>CM021108.1:381718992-381906118 GCA_007115665.2 Sequoiadendron giganteum
GTGGAGGAGAGAGGGAAGAAGAGGCAGGGAGGGAGAGATAGGTGAGATAGAGAGAGAGGAGGGAGGGAGGGATATTTAAGGAGAGAGAGATGAGATAGAGAGAAATAAAGTAAAGAGGGAAGGGGGAGAGAGAGGTGATAGAGAGAAGTAGAGGCGTAAGGAGGAAGGTAGAGAGATTGAGAGAGGGAAAGAGAGAGGGAGCGAAAAAGAGGTATATAGGGGTAGGTTAGATAGAGAGATGTAGAGTGAATTTTGGTGGAAGAGAGAGAGGAGGGAGGGATAGGTAAAGATGGATAGTTGAGATAGATAGAAGGAGAGAGATATAGGTAGAGAGAGGGAAAAGAGAGATAGAAAGAGAGAGAGGGAGATAGGAGAGATAGAAAGAGGGGGAGGGAGGGAGAGATAGAGAGAGTAGAGAGGGAGGAGAGAGATAGAGTGAGCTGATAGAGAGATAAGTAGAGATGGAAAGAAGGTGGAGATATTGAGAGAGAGGAGGCAAGGAGGGAGAGAGAAATAGGTATAGAGGGACAATTAGGTAGAGAGAAGTAGATATGAAAGGAGAGATATAGGGATAGGTAGGGATGGAGAGAGAGGGATGAGGAGATAAAGAGAAGTATAGAGGGAAGGAGAGAGGGAGGAAGAGGTAGGGATGGAGAGAGAGAGGTGAGAGAGATAAGAGAGAGGAGGCAGGGATAGGTAGGGAGAGAGGGGTGAGATAGAGAGAAAGAGAGTAGAGAGGGAAGGGGACAAAGAGAAGTGAGATAGGTGATAGAGATGTGTGATGGAGCTAAAAAGCAGAGAGGTAAGGAGGAAGGTGGAGAGATTGAGAGGGAAGGAGGGGGGAGAGATAAAGATGTATAGAGGGATAGGTTAGATAGCGAGAAGTAGAGAGAAAATCTGGGTGAAAGGAAGAGAGAGGGAGAGAGGGAGGGGGAGAAAGAGAGGTGAGATAAAGAGAAGTAGAAAGGAAAGGAGAGAGAGGGGGAGATAGAGAGTAGAGAGGGAAGCAGAGAGTCAAAGAGAAAGAGGGGAGAGAGAGGGAGAGAGGGATAGGTAGGTATAGAGAGAGGTGATATAGAGAGTAGAGAGATGTATATAGAGATAAAAGGAGAGGGAGGGGAGATAGATAAATGTAGAGAGGGAAGGAGGGAGGAGGATAGATATTGGAGAGGGAAGGAGAGAGAGATGGACATGTAGAGACATAGTTCTTGAGCTCAAGGAAGATATTGTAAGATAAAGGGATGGAAATAGTGAGAGAGAGACGTCTAGAGAATAAGAGATGAAAATGAGTGAGATAGAGAGAGAAAGATGAAATTTGACCTCCTGATTACTAAACTTTAACCTCCTGATTACTAAAATTTGACATGTTGATTACTGAAATTTGACTAAGTCTGAAATTTTTAAGATCTTCCAAAAACTAGAATTTGCATTATAACTCCTAGAGATCTGAAACCACTCTCAAACATCCTACCTATATATACATGAAATATAACTTAAAGTATAAGAAATTAAATGTCCATATGTAAATTTCAACTTATACTTAAATTTTTATTTCATGTATATAGTTTCCCTGATAGGGAAAGCAAAAATCAAAGAGTTTACAAAAATGCATTCCAAAAGTCATGAATGACATTTGGCGCTTGCCAAATGAAGTAGCCCATTTGGCGAGCACCAAATTTAGTGAACGTCAAATTTGGCGTGCGCCAAATAAGTTGCATGGGGAAATACCAACCCTATGGGTTGGATTTTGCATTGGGCATCCGACCCAAAGGTTTGGACAACCATTTCATGAAAAAGACGTGATTTTTTTAAATAGTGCCAAATTTCTTCATATTTTCGTCTGTGCTCCCCATCTCATTTACATGTCTTTCAATGCAAGTTTATGGAAAAACCATGACAGTGTTAACCTCTCTCTTAGCTATCTAAATATATAATTATTTTTTCATATTGATTTAGTTAAGGTTTTGATCCATGGCTTCTATTGTAAATGCCTTCGTTTTTGGTCAAAAACCAACATGTGCTAGTTTTATGATAGATTTTTACTCGTTCATTGGAACATGAAACAAATTACATTTTTTGAAACTAGACTCCATTATACACATGATGAAAAAAAAATCAATTTTTGATTAGTTTGCAAAAAATTTGGGGGGGAGCACGCTCAAATTTCAGCTTTTCAGGATGTGTCCACTTTGAAAATTCATAAAATATTATATATTCATTAAAAAAATTATCCAAAAGAATGAGGATAAACTACATGGTGTTAGCTAATTTCTCACCATTGGGATTTTTGAAATTCTAAGAAAAAAATTAATCAAAAAGGGGGGAGCCCTCAAGCGCTATGCTATTTTATTTTGATAAAAATAGGACCTATTTTGCCCCCGCCCCCCCCTTTATGAGACCCTTAATCTTCATTAATTTTAAAAAACAATAGTATCTTAGAAAATAGACTCGAAGTACTTCAAATTTTTTTCTTGCTACATCTTGAAATTTTGAGTGTAACTATCTTCATTTTCTCGTGCAAATAAGAGTTTGCTGATTTCAGAAAAAAAAAACTGGCATCTTAAGAGCCAAAATTGTGTCACAGATTGGTGCACTTACCCATCAATCAAGATAGTTGATTGATCGGTCAATTGAGTTGAATAGTTAATCATAGTTTATTATAAATCATATCTTTATCTTCCAAATCAATTAAATCAATTTTGGTCGTTCATATTTTCACCTCTAAACCTATAAATCTATCATTCCTTCCAAAAAATTTGGGGAGAATTCTAAAAAATTCTCTTATCCATTAATGAATATTTCTATCAAATCATTGTCATATTATCAAATAGCTTGCATAGCAGTTGAGCATTCACAAATCCATAAAAAATAAATTAATATATCAAAGCATAGACAATACATGGCAGAATGCTTGAAAGAAAAGTGGTCTATGGATTGCAATATTGTAGGATATACAAAAAAAGCAGTTGAGCATTCACAAATCCATAAAAAATAAATTAATCTATTAAAGCATAGACAATACACAACAGAATGCTTGAAAGAAATGTGGTCTATGGATTGCAATATTGCAAGATATCCAAAAAATGGATTTGTTGAAGAGGATTTAGAGACTTTCAAGAAAATGCAATTGGGAGGTGTAAAGCCAAATTCCACAACCTTTTCTAGCATCATCCCTTCCTGTAATAAAATTGGAGCTTTGGAACAAGGTATGTAAATCCATCAAAGCATGACAAAAAGTAATTTTTGTCAGATATTATGGTTAGAAATTCTCTGGTAGATATGCATGCAAAATGTGGAAACATAGGAAAGTCACGTGAACTGTATGCCAAAATGCCTCAAAGAGATGTCATCTCATGCAATGCAATGATTGCAACGTTGTCATATCATGAATGCCTCAAAGAGATGTCATCTCATGCAATGCAATGATTGCAATGTTGTCATATCATGAATGCATTCAAAACATTTTCCCTTTACATATGTTCCACACTTTTTCTAGTCCTCATCCTCAGTTAGAGTCTTATCAGCAGTTAGTAGTCTTTTCATATATTTTACTAACATATTTTTATTTTTTAACCTACAAATCTTCATCAATAAATAATAATTTATCTTCAATCCTTAACACAAGCATCCTTTCCCATATGCATAAACTATAGTTTAAAGACTTGATTATTTCTAACATCTCCCTTTCAGTACAATCCCTTTCTATTTTTGTCAAGCATTTGTAGAAGTCTAGTTCTTTTGTCATGAAGTTGAAAAATTTAGTCTTTCCAAACCCTTGTGTTTATCCACTTGGACCATAGGCTTTGGCAGCAAGTAAAATATGAGTCTTTAGTATTGGAACATTACAAAGTATATTTTAGTGCTTTCCCCTATGATTTATGCTTCACTAACTAAGTCTTGGGTTTGAGTGGATCTCTACAGAGTATGACATTTTTCCTTCAAACTGTACCACATCAATGGAGCATATTTTCTTTGTAGCTGCACATTTTATTGGTAGATATCCTACTCTAGTAGTCTCTTAAGTATTACAAACAATAGTATTCTCTATATCCAAGTTCACTATTGCCTACACCCAACAATCATTGAATTACATGAGACCACATTTCTTTGAAGGATTTTGTTAAAAAATCCACTTGCCTTTTGCATGCTTCTATCTTTTGCACGTGTGTCTATGAGGTCAATTGTAACTACTATATTTTGACAAAATTTATCTATCCTTTATGCTTTGATGGATGCTCATAACTTGTTCCAAAGCTCTCATTTTGGCATAGGTAGGGAGGATGCTAGAAATAATTGTGGAATTTGGCTTTACAACATTTATAAATCCTTTTCAACCTATCTATTTTGTGCATATCCTGCAATCATTTTATTCCATGAGATTACATTTCGTTGAGGGATTTCGTCAAATATTTTATGTGCCTTGTCTTTGCTTCCATATTTTGCATGCAGGTTTACTAGGGAAGTTTCAACTAACTACAACATTTGACAAAATTCCTCCATCCTTTATGCTCTGATAGATATGCATGCAAAATGTGGAAGCACAGGCAAGACATGCGAATTGTTTGACAAAATTCCTCAAAGAGATGTCATCTCATGCAATGCAATGATTGCAGGCTTTACAAAAAAATGATTTTTTGAAAAGGCTTTAGAAACTTTCAAACAAATGCAATTGGTAGGTATAAAGCCAAATTTATGCACGTCAAACATTTCATTTATCAATGTTTCAGATCATATTTTATGATTTATCATCGGAATGAAGTTAGAGAGGGAAAAAATCAGACTGCTTTATTCTATAATAAATCATAGAATATGATTGGAAATATTGATGAAAACAGTCAAATTTAAAAACTTTCAAAAAATCCATTCCTGATAATAATCAAACTTAGCTATTAGGATCATAACAAAGAGTTTGATTCCTAAGAACTAAAATTTTCCTAAATCTATGACTACAACCAAAACTAAAAGCCCTGAGGACAATGGCTTAAAAGAACTTGAACCTAAATAAATACAAAAACATGACACTTAACTACAACTTCAAAATTATATTTCTTATCAATATCAGAAGTTAGGAAAAATATATCAGAGATAAGAAATCCTTTCCTTTTCAAATTTAGAATAGGAAATTTTGTTTTGTTGCATTTAATAGGTAGAAGGGAAATATAGTTGAGTTGAAAGCTATATATTATTTAGATAATATAAGTATGCATGCCATAGTATTTTATACCATAACCCTTATTATCACTTTTGGCATCCTGGGTTCAGACAATGTTGAAATTGAGAACAATTGGATTTGTAAATAACATCTGCAATGTAACACTGATCATTGAATGATAGGCTGGTTTATGTTATTGGAAACATTCTACTGCCATGATGCACTTCTATCCTCCTACTATAGTCTTTAGTGAATTATTTGATAGTTTGATACACTTCCATGGCTTAATAGTGTTCTTTGTGTTTATTTCAATTAATGAACATTTTCTATAGGGTTATAGATCCATTAGATGCTATAGATACAAAAATAGACTTTCTTCTCAAATATTCCTTTAAGAAGACATCCTTGGTGCAAGTTCTCATATGCCATTTTTGCTCTCTAAATCATTGCAATAAATGAGCATGTTGTGCAACCAATGGAATTTGCTAGTCTTCTTTTAGGATAATCTTTATGAGAACGAGTATATTTCTAGATAAAAATTATCCTTATATTCTTAATGTTCTATAATTCTATTTGACCAGCTTGAATTGCTGCATTTTCAACTTGGCTTAACTATTCAACTTGTATTTGGGATTGTGCAGTTAGCTTTTTTCTTTCATGATATAGTCTCAACAGCTAATTGGGTGAGAATATTATCATAGTTATTCTTTTGAACTTTGTATTTTTTCACTTATACCTATATTGTGGCCCAAAAAAATCCTCTTCTGCCTTGTATGCATATTGGTGATGGATTGCATGGTGTGATCAGAAATGTTGCTTTTTTCTGGCATCTCCTCATTTTTTATTTCTTTATAGGGAGCTTCCAAAAGATGTGCAATATGTTCTTCAATCTCAACAATCAATGTTGAGATAAAATGGAAACATTGCTCTTGCAAATAAGGTGCTAAATCATTTATCCTTGAAGGAGATTTATGTGCATGAAGAAAACTTAGGAAGTCTTCCAGAATATTATTGGACCCCTCATCTATGGTATCTTTTATTTGAATAACCTCAGTTCCAAAATAAGCATTAGGGTGACCAAACCAGTCTTCATCATTTGTCATCATAAATCTAAAAATCAACCTAGGTAAATTGACACTTTTTAGGTCCCCTCTCTTGACAAGCCAACCCTCACTAGTAGTTGATTTGTGCAAATGGGTTTCAACATCTTTGTAACTTTCCAGAGATGTAACTATGGCTTCAAGGAATTTACCCACTTAAAATCCCTCACGTAGATCTACAAATCCATCAACTATTATTTGTTTCATCCTACTAACAAACATGCTTTCAAAAAGTTCATCCCACTGACTCTTTGAGTGCTTCAAAACAATCTCACACACTTATTGCCATGGAAACTCAACATTTGAACCAAAAACCATTTTTAGCCTGTCTAAGCTCCCTTCAAATGCATCCATACTATCCAATGTTTCTCTGATCAATGTCTCATTCTCTACAAGTTCCTTGCCACTTTTCACAAGATCAAGCAAATACTTTACCCCAAGCCTATTTAGAGAGAGAATATCACCTGCACATGTCTTAATCCATATTAAGCAAGAATTTGATATAAATTTGCTCGGAAAAATCATCATGGTAGCTTGTAGATTTTCTCTATGAGATTTCCACAATTGCACCTCATTGTCTGGGTTTGGAATCCCACCAAACAACTGCGATCCAAGTGGCATTGCCAACACAGTCTTATAAAAAAGAGGCAAATTGTTTAAAACCTCCAAGAAGAGTACCCTATCCTAACATAGCATTACTTGTATGAATCTTACCACATTACAAAAAATGGAACTGACTCCCCCCACCTTATCGTTATATCGGTCATATGTGTCTTCAAGTTCTAGTGATGCATCGACAGTTCTATTTTTCATCAATGTGAGGATATTTTATTGGCAAGATGCGGTCTCATATTCCCATGATGGTCCGATGGGGATGTTGAACCTTTCTAGTTGATAGTTTTCATGACTATGTTTCCTCTATGGCAGATTGGTAAAGAAGGTTAAGTAAGGGTTTTGAATGCTTATTTGTAGAATCTAGTGACCACTATCAGAGAAAATGTTTGGAGTTGATATTAAGAAGTGTTGTGAACCTTCTTCAAATTTGGGATTTTATGAAATTAAAGGTGTTGAGCCCATTTGGTCTACTACCTTGTTATGACAAAGTTGATTGTTGAAGTAAAACCGTGTTTGGCAAGATTAGTAGTGCTCCTTGTTGTATGGTGTTAAAACCCATGAAGGTCATTTATGTGAGTGTCAATAATGCCTCTAAAGCAATGATGAAGTTTCGTGTGTTCCAATTGGTGTGAGGGTCAAATTTGGAAAGTTTGAACCATTTGAAGAAGCCTAATTAGGCCTAAAATACAGAATTACCAATCCATTGTTGTGGTGTTGTTAAAAACTAGCTTGTGAAGGAAAGATGGATTGTTGAAGTGTCTAAGTGGTTGATAGTGTATTGAAGGATTGCATTGGTCATTTATACCTTGTGTAAGGTCAGCCAAGTGTCAAATAGGGTGTTATTTTGTTGATTCCTTATGTTGAGTTGTTGCCATGTAAGCCCTAAGAATGCCAAGCATGCAAAGTGAGAACACTACCTTGACATTTGTTGAGTAACTAAGAAGTTTGTGGTTGTCCTCCTACGTCTACATCAAGAACCTCCAAGAAGATTTCCTCAGCCTAACATAACATCACCTGTATAACTCTTACCACATTTTTTGTTTCCATTAGACAAAAGATAAGGAAGTTGTGAACATACACCAATTTCAGTACTTTCTTTGAATCCAATCTGTTTCTTTTCATAGAATGAATGGAATCCATAAATACTCCAAGTTCCCCATGAAAATAATATCTAGCAACCCGTGAAATCAATTTTGTGGAAAATCTTTGCTACTCAGGTACATGAATTTCATAACATGCCAAACATCTAGGGTATTTGTGGTTTAAGTTCTATCATATAAGTTATTCACATATCCAAACTTACTTTGAGTAGAACAAAACATTTTTTTTGCTCACATGACCCAGTACTAGGACTGAATCAAATCATAGGAAAACCTTTGCTTTCTACAAAGAGTGGCATAGATATCCCACTTTGTTCATTGTGAATCAAAACCAATTCTCATCTCAATTGAGTAAAATAATGGGTTGCAGTTTTTTACAAAGGAACCATCTTGAGGTAGTGTCAGCCTCCTGAACAAACATTTTCTTCAAGAAAAAATAGGAATATCATATAATAAGCTCAATTGGTGGGTACAGCCTCGTTTACAATTGTAGGTTTGTCACATTTATCCTTTAGAGTCCCAACTGATCATGCAAAACCTGAGACAACTTCATCATCTTCAACTAGCAATATATACTCCAAAAATGAAAATCAATTCCTTCTTAACTATAATGACAATTAAATCTTGTGTGCAAGGCCTAAAACCTACAATCTCTAAAGATAATTACTAAAAAAGAAAGCAATTTACTGGAAATCATTTTTTTAGGAAAACAAAATTACTGAAATGGTTTGTGAATCTCATACTAAGTCCATCACCATTTGCACCCCACAATGCCAGTGAAGTGTATTGGACAATTTTTTTCAATTAATGAACAGTCCATGCATTTTGCAAATGCTCACTAATCTGCATGACCCAAATATCCATGTCAGTGAATTGAAACAAAGTAGTAGAATGCCAATGGCTTGATTTACCATAGGATTCTAGATTTGGGCCTTAAAACCTTGAATAATTCACCTAATCAACACATCATATTTTGAATGACAACAATCATGGATAACTGAATTTCTTCCTGAACCAATTCTTGCAAGTAAAGATAAAATAATAATGTTGACTCCATGGTATGGCCACCCGACAAGACCACATATACATCAAATGCAGTAGAAAGACCTTAAATGATGAGGAATGCTCCCATTTGCAACAATGTCATCTCAATTATTGGCTCCATCACCCCAAGAAAAATAACATCCATCTAGTTTTTGATCAAGTTGATTGATATACCCCCTAGAAATGGTAGTCTCATGTCTCAAATCAACATCACCCAACATGGTGGAGCTAAAATCTAGATCTTTTTCCTCTGAACACCTGAAATGATGCAATATCATTTAACATAACCTCATCAACACTTGAAAGATCCTGAAAAGTCATGTCTAAAGGAAAACCTCCAAAATAGAACTAGGTGTCTTATCTTCATTTGTACCAAATAATTGGACAATAGTGGGAGTTGAAATGAATGTTGATGCATCCTAAAATGAAGCCATCTCATCAAATATGACATCTCTCTGAATGATGATTTGGATTTTACCAGGATCCCATGATTTTCAAGCCTTGGTTTCCTTTGCATAGATTTCCATTGTACACTTGTGGTTCTTAGAATCAAGATTTTTTCTCATTTCATATGGAATATGGACCCAAGCCACAATCAAACATTTTATAGTAAAAAAAAATTGGCTTCCTACCACACCATTTCAATTATACTGCCATGTCACAAACAACTTCCATAGGAACCTTGTTATGATAGTAAATACAATAAAAGACAACTTTTCACAATGAACTTCCTATCTCGAACCATGAAGATCCATCATGGTGAGCTCCTCTTATTCCACAACCAACAAGGATGGTGCAGGAGCACCAACCAATTGGCACCTGAATTTTCTTGAGTTTGGTTTGATACAGGTTGTCTAAGAGTTTAGAGTCATGAAGAGTTTCAATAAGGTCTAATAGACCCTTTTAAATGTGTTAAGATGTTCATTTTTTAAAGAAAATGCAAAGTTGTCAATAAATGCATAAACAATGCAAGATATGTAATTAAGGGATTTGAAGAGTTTTAGTGTGTGAGTCTTAGGTTATGTTAAATAAGATCATATTGGGTCATCAAATAGTGTATTAGGTCATTTTTGAGGTGTTTTAAAATGTTTTGGAGGTGAATAATGCAAAATGTGTAAAATTGTCAATAATGTAATTGCAAGATTTGGGGAACTCAAGAGTCAAATGGAATATGGAAGGTAGGTAGACTGTTTTGGAGGGAAAATTTATGAGATAAATGTATAAAAACATGTAATATTTCATTGTAGAAGGTTGTTGAGCCAATTGAGAAGAAAATGCAATAAAGAAGAGTCTAGTTCTAATTGAATTTCTTTATTTTACACTATAATTTGAACTTTCAATCACTTGTACATTAACGTACAACAGGATTTTGTTCACACAACTTTGGGAATAGTTGAATATATATCTTAACATGGTTTTGAATCAGTTTTTAGGGTAGATAATTGAATTAGTGTTGTTGTTAGAGCAATCTTTTGTTGACCAACCTATAGGAGTAATTCACCAATTTTGAAGCCTTAAACATGGAATAAGCCAATTCCACATACTTTCACACCTGTAACCCCATGGAATGGGAATAGGGAGATAGGTTAGGATGGTAGTAAGTATGAAATATCATTTGTGATGAGTTTTATGGTGATTTTTTTATTGTCATGGGAGTTCTATAGTGTAATTGTGAATGAAATGTGAGGTTTTGAGTGAGAGTATGTTGAGATAGTGTATGTGGGGGTTGAGAGTTGAATTTTCAAGTGTGGGTAGGATATTTTGAGAGTGTTGGAAGTGGTTGTAGGCTTGTGAGAGATTAGAAATACAAAGAACCTATAAGCCCTACCTTTAATGGTGGAAATTGAGAGTTACTTGGAGTAGTGGGTAAAAGAGAGTTTGGAGCCCTAAAACCTGTTGATTTTGGCTATTTGATACCTTTTTAAGAGGTCTGAGTGGTTATTTCAGGTTTCTAGTGAGATTCAAATATAATTTCCTTGTATAATAGACCTAAATGGTCTTCTAGGACAACATTGTCTTAGTTTTTTTAGTGAATTGATCCAAATGAGTTGAGGGTGGTTTTGGTGTATGTTTAAGTTGCCCAAAAAAGGTGTTTAAAACCATCAAGAGACATTGGGTTGGTGAGTGGATTGTGAGTAAAGTAGCCAAATATAGGTCTACAGACCTACTAGACAAAGGACAGGGTGATACTGAAAAGGGTGAATTGAAGAGGTTTGTTGAATCTAATTGTTGTTCAAGTTTGATTTGAATTGAGTTGTTACAGGTAAAATCCAACCACCCTTGCATGAAAGGAGCTCAATCAAATAAAAGATAGATTCTTACCTTCTTCTCTTATCAAAGTTCAATTAGAGAAAAATGTGGAGAGAAATGAATCAAATGGTGGCTTCATGTTCTCAAGGACAATCTTAATGATTGGTGTGTACAATGTTGCAAACACCTTTTTACTCTGTGTTTTTTTGTATCTAAGATGTAATTGATTTTTTTTTTGCATTGGAGATTGCTTTTGGTAGCATCCTACTTTGTCATTCTTCCAATTTTTAATGGTTTATAAAATTTATGTTGTTGCATTCACTTTGTTGTAGGTTTTAATACAACATCTGCATGAGAAACTTAATCTTAGTGAGGTATGATAAATTTTTTCCATGTATTATTATTCTAATTAAAGAAAGGAAATTGATGCTTTTGAATTTATTATGAGATATAAGGTCCAATAGTGAGCTGGATTGGAATTTAAAGGAGTATGAATATGGCCATAATTTAATTATCTATTGTGTTGTGTTGGCCAACCAAAAAAGTAGTGTTGCTGGAAATCTCAGCCTATATTCATATATGATCCACATGTACCATAGATTTAACTAGCATATTAGTAATAATATTTAGGCTGTCATCAATATAGCCAGCATGGGCACGAAGGTCAACCATTTATGTAAATTGTAATGCAATAAGGGTTACTAATGTGTGAAGTATGTGCAACCCTCATCCACTAAACTTGCATGACTGCATGCACCTAGATCCCAATCAAAGCTTACAATGTTAGGATGTGTTCTAGAGTGCTTCATTAATTCAAATATTTTGAGAGGTTCCTTTCAAAATCCATTTTGTGCACATTCTACAATCAATCATTTCATTCCATGAGATGACATATCTTTGAGGAATTATGTCAAACAATTCAGGTATTTTGTCTATGATTCCACATCTTGCATATATGTCTACTAGAGCATATCCAACTATAACATTCAAGTATCTTTTTAATTCCTCTATATTTCATCAATCTCTTTACTATTTGAACCTCGTACAAATGTTTTAGAGAAGAACATTAGTTGCAGCATTTTTAGGATCCAACTAAAAAAATAGTGTTGCTGGAAATACTTAGCCTATATTCATATATGATCCACATGTACCATAGATTTAACTAGCATCTTAGTAATAATGTTTAGGGTTTCCTCAATATAGCCAACATGGGCATGAAGTTCAACCATGCACACCTAATGATCAAATATATATGTAGATTGTAATGCAATAAGGGTTATTGACGTGTGAAGTATGTGCAACCCTCATCCACTAAACCTGCATGAATGCATGCACCTAGAACCTAATCAAATATTACAATGTTAGGATGTGTTCCAAAGTGCTTCAATAATTCAAATATTTTGAGAGGTTCCTTGCAAAATCCATTTTGTGCACATTCTACAATCAATCATTTCATTCCATGAGATGACATCTCTTTGAGGAATTATGTCAAACAATTTAGGTGTTTTTTCTATGATTCCACATCTTGCATATATGTCTACCTGTAATAGCCACAACACTTGAATATAATAGAGTGTGGTGTTTTAAATAAGCTCCCTGATTCCATTGACAAGTTGTCACAAATGCAACACTTGAGCATAGAAGGGTGTAAAAGTTTAAATCACCTCCTTGATTCTATTGGAAACTTGTCACAATTGCAACACTTGATCATAGAGGATTGTAAAGGTTTAAATAACCTCCCCAGTTCAATTTTCAACCTTTCACATCTACAACACTTGAATATAATAGGAAATTTTAAAGGGTTAAATAATCTCCTTGATTCTGTTGACAATCTATCACAACTACAACACTTAAAAATAAAATATTGTCATGGTTTAAATAACCTCCTTGATTTCATTAGCAACCTATCACAGTTGCAACACAACCAAATTAAATTGCTAATAATTTTCTAAAAAACCTGCAATCATCGCATTCCATGAGATGACATCTCTTTGAGGCATTTTGTCAAACAGTTCACATTCCTTGCATGTGCTTCCACATTTTGCATGCATATCTACCAGAGAATTTTCAACTATAATATCTGATAGAAATCCACCTTATATTATGCTTTGATGGATATACATACCCTATCCAAATTTCCCATTTTATTACAGGAAAGGATTATGCTAGCAAAGGTTGTGGAATCTAGCTTTATGCCTGCCAATTGCATTTTCTTGAAAGTTTCTAAAGCCTTTTCAACAAAACCATTTTGTGCATATCTTACAATATTGCAATCGATAGACCACATTTCTTATAGGGATACTGTCATGTATTTTCTATGCATTGATGGATATTCATATCTTGTTTCAAAGCTCCCATTTTGGAATAGGCAGGGAGGATGTTGGCAAAGGTTGTGGAATTTGGATTTACACCTACGAATTGTATTGGCTTGAAAGTTTTTAAAGCCTTTCCACCAAATTCATTTTGTGCATATCTATTGTAGATTTCCTTAAGCTATATGAAAAAGGTGTATATACAATTTGAGATCAATTGATAAGCTGAGACATGTAATGTTGATTTGATTTACATTTTACACATTGCTAAATTTCATAGTTCAATAATTGAGATTCTCAATGATCTTGTATACCCAAAGTGTATGTGATAGAAATAAATTAGGTAGTCATGTTGATTAGTTTGAAAATTTGAATGATCTTGAGTTCATAAGTACATAGTGATAAGTTTTGACAAATAATATAATTTCTTGTTGCAATTATCACATAAACAAAGGCCTCTTTTGATTGTAGCAGAGGATGTAGAGAGTGAAGCATTGGCTACTTTGATCTTTGAAATTGATGATTTTTTTACTAAATTGATAATGTTTGAAGTTTATTTTTCTTTCTTAGATGTTGAGTCTAATTAATAAGCTTAATGTTGTGTTGCAACTTGCAATTGTGTATGTTGATATGATAAAGGCTAGCATTGTCGATCCTCTAAAAGTGATCAGAATTGCATTAGTTGATGTAGAAAGGTAAAACTATTTATCTTTATTATGATTTTTGGAACTTGCAACTACAATATTTGATAAAAAAACTACTTCCAAAAATGCTTTTGATGGATGTTATATCTAATTTCTATACATTCATTATATCTAGCACCTAAGTTTAGGGTGCCATAGTTGGAAAAGGAAAAGAAAATGTTTGAATTTTATCCTCTGTATTATTTGAATTTTTTGAGTTTTTGATGTGCAAATTTTAAAACCTTATTTTTAGGTTACAACTCCAAATTGGAGAAGTGAAAGGTGAATACTAGCGAGGAAGAGTTTGGAGGAGTTGAAACCAATAATGGTTGGAAAGTTATGGATTTTCAAGGGGATTAAATGGGTCGAGCCCCTATAGGTGGTCGCTACCCTTCCAAAAGGATTGCAATTAAGGAAGGGGAAAGTAGTATAAGTATATGAAAATAGGAGTATTTTTTTCATATAGTGTCTATAAGTTGTATAGTGTCATTGAGACATTGAATGTAACTAATGAGATTTTTATTTTCCAATGAGGCTTAATGAAATAAATTTTCAAAGTGTTTTTTTCTCCACTCATCAATATTGTGTTGTGGCTCCTCTTGATTTGTAATTTTTTTGTGTTTTGCATTTGATCAATCATATTTGTTCAAGCATTTTAGTCTTCATTTCATGGTGCTTCTTCAACATTTGAATATCTATGATACTTTAATTTTATATGCATAAATTTGTGAGGATTAATTAAGCTAGATTTGATTTGTAATGACTAAATATATGACTAAATTAATGACTAAATATATGAATAAAGTAATGACTACCATGACTAAATAAATGACCAGTTAACAAAAATCAATGACTAAATATATCACTACCATGACTAAATAAATGACTAAATCAATGACTAAATAATGACCAAATAAATGACCAAATTAATGACTAAAATCAATGACTAAATAAATGATTGAAATTGTTTAGTCATAAATTTAGTGGTGTTATAAATGACTAAAAATAAACCACTAATAGTCACATGACTAAAGTTAGTCGTTTGTATGAAATTTTTAGTAGTTTATTTAGTCATATATTGTTGTTTGTGTACTAGTGATCCAAGCTATCAATGCTGTTTACCCAAAAAAAAATCATGCTTTAAGTCAAACGATCAAAATACATGGTCTTTGCACATACAACATAGGCAAGGATTTTTAGCCCCCAAGACCCTAGGCTAGTCCCCTTGGGTTTCCAACATGCTTTATTTCGACTTAGTCAAAAAATAAAAAATCCCAAAAACATATTCAATATACAAAATCTAGAAACATTCACAAAACAAAAAAGGTCAAACCAAGTGAACTATGAGCCTCTACGTGTACAACGTAGGCAAGACTTATTTTTGATGAGCCCATGAGGCCCTAGGTTAGTCCCTTGAAAATAACAAAAATAGTGTCATAAAAACTTAGAAAATTAAAAAGACCCATTCTGTCATCAAAATCCATGATGAGCATTTCATCCATAATAAACAAATTATCACAATCATCCTTTGACAAAACAAACAAAGGAAACATCAAAAGTTAGAACTTTCAAGCAAAACAACCACATAAGAGTTGACTATAAATAGATCACAGCAATGCCAAAGTATCAACTACCTATCTTTTTAACAAGTCCCAATAACATCCTAAGATATGCCTTAATAGATTCATTCCTACGATAGACATGTTCAACAATGGATAATAGCCCCACCCTAAACAGATATGGCAAGTGATACTACAATTTTGTTTTTATCTTTTTGTGGTCTTACATTTTGTGATTTATTTTATTAACTTATTCCCAGGATCTCTCGAGGATATCCATAAGGATTTAGAGAAGAAGGAATGGGGCCAATTGAGCATCATTTCGATTTGTTGTTTGTAAGATATTTTTGTAATATTACCATGGATAATACTTTCTTTATTGGGTATGGAAGTTGTATTAAAATGGTTCATGAAGTAGTTACATGTTCGATGTTCTATAACTCTCCATGTGAATGGTCCAAAATATTTTTTATGCAACCCCTCCTATACTTTAAACAAAGTTTTTGTATGTCTAGTATGAACAAAGATACTCTTTGTTTGTAGAGTCAAAGTCCACACAATAGATACAAAGTCACCTTGGTAATTCATACCCTGGTGCATCATATCTATTTGCTACATCAAACAAGGTTTTTCAAAACCACAAAGTCTCTAAAGTGAAGCAAAAAGCAACTCATCAATCACTATCCATCATCAATATTTCTTCTAATTAACATCACATTTCTATCCATCATCAATAGTTCTTCTAATTAACATCAAATTTATATCCATCATCATATTTCTACTAACTAGCATCATTAATATTTCTTCTAATTAACATCATATCTCTATCTATCATCAATATTTCTTCTAATTAACATTCAACATCCTTCCACCAAGTCGCAACACCCTTGCGGCAAGCATGAGGACAGGCAGAGGCCAAATGACCCACTGAAAAGCATCTCACGGTGGGTTCTTCTTTGGATGTTTCTTCAGAGGAGGTTGACCCTCTTGTTGTTGCTCCTCTCCCAGACCTCCCTTCCAAGGAACCACTTTTGGATCAATCTGCTGACACTGTTGTGCCTAACCGAACTTTAGCCCCTATTGCCGCTGCTTTGTCAAAACCTGTCCACCCTTTGTTGGGAACCTTTGTTGATCTGTTGGTTGTTTCAATATCTGCTACCTCGCTACAAACTCCCTCGCTGCTTGGTGGCTCTTCTCCTATGGTGGCTAGGGTGGAGCCACTCATCTCACCTTTCTCTCTAGTTCCTGATTCTGAGCCTCCTTGGTTGGTTGTTCTTCGGAAGAAGAAATTTGTGGCTGCTTCTTGGACTTGGGTCCATGGAGCCAGCTTTGACCCCTCTATGTCTGGGGTTGCTTAATTTCTTGTTTTTTTACAACTATTAGTCAGTTGTTTCTATTGCTCCTATAGTTCAAATTTTGGTTTGAACTATGTTTTCCTTTGGCCCCTTGGGCCCTTTGTGAGGGGTACGACACCCTATAAATGCTGCTTATCATTTCAAAAACATTCATCCTGTATAAAACATCATCAGTACTATATCCATACCACATCCAAAAATGTTATCAATACATATCTTGATGATAATAAACCAATAAAAATATCATGTATCATGTATGGGGCATTCACTTATCAACATAAATCACACCATAAATGAGACAATGTATGATTAATTCATCCACATCAAATTCATACATAAAAAAAAAACAAAAAACAAAAAACACATATAAACATACATCATCATATATCGCCATCACGTAAGTATAAAATGAGGCTAAATCAAAGAATTCATATCTCATATATATCATCATGAAATAAGGAATATGTCATAAGTACATCTCCATAGTGACACAAGTGTGATAGGATAATACAAAATCATCACATATATATGAGGTCTCGACTAGACCAATGAATATATATGACACATGTCTACAAAATAACTATACGCCATAAAATAGCATGAAGATCAAGTACCAAAAAAGTAAGACCCGAATAGGAGGAACGAAACAATACTGACCACCAAAATGATCTGGCTATCTAATAGACTAATCACCTACACCTGCACCTACACCACCACTACCATCACTCGCACCACTTGGATCCCCAAACCGTGGACACCAAGAGGCCCTAGGAATAGTAGCATCATATATAAGGTCTAATAATAGGTGGATGTCTATAGATACTAATCTCACTTAGCTCACATACTATCACACTCTGCTTGGAGAGTATCTCTCTCTACTATCAGTAACAAAACTTGAGCCTCTGTAGCATGCCATCAGCCAATCTCGGTTTCTCACTCATCCCTCAAGGTGTCTACCAAAGCCTCTACAACTTGTCACTATGCAATCTCTACATCGATGACCAAATTCATTTGAGCTAGCAATATATCAACATTCCTAGCTGGTTGAGGACTCAAAACCTGTCTCTGACCCTATGCAAGAGGCACCCGCTCATCCTGAATACCATGTGCCTCATCATTTCAAGCTCAATCCAACTGCTCTATGAGAATCTCAACGTGCTATCACTCCCCACGATGACCTATAATACCTACTCTACCCACAATGGGATCATCTCCAGGACTAATAAGCTTTAAAGGCCTATGTCATGCCCACCACTCATCATAATCATGAGTAGTACCTAGAGTAGCCACACCAACTAGCAAACCCCAACCAACTAGGGTAAGTGCTCCAAACTTGACAATCACAGTATTTGCATCAACCTGAAGACCCCATACATGGACCTCCCAACTATTTTGACCAAACAAAGCCTCATACACATTAGGAACCCACCCTTGTCTATCTCCAAATTGGTGACACACTCGGTCTGGTAGATAACACTCTGTCATAGAAGATGAAAAAATAATCAACCAATGGGTTTGTCGAGAGTACACAAGCTGATCAACATCCTCTAGCCAAACCTCGTAGCTCATATAAGGTCTCCAAATGAAACCAGTCATCTCATCAAATACATGGAACCAATAATGTAGGTCCCCAAGCAATGTGTAATGCATAAAGCCCCCATAATGATAAGAATATGGATCATCTAGAGAATGATCTTGTATCCTATCTGAATGAGTCACTGCAATATGCTCCCACACGTAAATGTGTAAAAGTGAAAAACCTATAGACATAGACTTCCCACCCCGATGCACCACCTCATGCATATCTCGGTAGAGATGAACAAGAAAATAAGCACCTCAGGTGTATCTTGTCCCATGCTCTAGCATACTCTCAATACATGTACCCCAACCAATAGAAAACTGAAAACCCTACCTATCAAGAATAACTAATCCTAATACCAGACCATAGAGGACAAGTAAAATAGGATCTACGTTGTCAAAAAACCTAGATAAATCAACCTCTGAATCATAAACATCTAAGTGTGCCACACCTAACAAATGCTGCATAGCATGGGCACCTCGTTGAAACTGATACATAATGAGCTCACTATAAATAAGAAGATGAAGTATCCTCCAAACATCCTCAAGAGTAATGGTAGCCTCCCCTATAAGCAAATGAAAGGAGGACATCTTAGAGTGCCACCTCTCCACCAGAGTAGTCATCATCACCATATGAGTCCTAGTCAGAGGCATGTAACAAATATAATGTAATTCTATGGCATCAAGGAAGTCCCACTCCAATGCTCCAAAATGGATAATTGGATCGAACAAATGGTGAGGGCATCTCTCTCTCTCTCGTCATAAGTGGTCTAATACTCGCCTACAATCATTATAAACTAGGATGTTAGCTCTAAACATGTAAAGCAACACAAAATGACATAAAGCAGATCACAAATGACATTTAGGATGACATAAAGACACATGCTAGGGTTTAGAACAAATGTTAAAAGCAAACAATAGAAGGAGAAGTCAACTGTTAGGTTTTGGAGTAAATGCTCACCAAATACCAAAAAAGTGTGTTGTTTTTAGGCATCTACATGGGTTTAGGTCAAATACATAAAATAAGGGCATTGTTTCCAGGAAAAAGCATAGTTTAAGGTCAAAGGCACAAAAACAAGGGCACAAGTTTAGGTCAACTACACAGTTTTAGGTCAATAGCATAATTTTCAAACAACTTGTGCAATTTTTGCACACATGCCTCGCTAGGAATAGGGACCCTCGGTCTTTTCTCTTTTGGGTGTTTTCTACGGTCTTACTTCTTACTCTGGTCTTTGGTCTTTGGTGCTTATAATCCTCTAGTTGTGAAGGCATGGCTGCTTGGAAGTGTGCTTGAGTGCTTATCTTTCCTGTACAGGTTGATTTCTTGGGGTAGTACATTGAAAATTCTAAGTTATGGGAGAGTTTTGAGTTTTTCATGAGTCTTGGGAATTTCCTTCATAGGCGGAAATCCCTAATTTTTTTTGGTGTCTTGGATACCCAAGGGTCGTTGATTATGTTTTTGCATTTTAGAGATTTTGGGATCTTGCGAAATTTGATTTCTCACATAATTCAACATTGAATGGAATTCTTTGAAATTCTTTGAGGTCTCCAAATCCTTGACTTTTGTCATCCCCTCAGATTCCCAAAGAAGGTTTTAAATAGTCACTTCACCTCATTTATGCCTATCATATGAATGTTGCAACTCGCATTGATTGGGATTGTGAGAGATTTCATATTGGAAAATTGGTGTCATTTGTCTCACAAAAAATTTGGAAGAGCTTGGTCATAGGGAGCTACGTGTGTGCTTGGTGTTGGTTGTGGATTGTTGGTCTTGGTTACATTTCCTTGGTCTCATTTACATTTGGATGGGATTTGGAGTGTGTTGATAGTAGACATCCTCCTAAATTTTGCTTCATCCATGGTATGTACATGATGCCCTTCTTTTGATTGATGAATATGTGTGATTTTATGGCATCATGAATGTTTTATGCTTAGGTTTTCTACATGTTTGGAGGCATGCGATTAAACTAGGGTTGTTCCCATTCATTTTTATGCCTCCCTTGGGTGTTAATGTTGTGATTCTCCTTGGAGTTGATAGTTTAATGATGCAAACCCTTTCTAGAGTTGGTCTTTGGATTTGATGTTGTGTATGATGGTAATGTAGTTTGTCTCGATCTAGGGTTCTGTATGTATGAATGACTGATAATTTGATTGCAAGTGTGAGTCATTATTTTCCATTCATATCTAATTGTGACTTGCCTTCGGGGGTCTTAGAAGAGTCGACTAGGTTTTGATTGAACGAATGAGTGTATCGGGGCTTTGGTTGGTTAGTCATGGTGGAAACCTAGGATTGCATATGTTGAATCTCTTGCTAAGGGGAAATTGAGCTACGTTTGAATGAATTATGAGTCTAATTCCTAGATCAACACTTTGAGGTGACTAGGAAACTTGAGAAGAAATCCCCAAATTTGTGATCATTCAATCAATTTGGGCAAAATTGCGAAGAATTGGAAATTTCAAGATTTTAGGTGCCTCACGAAATTCCTTCATACTTGGAAATCCCTGAAATTTCCATCGCACTATCATTTTCCTGAGGTTGCGTGTAAATCTATAAGTCATGGTATCATTGCTAATTTCCCTTCCAAGTGAAAATCCCCACAATTGTCTAAAATGATGAGATTGTAGAAATGGATGAACTTGCATGGCATAATTTTATGATTGGTCTGATTGATTAAGGGTTGGATATTGTACTGATCAAATTTTGATGTTGATTTATTGATGTTCTGGCTAATGGTTGTGTTTTCTTCGTTGATTTTTGCCTGGTCAGGAAATCCCCGAACTTCCTTCTTGGCTCAATTTTCGCGAATGAGATAAAATCCCTAGTTTCTTAAGGACTCATGTTTATGGATTTTAGGGGTTTATATTCATTGTTTGGGCTTGCTTGGATGATGAATGTGCTATCTATGATGGACTAACTTTTACTCTTGTGTTGTGATGAATATTGATTGTGACTTTGTTGGGTGTAGGTTGAATCAAGTAAGGATGTTGTTGGCAAAGGCAAGGGTAAAGGAATGAATCTTGAGGTTGAATGGATCAAGTTGGATTTAAAGAGAAAGGTTCATGAGAGAAAACTTGGTTCTATTTGTTTAGGAGTGACAGATACCAATGTGGGGAAGTGGGGTTTATGAAGAGTTCAAGGCAAGGATGGCAGTGGACAACCCCTATGTTCTAGTAAGGAGAATAATAGATTCTAAGTTGGGCCATGTGGCTAGTTTTCCTCCTTCAGTGTAGTGTTATGAAATTTTCTTGGAGTGTGCTCGGCATTATGATCAAGGCACACAAAGGGTGATTGGTCCATAGGGCAGAGTGCTTGCAAACGTTTCCCCTATCTTAGTGGCCCAAACTTTTGACATGCCAAACATACAACATGTGGTGAAATTAGATGTTGATGTGGCTAAGAAGTTCTATGATCAAGATGCGAATAAGGCCTTGGAGGTTATCAATACTTGGCTAGAGAAACCAAGGGCATATGTCTCTAAGTTGCCAAAGTAGTTGTTTAGGGCTAAGTTTAAATTGGACTACTATGATGCAATCACTCTTCTCAGCAGAGTGATGGGTCTAAAGAGTGCAGGGATGTTTGAAAACTGGATGTTCTATTTGATAGTGAGAATGGAAAAAGGTGTAGACTACCATTAGGTAGGAATAATAAGTGAGATGATTCATGAGAAGTTGTCCAATATGTTTTAGACCAAGACTTTCACCATGACATCTTGCTTGGTCTATGCCTTGGCAAGGTTCCATCCATATAAGGGGCTAAGCACTTGAGGGTTCTTTGGCTAAGATGTAATCTATGAAGTCAACCCTTAGTTCCATTGGAATAGTTATGATTATAGAAGGGTGAATGATGCATTCACCATGTACATCACAAGGTTGCTTTAGGGTGAAGAACATGTTAGGATTTCTGATTCTACCAAGGAACTAACTCACAAGTTTAGAGCATGGTTTGTACAGTTTCCTACTTTCTCTTACATCAAGATTGATGGTTGTCCAAGAACTCCTTACATGTTGCCAAGATATCCTATGGCCCACATCATCCTTCTAGAGGTTACAAGGAAAATTTCTACCTCTGATACAATTGTAAAAGGGGAAATGCACAAAATAGGTTTTGGTAGTGAATTCCCCCTTAGAATTGGAGGTCATGAAGTTTGCCCTTCCTTGGCCACAACACATTTTTCTAAGGAAGATATGGGCAGTTTCAACCTGCCCTTACATACTAAGAGGCCTAGATTTGACAGAACAAGTGGGGCTCAAAAGAAGGCTAACAGGGAATTTAGACATAGGGATGAATTTGAAGATTATTGAGCCAAATGTAAGGATGAATTTGAAGTTTTGAAGAGGAGATTCTCCCGATTGCCTACCAATTTGATCAAATTGTCTTTGAAACAAAGCAACTAGTACTTTGTATCAAAGAGGGAAAAAATGTAGAAATATAAAATTGGCTTAACACCTATCACACACCACAAACAACATCAAACAACACAAAAAACATAAACAGCCTTGAACAACCTCAAACAATATTAAACATCATCCCAAAAGATCCCATAACATCTCAAAATGATTCAGAATGAGTCAGAATTGTCCCGTAACATCTTAGAATTGTCTTGGAACATCTTGTAACATCTCAGAACATGTCAGAATCACCCTAAAATAGCTTGGAATCATCCTGCAATGTCTTAGATCATCTTAGAATCACCCTGAAATAGCTTGGAATCATCCCGTAACGTCTTAGATCATCTCGAAATCACCCCGAAATAGCTCAAAATCATACCGTAATGTCTTGAATCATCTTGAAACATTCTAGAATCATCCCTTAATGCCTCGAATAATCTCGAAATCATCGCACAACATCCCACATCACACCACATCAAAATAAAATAAAAACCCTAATTCCTCTATTAATTGAATGATACAACATTATTTAATTAATTCACTTTTTATCATTTCGAACAAATTAAATAAATTTCACTTAGTTAATAAAGTCCTCAAAACCCCATTTCCTCTATTGATTGAATAAAACAACATTATTTGAGCAATTCATTTCATCATTTCAACTAATTAAATAAATCACATTTATTTAATAAATTCCTAATCTCACTTTATTTTGTCATGTTTGATTAAATAATGCCATTTATTTAATCATGTCACTAAATCACCTTATTCCCCTAAGTTGATTAAATTATTAAATAATAATTTAACTACAACACTTTCCCTCCAAAATTTGAATAATTAAATTAAACTATTCAAATCAATTATCAAAAATCAAATCAAACTAATGCAACTTTGTTTGCAAAAGTCAAAATTCATTTGCACATTCAACTCCAAAAATGAATGAATGAATTAAATCAATTAATTAATATTCCTCACATGATTTTGATTGAGCAAATTACGATTGTTGATTGAGCAATCTAATTTGTAACTAATAAATCCAAATTGTTAATAAATTAAATCTATTAACTAATCAACCACATTCCTAACTAAGCCATTGGAACCTTGACTGATCAATCTAAATCTATTAACTGATCAATCACATCCTTGACTAGCTAATCTATTTCTCAATCACCCAAATTGTGCAATCAACATTGTATAATTTTCTCATTTCTAAATCCTCTCAACACACTCCGAGAATTGATCTCGATATTCTTCAACACAATCTTGATTGTTCATTTTGAATTTAATTTTATATATAACAAACCCCTTTCCTCACAAATAAGCATCAGAGAATCAACATGCATTGAGCAATGAAGTGTTGTCAAGAACAACATTTATAGAGATTCACCATTTCTTTGATCAACCAACCAAAATAGTCACTCATCAAGCTTTTGAACATGAACTTTGGAGGCTTCATAGTGATAAGAACAACCCAACATCAGGTGAATACACTCCACTACAGGATGGTAAGACTGTTTTATTCTTCTACATTCATTTTTGTAATCATAGATTCATTTATGTATGTTAAAATATCTTAGTTTCATTTTGTATGTTTAGTTTTAGATCTTAGATTAATATGTTAATCTTAGTTTAGATTCTTAGATTTAACATGTTTTGATCCCTCTTTTGGTCTAACGTTCTCCCCCTCATATAGGAATAAATTATAATTTGTTGGGGATACATAGTCGGTTCTGTCATCATGGATCAACATCTAAGACAACAGTGCCTTAGTGATTTTCATTCAAATCACAACAAAGACACTAAAAAATATGCCATAAAGTGGAAGCAGGCACAGTTGATCCCCCATTGATCCTCTGAGAAGTAAATGCTTAAGAAGATAGTAGATTCAACACAAGAATAGATTCAAGAAACTGAATAACACAACCATGAAGGACAAAACAATAAACACACAGATATATGTGGGGAAAACCTTTTCAGGTAAAAAACCCCACCTCCAAAACATTTTTCTCACTTGTATTATTCAGTAACTAATATGGTTACAATACAAACACAAAGCTATGCTCTTCAGGATAATACATCTTGTTCATCTAGAGAGAGATATAGGCAACACAAAATAGAATCTTCACATAGCTGCAATGTCCTCATGACATACTATGTAGATTCCCTTCAGCTCCTCACAAATGACTATCACAGCCAACCTCATGGCTAGCCTAGTCACACGGCCTCCATAGGTTCACATCTTAACAAATCTAAGAGTGTAAGTGTTCACGGTTGAACCACTCAAACACACTCAGCCTCTCTCTATTAGCTCGTTATCAAGATAATAAATTATCCACCTAAAAGCATTCCATTTTTGATAACGTGCACTGCTTGATCAACAAGCATCGAGCTGCACAACATTAAACAGGTTGTTGAAAACATGTCCTCCAACCTCCATTCAATAATGCAACTTAAACACGCTTCAAAAAATAACTATTCGGCCAACCAGATCATAAGGATCTCCCATGTGTCACCATCTCGTTCATCTATCGCTTCTGTCAGTCAGTCAAACAGGTCCAACTTGGTCAACCAAGTTCCGAGCTCATCCGAGCTCTTACCACATTACCGCCGATCTCAACATTACCTGCCATGGTATGGTGGTGGGCTCGCCCGAGCTCACCCTGCCATCTACCGCACTACCGCTGCCTTGACCATCTCACCTCATAGTATGGAGGTAAGCCATCCGAGATCCTTCAAGCTCTGGCCCACTAACCACCATTGTGCTACCATTGACCCATTTGACTTGCCTCACGGTATGGCGATAAGCCATCCAAGCTTGCACCTTGACTCCACCGTACAACCGAGCCCCTATTTGAGTTGCCTCGTGATATGGCAGTGAGCTCACCTGAGCTCACCCTCAACCATCTTGCGCTACCGCCAAGCCATCTGAGCCTTACCATGGTATGGTAGTATCCTTCTAGCAAACTACTAGCGGTCACGCTGCACTACCGCAGGGGCCGCCAGGCCACCCCACAGTAGGGTGGTAACTACCAAGCTGACTGCAAGCAATCTCACCATGGACACCGCCTACAGTATGGAGGTAACCACCGTTCCCACCACTGGTAGTCTCACCATGAACACCGCAGTGAGAGGGACCACTGCCAGTGGTATGGTGGTAACTGCCAAGCCATACCATTGGTGGCCTTACTGAGGCACCACTGTGAGAGAACTCATCATGTGTGATAAGGCGGTAATCACTAGCGCAGGCCATAGGTGGCCTTATCGCGTCACTACAGTGAGTGAACTCACCACGCGTGGTAAGGCGGTAACCACTAGACAAAAACCGCCAAGACCAAGCCAAACCATTGCGGTAAAGGCCAAAATCATGAAGGAAAACACCAAGTCTTCAAGGGAAAGGCCAAAAAAATTGAGGCATAATTTCCCAACAATCTCCCACTTTCTGAAGACTTGCAGGCTTCCTCAAAACATCGGAACACGTACCAACACCATGCTTCCATGCTCCAACCAAGTCCCCTACAATGACATTCAAAAAATCTCCACCATCTCAGGCTACAACTCCAAACATCCAACACAAAAGAAAGGAACAAGTCAAGGCATATATGCACCAGTCTCCAGAACACAAACATCAGATCTTTCAGGTGGTAAAGGCACCACAACAACAACAAAGCACAACGCAAACACAAAAATGAGAAACATTCTCTAGAACAAGAAAAAACCAACCAGCTAGAACAACAACCATAAAACTGACTGCCCTCCATCCAACTGATCAGAACCACATGATTGAAAACCAACACCCACAACTCATGTTGAAACATTCAACCACCCATACCTCAAAGTTATGAACATCAATAAACCCATGCCATCACACAACCAACCCAACAACAACAAACATAAGCACCATGTGTCAACCAACCAAAAGACTACACACATTTAGGTACTCCCACTGCAAGGGTACTATCCAGATGAATGCAAACAAAGCACCATCACAAGTGATCCAGGAATACTACATCCACCAATCCCTACACATAGAAATGAATAACCATGTAGTTCCAAGGAACATCCACACTGATCTACACCACCTGCTGCAAGAAAATTTTCTCTCAACTGTCTTCCACAGTTCTTCCAAGATCCTCCATATCTGACTAAAGAAAGAAGCACAGGAACCTTCATGTCATCACCCAAGTGACAACACATGACCAAAAACTATGACCAAATCAGCTCCACAAAAACATCTCACATCCAAAGTCATATGAAAACAAACATATAGGAAGAAAAGACCAGATTAGAGAGAAACTGCAAATCAAAACATGTAGCATCCTCCTACATACATTTCTAAATGCCAGCTGTGTCAAGAATGATCTTCTTCACATCCCAAAGGGAAAATCCTTAACAACATCCAATAAACCATGGATGTGAGCACCTCAAAGAAGATCAAACTCACCCATATAACCATCTCCTATCAATCCTCAAAAAGAACAAGTAGACACACTATGCTATCCACCTTTCATTATGAATCCTCCAAAATTTTAAGCAACTCAAGATTCATATTTATGAAAGATAAATCATATCATACATCTAAAAGATATAATGGGAAAATACCTTTCAAATGAACCTCACTGCCGAGCAGACCAAGAAGAAAAAAAAAGATGCTCCTCCAAGATATACAAGTCACCGTGACTTACCCAAGAGAATTTTCCTTCATGGTCTCCGTTGAACTCGCATTCAACCAAGGTGTAGGCTACTCAGACTTTCAGCTATAACAACAACATTCTCAAAATAATTACAGCCTCACCTTATTCTCCATGCATCCATGAATACCAGCAACCTATCATTTCATGCTAACTCCAAACTGCATTACTGCACTAAACATGAAGTCCTCCAACATATGACCAAAGTACTCAAAACATAGAGAATCCCCAAACACTATCAAAGCTCCAAACCAGCTGAATAGGAACTTAACATGATACCATGATCTACACATCTCCCTTAGGAGATACCATGCTTCAAGTGAACAATCCATGGTTTCAAGAGCAAAGCAACATGCCAAAACTCTAATGCACAAGCAAGAGTATACCATGACATAAAGCAAACAAAATCTAAACCAACATCACCTATCAAGCACCACCAACATCTCAGCCAAAGACCACCAAAGTCCTCCATGGCACCAAGATGCTGCACATCTTCAAATAGTGACCATGTAGATGCGAAAGAACTCTTCTACAACAATAGGATCTAAGAGTCCCACCAGGAGCATCTACAACACCAAAGAAGATCATTCACCACCAAGTGATGAATGTACAGTCATTGCTAAAGCTCCCACTAAAACATGACACTGAGCTCTCCAAGCATCATGACCAAACATCTTCTGATCTGAAAACCTTCAGGTACAAAACAACAACGTGTCCATCGAACAACAACACCGAACTGCACCAAGATCACTAGATCACGTAGACCACAACATCACTGTCAAAATATTACACAAGCCAGTGTATCCAACTCTCCATGATAGTGTGATTCTCATGCTTCAGGTCCCCATCACTGACTATTCAGGTACTCAAACACCATCACTCCTCTTATCTCAAAACAACCACCCCAATGCACAAGTGACCATAGACAAGGTTAGCTAATAGATCTGCACCACATAGTTACAACCTCATGGATATTGACAATCCACTTCCGAGTTGTCTGACAGAAAAATTTTAGCTAACGAAAACCCACAACATTGCACAACTCGTGGATGCAACCAAATGAAAAACCTGCAAATCTATCATCTCACTGGAAATAGAAAAACTGAGATCATCAAAGCAAAAAAACAAAGTGGACAAGCATGACTCAAACACCATATCAGCAATAGATCCGATTTTTCAGTCACGTCCACAACTCAAGCCCCATAGTCTAGGAAACCAACAAGCACACCAAAAAATGAAAAAAGAGAAACTCATACCAACACTCTCATGTAGAGAAGACATCACACCTCCTCAAACCATTTTGAACTATAGCTATCTCATCCAGTCACACCCCAAAAGCCAGGGTCTAGAATATAGCAGAACAACAGCTCCATAAACCACAAGTTTTTCCTTAACTGTGTAAAACCTGCAAAACCACAATGTTTATAAAACATGCATGCACCTCCATATTCACTTCTCATCTGGATAACTCAGGAGTCTGCACACAACCATCACGGTTAACCAGAACAATGAAAAACATGAAAAATGCATGATAGAGTTTTTAGGAAAATATACACAAAACCATCAGATCCAAAGATATGAATTTGAACCATGCGAATGCAAGACATAGATAAGAACAAAACAATAGGTCCATTTTAGACCAGTTCCAAAAACCATAGTCATGCACAAGCATATGAGAGAGCCAGGTTATTCAGAAGTTGCAAACCACCAGGATCAACTTCATAGCCTCCATGCAATCAGAGCAATAGAGAAAACGCCTTCAGTGCTAAGTCAAAAATACCCAGCACAAGTGCACAAATTCATGGTTGAACAACAACACAAGAAAATCCATACCACCAGGGAGCCTCTCACATAGACACCCAGTATGAAACCAGGCTTCATTGCAACACAACCAAAAACACATCTCACACCCTTTGCATCAGGAACATTTGTTGTGAGCCAGGAGCCTTAGACCACATTGCCACAATATGATCAACTCCAGTAAACTCTAGTGTCTTTCAAAACTGTGTGTTGAATCAAAGAAGAATGAGCTTCCACTCATCGAAGGATCAATCACCAACCGATTTCTCTAGATTTCCTCAAGCTTGCCAGGCTAAGAAATCATCATAGGAGAAATACCCAAAACTTCAGTAACTAGGAGAAGGCTTTGACGCCACTTGTTGGTATCATCAAGCCTCAACCTCCTTCAACCAACTATGATACCACTTGTTGGGGATACATAGTCGGTTCTGTCATCCTAGATCAGCATCTAAGACAACAGTGCCATAGTGTTTTTCATTCAAATCACAACAAAGACACTAACAACTATGCCATAAAGTGGAAGCAGGCATAGTTCATCCCCCATTGATCCTCTGAGAGAAGTAAACTCTTAACAAGATAGCAGATTCAACACAAGCACAAATTCAAGAAACTAAATCAAACAACCATGAAAGACAAAACAATGAACACACAGATATATGTGGGGAAAATCTTTTCAGGTAAAAAATCCCACCTCCAAAACATTCTGCTCTCTTGTATTATTCAGTAACTAATATGGTTACAATAAAAACATAGAGCTATGCTCTTCAAGATAATACATCTTGTTCATTTGGAGAGAGATACAGGCAACACAAAATAGAATCTTCACACAGTTACATTGTCCTCATGACATACTATGTAGATTCCCTTCAACTCCTCACAAATGACTGTCATAGCCAGCCTCATGGCCAACCCAGCCACACAGCCTCCACAAGTTCACATCTTAATAGATCTGAGAGTCTAGGTGTTCATGGTTGAACCGCTCGAACACACTCAGTCTCTCTTTATTAGCTTGTCTATCTATCGAATTTCACACCCGATCCTGATCATTCATTTTTAATTTAATTTTATATATAGAAAACCCCTTTCCTAAAAAATAAGGATCATAGAATCAACATACATTGAGCAATGAAGTGTTGTCAAGAATACCATTGATAGAGATTCACCATTTATTTGATCAACCAACCAAAATAGTCACTCATCGATCTTTTGAACATGAACTTTGGAGGCTTCATAGTGATAAGAACAACCCAACATCAGGTTTATACACTCCACTACAAGATGGTAAGATTGTTTTATTCTTGTACATTCATTTTTGTAATCATAGATTCATTTATGTATGTTAAAATATCTTAGTTTCATTTTTTATGTTTAGTTTTAGATCTTAGATTAATATGTTAATCTTAGTTTAGATTCTTAGATTTAACATGTTTTGATCCCTCTTCTGGTCGAACGTTCTCCCCCTCACATGGGTATAAATTATAATTAACCCTAATCATCACTAAAATATGAATTGGAAGTGGGTAAAAAGCTTTGGATATGAAGAAGGCATTAAGGTTTGAAGAGTAGGGGAATAATTTATTGAATGATCAAAACCTCGACTGATCAATCTAAATCTGTTAACTGATCAATCACATCCTTGACTAGCTAATCTATTTCTCAATCACCCAAATTTTGCAATCAACTTTGCATAGTTTTCTCATTTCTAAATCCTCTCAACACACTCTGAGCGTTGATCTAGATATTATTCAACACGATCCTAATCGTTCATTTTGAATTTAATTTTATATATAACAAACCCCTTTCCTCACAAATAAGGATCAGAGAATCAACATACATTGAGCAACGAAGTGTTGTCAAGAACACCATTGATAGAGGTTCACCATTTCTTTGATCAACCAACCAAAATAGTCACTCATCAAGCTTTTGAACATGAACTTTGGAGGATTCATAGTGATAAGAACAACCCAGTATCAAGTGAATACACTCCACTACAGGATGGTAAGGTTGTTTTATTCTTGTACATTCATTTTTGTAATCATAGATTCATTTATGTATGTTAAAATATCTTAGTTTTATTTTGTATGTTTAGTTTTAGATCTTAGATTAATATTTTAATCTTAGTTTAGATTCTTAGATTTAACATGTTTTGATCCCTCTTCTGGTCTAACGTTCTCCCCCTCACATAGGTATAAATTATAATTAACCCTAATCATCACTAAAAGATGAATTGGAAGTGGGTAACAAGCTTTGGATATGAAGAAGGAATTAAGGTTTGAAGAGTAGGGGGATAATTTATTGAATGATCAACCTTTTTCCAATGTTGAAAGGGATCAAGGTTAAATCATATTCTGTGTGCTTGATTATTATTTATAAATTCAATTTATTGATGCAAAGAAGACAAGACCACACTCATGACAGAGTGTAGAAAAATGTATCCCTTCACATTTTCGCACTTGTTTGGTCCCTCCCTACTAAAATTGGGCTTCTTTATACCTTATTTGGTCCTATTTTACATATACAAGCCTAATTAAATGCATTTTAATGAGGATAATCTTGACATTTCATGAATGACAAATCATGATTCAATGTTTTTGGTTATATGTTCCAAATCTAGCAATCTAGGACTCATATGCCACCTTGGGCATATGGGTCCCACCTAGGTCTCATGGCATGATTTTAAACATTGTCTTGAACTTAACATTTATTGGAGTTTGTGTCCCATGTTTAAGACACTGGGACTCATACACCCAAACTGGCGTATGAGTCTCGTCTTAACTAGGACCCATTTTAAATAAAATTGTTGGTGGGATCTTATTCTCCTAGATCTAATGTCAGCTTTTAGTGTTATAATTTCAAGAAATTTAGCATAAACAAGTATAAATACAAGGTTCTTTCACATAACTTCTCCTAGAAATTCAATTCTTCAAGTATCCTAGCAAATTTACAAGTGATTTAGCAATTCAAGAGAAATTCAAGAGTTTACAAGAGAATTCAAGAGTTGATTATCAAACATCTTGGAGCATCAATTCAAGATTCAAGCATCATATCAAAGTCTTCATGCATCATGTGTGTTTCTAAGCTAACATTTGTGATGTAGGTTTTCATGATTCAAACAAGCATTCAAGATCAAGTTTCAAGCATTTAATCAAGAGTCAAGATCCACATCCATTGGAGCTATTTCACACTAGTTTTTCAAAATTTACTTCAAGGGTTTGGTGAGTTGCAACATTGCATATTGTGTATTCATCATTACTTCATTCTATTTAATTTCATTTTGAGGTTTAATTACCAAAACAAGGTTTGACCAAGGCAAACCCCTATTCCCTAACAAAAAAATTTTTCCCCTCTTCATGTGTGATTGCAGATCTAGGTGATTTAGAGCTTCAAGAGCCTTTGAAGACAAAGTTGCAAGATCAAAGAAAGTTTTCAAAGTTGTCATCTTCATGGAAACTCACCAATAGGCTAGAATTCAAACTTTTAGACTTGAAGATCAAAAATGATGAAAGCTACAAAAGATCACTAGAGGATAAAAAAGTTTCAACCAAACCCTAGTACTGAGACTAAACCGCCCCTCTAGGTGTATGAGTCCCAATATGCCTATTTTCAGCAGTTTTCTGTAGATCCTGATTTGTTATCTAAAGATTCTAGATTCTACTCAGATTCCAGTAGTAGGAATAAATCACCTAATTTGGAATATGAGTCCCAATGCATTTTATTAACATCAAATTTTAGGGTTTTCAAATCTTTTTCAAGGACCTCTCCTATCCTTCGGTTACTTTTCTATATCTTTCTATTTGGTGATTTGAATTCATGTTTCAAGTTTCTAGGGTTTAGTGCATTGATGTTTGCATGCCATCTTTGAAACTTCATTTTAATGGTGAACCCCCCCTTAATCACACCTAAGGAAACCTACTACTAGACCTATTAGTATCACCCTTTCCCTTAATTGAGTCACTTGTTTGAGGGATCTTGGTTTCCTAATGAACTAGAGTGAAATAGGTCCTAACCCTAGTTCCATCTCCCGAAAGGTGGAACCCTATTTCCTTGTGTTCATTTTGGTGAACCCGACATTTGGACACTTTCATTTCTAATTTGGAGAATATTATAGTCCTAGATCTAGATTACATTATACCTTGCATTAGTTAATTTATGTTTAGGACTCCTAGATCTTGCATTAGTGGAAAATTGTATATAGGCTACATTTTTGCATCTTGCATTATCGAATTTCATTCAAAACGTAGAATTTCAAATATTAATTTTAGCATAGAACTTAGAAACCTTAACAAAAACTTAGAATTTGCTTAATTTGGCTTAAAACCCTAATCTAGGACTCATTTTCCCACCTGGACGATTTAGTCCCTAGACAAGTGGTTTTTTTAGATTTCTAGGAATTTTGTGTTGTTTATTTTTTTACCATTTTAACCTTATAGAAACCCTAACTAGGAATCGTTCGCCCATTTGGGTGGTTAAGTCTCATATTAGACCTAAATCTGTATTTTATAGCATTAGAAACTTCATTTTTGTGCTTTCGTTTGTTGTTCTCAGATCTTTATTTTAGTTTGTTGAGATTTTTTTCCATTCATTTCATTGGATCTAGATTAATTTGGTTTCATTTCAAGTGCATTTATAAACATAAGAGTTGTAATTAAATTCTATCATATAGCTTGTGTTTAGTACATTTATCATGCATTCATTCATTGTCCTTTGCATTCATCCATTCACTAGGTATACACCATACCCTTGACAAGTCTTTACCTTCAAGTAGTATGATAAGTGTTCAAACAATGGTTTTTAGTGTTCCTCAAGAAAAAACAATCCAAATCCATAAAAAAATGGAAAAATTAAAAAACCTAGTGAGTATTGAAAACATTTCCAACACTGCTATTCCTACCATAGATAACATACAACACATGATTGAAAGTGAAAAAGGAATAGAGATTGCGTGTAACTTAGCTCATATTTTTGGAAAAAATCTTACCTCAATGACTAGTTATGCTCAAACTTCGAACAATACTCAAATTCAAGGCGGAACCAAAATTCCTTCAATAACCATTGCATCTATTCCCACCTATACCATCCCTCAAGTTACCACAATGATGCAACCTACTAGTAATTCCATTCCTACCTTGGGTATTTCGACTAGAAATCCTTATATCTTTGTGGCATCTCACATCATATCTCCTACCACACTACCTCCCATAAGAATTCCATTCACTTCCCCCTCAAACACATATACACCTCCACCATACTCACCTCCATCCCAAAATACAACCAATGACACCATCCTTAACCAAATTTTACAAAATCTTTCATCCCTTCAAAAGTAAATTTCAACCATAAACCAAAATCAAAATGGCCAACCTTCATACTATTTCAAAAGAAATCCCTTATCCTTGGATATATTGAGAATTCCAATACCACAAGGTATAAATATTCCTAGGTTTGATAAATATGGAGGGAAAGGAGATCCTTCTAGCCATGTTTCCACTTATACCACCTTATGCGATGATTTCATCCTTGAAGATAAGCTCCTGTCTAAGCTTTTCCCTAGGTCCTTGAAAGATACTATTGTAGAATGGTTTTCCTCATTACCGAATAACTCAATTCATTCATTCAATGAACTTGTTGAGGCATTTATTAACCATTTCCAAGTGCATATTACTGCTAAGATGAAATTAGTTGAATTGATGAGATGTAAGAAAAAGGATGATGAAAAGGTTACTAACTTCATTTCATGCTACCAATTGCTTTATTCCCAAATTGACAGAAAGATTCTCGATCCTCACCTTCAACAAATGTTCATTGAGAACTTTCAAACTAAGATACAAGATAATATTGGCATGATAAAATTCCCCTCCTTCATATACTTGTGTACCACCCTTCGTGATTATCAAAATTCGGTTAGTAGTCATGAAACAAAACCTACCTCTAGCTATTTTGAAATGTCCGACTTCACAAATCAAAATCATTATCAACCTTTTAGGAAATAAAATAAAAAAATTCTTCAACTAAATCCCCCTCAACCAACCCAACATGTTGATACCCTAGTGGCTACTATTACTAAGACAACTCCTTTCACATTAGGGGATCTGAAAAGACAATTTAATCCCTTACCCGATACCCTAGCCATAACACCATGTTACAAATTCTAGAAAAGAACTTGATTTCCTTACCTCCTATTAAAACTCTTGATCCTAATAAGCCTTTACCTCTAAACTTTAGATCAAACTCCTATTGTCATTTCCACCATCAAAATGGACATGATACGAAACATTGTAAGCATCTTAAAATTTCAAATATTTACCAACCACATGCCAAATTATAATATTTCATTTGTCAAAGCTAGTGAAAGAAAGAATGATGTGATGAATGTTGACACAAATGATGAAAACATGGATACTAATGAACAAAGTACTATGGATATTATGGTTGGATTGATCAAAATTCAACCTCATAAGGGCCGAACTAAAATACCTCTTGACATTTCTTTCTTATCATAAGATATAATAAAAAATTCACGTAATGGTCCTCTTTACATAGCTGAATAAATAAATGACAAGCCTAGTAATGGGATATTAATTGATCATTTCTATGGAGAGAATGTGATCACTAAATAATTCTTAGTTGTGCATGAATTCTATCAAGAAACATATGACAAACTGAGAGCATGGATAAAAACACATAATGGTTTTGCTTGCCCTACAATTGGATCAATCATCCTTCCTTTAAAGCTCGACTAAAATAATTAGATGTCTCATTCTCCATCATCTCAATGTCAGATCAATTCCATGTGAAGCTTTTTTATCCATGGCTACACTCCATGGAAGCCATCCTATTGGTTGTGCATAAATGTTTAAAGTTCCCCTTTGACAATGAAATTTTTATTGTGCACCATAGTGGATTTAATCTTGTGTCTTCTTGTAGGAATTTTTAATTGGATTTATTTTGGTCCGAGCCTATTGAACCTATTAAACCTCATGTGAAGACTTATATTTCAAATCCTATTAAAATTTTAAGGTGAAATGCATAGAAAAATTATCCCTTCAAAACATGCCTCAACCCATGGTTGAGCCTCTTATCCTTGATGAGACCATGATTGAACCAAAAGACCTTCCAAGTAAACAAGACCAACCTAAGAAAAATCCTTAGCCTATCTCCTACAAGAGACCATGAGACAACCAAAAAAATCCCATCATTCATCCTAAGATAAAAAAAGTTTACAAAGCTAAAGAGAAAGAGGTTGAATAACCTCCCATGGTTCCTTCTAAAGAAAAGAAACCTATGGTTGATAAACCCACTCCTACACAAGCACAACTTAAAAATCATACCAAAAGAAATAGAAATGATAGAGATCATAGGTGTGGACATCGTGCTATTGCTTGAAGGTTAAAAAAAGAGAACAATAAATAAAATCAACATCCAAACTTAAGTGAAGAAAAAAAGAGGAGTCACCCTCTTTGGCACAACAAAAAGATCCTATATCACAACCACAACAGGAACTAGAACCTTCTTTTGACATTATCATTTGACCATCCATTGTGATTGACTTGGACAATGATGATGAGATTGCTAAGATTAATGACGAAGTGCATAATGAATTGAATTCATTATTTTCCTCCTCTATGAGATTAAATGACAATTATCCTAAGAAGAGTTTTGAACTTGGTGATACTCCTATTACAACAATTGTTGTCCCTTTGGCTATTTTTCTTCCTTTCGTATACGATGAAAAATATTGGGATGCAGTAGGTTGACTCACATGTCTATTAATAGTCTTGCCTTTGTTTTATTTTTCATGTTATGTGTGTGATTGCATGTGTGTAATGTGATCTCCCATACCATTTTATTTGATGTATCTATCTCTTTGTGACATTCCTCTATTTTTATCTACATTATTCTATATCTCGTAAACCCTTATCTTTTCTTTATCTTGTGTTTTCCTTTTGGGGATGATGCAAGGTGTTGAGACATTTAGGTCTCTTCCATGTTGACCCAAAATATTTTCTTTTTTTCACTCTCTTTGTGTCATTCTTCTTGTTCCACGAGTATTTGGGGAATGATGACATTTTTGAGCTCTAAAAACAACATTGTAGCAAAGACATACTGACCCAAAATTTTTGGATCCCTTATGTGTGATTTTAGGATTTAATTTTTGGGGCAACCCATTTTTAATGACATATCTTCATTTAGAAATATATGACTTGGCATATAGGTACCTCGAAATAAGCTCTCATGTCCTCAAGTTATTGTTATCATTCATCATTTTCTACTTTAAAGTAATTTCTCAATAGGGTGTTTATAAATTTATTTAAATTGGGGGCATACATTGACATTATTCTTTTACATTTTACAACTTATGTTTCATTATGTGGTTTTCTTACTTCATGAAATGCACATTTATCTTTGTGGTGACACTAGGTGTGATGTCATTCAAGAGCATGATCTCTCTTAGCATATTATATTCCTCTTAGAGGCTTGATGTGACACACTGCATCCCCTAACTTGTGAATCTTCTATTCTTCAATTTTTCCTCTCTTAGAGATATGAGGCACAATTTTCCCTAAGTTAAGACCTTACATGAACTAAGAAAAACCCCTTTGAACATACCTTACACTATTCTGCATTTACAATATCTATTATATGGCCACCTTGCATAACACACTTTACTTACTTGTGGAGCCATTTGTTTGTTCATGGGTGTTAGGTATACAATTTTTTTTCCCTCATATATCCTATTGTTCATGTTGTGTGGTGACTTATCAAAGTTATTAGGAGGTATAAGATTGGTATGGTTAGCGTATGGGAGCTAAACCTAGGTATGAATTTACCAAAGCCACTTGCTTGTTTGTGTGAGTGCATACTAGTTGCATGCATATGTGTCTCACTAGGGCCTCACCTAGTGGACAACCTGAAGTTCCTCTAGCCCTTGTGATCGTGCATTTGGTTTGCATGGTGGAAATCATGTTCCACTTGTAATTTTTTTCAGAAAAACAACTTATATCTAATCCACATCACATTGGACAAACAATCGAGGCTTGATCCACCACTTTTGTTTTTCATTTTCTTTCTTCCTTATTTCTTTGGTAGTGTATGCTTGTATCTTGTTGTTGCTTCATAAATCATTCACATGTGCATTATTTTGTACCTATTTTAGTTTTCCATAGGATCTTTATCTTGGGGGCTTGATCATTGTCATCCTATCTTACTAGCATTGGTACATTTGGACCCCTCTTGATGTAAATTTATCTACTTTAGTGTGAGTTTAAAGAAATTTCCTCCTCTCACTAAAGTAGGGGCTAAATGTAGTGTAGAAAAATGTATCCCTTTACATTTTCACATTTTTTTTGGCCCTCCCTGCTAAAATTGGGCTTCTTTATGCATTATTTGGTCCTATTTTACATCCACAAGCCTAATAAAATACATTTTTCTAAGGATAATCCTGACATTTCGTGAATGAAAAATAATGATTCATTATTTTTGGTGATGTCTTCAAGATATGGTGATCTGGGACTCACATGCCACCTTGGGCATATGGATACAAACTAGGTCTCAGGGCATGATTTTAAACATTGTCTTGAACTTAATATTTCTTGGAGTTTGTGTATCGTGTTTAAGACACCAGGACTCATACACCCCAACTAGCGTATGAGTCTCGCCTTAACTAGGACCTATTTTAAATCAAATTCTTGGTGGTATTTTATTCTCCTAGATTTGATGTTTTCTTGCAGTGTTGTAATTTTCAGAAATTTGGTATAAACAAGTATAAATACAAGGTTAGTTCATTTAATTTCTCCTAGAAATTCAAGTATTCAAGTATCCTAGCAAATTTACAAGTGATTTATCAATTCAATATTTTAAAAGAGCATTCAAGAGCTGGTTATCAAACATCTTGGAGCATCAATTCAAGATTCTAGCATCATGTGCTCTTTTGAGTTACCATTTGTGATGTAGGTTTTCTTGATTCAAGCAAGAATTTAAGATCAAGTTTCAAGCATTCAATTAGGAGTCAAGATCCACATCCATTGGAGTCATTTCACACAAGTTTGTAGCATTTACTTCAAGGGTTTGTTGAGTTTCAACATTGCATATTGTTTATTCATCATTCATTCATTCTATTTCATTTCATTTTAGGGTTTAATTACCAAAATGGGGTTTGACCAAGGAAAACCCATATTCCCTAATACAACAACATTTTCCCCTCTTCATGAGTGATTTTAGATCTAGGTGATTCATAGATTGAAGATCCTTTGAATAAAAAGTTGCAAGATTGAATAAATTTTTCAAAGTTGTCAAAAAGTTGTCATCTTCATGGAAACTCACCAAAAGGCCAAAGTTCAAACTTTCAAACTTGAAGATTAGAAAAAATTAAAGTCATAGAAGATCACTAGAGGATATAGAAGTTTCAGCTAAACCTTATTACTAGGACTGAATTTCCCCTCTAGGCGTATGAGTCCCAATATACCTATTTTTAGCAGTTTTCTATAGATCCCGATTTGCCATCTGAAGATTTTAGATTTTTCCTAGATTCTAGTAGCAAGACTAAATTGCCTAGTTTGGCATATGAGCCCTAGTGCATTTTGGAAACATAAAATTTTAGGGTTTTCAAATCTTTTTTGGACCTCTCCTATCCTCTGGGTACTTTTTTGTATCTTTTTGTTTGGTGATTTGAATTCATGTTTCAAGTTTCTAGGGTTTAGTGCGTTAATTTTTTCAGTTCATCTTTGAAAATTAATTTTAATGGTGAACCCCCACCTTAATAAAACCTAAGGAAACCTCCTAATAGCTCTATTAGTAGCAACCTTTCCCTCAATTGAGTCACTTCATTGAGGGATCTTGGTTTCCTAATGAACTAGAGTGAAATAGGTCCTAATCCTAGTTCCATCTCCCAAAAGGTGGAACCCTATTTCCTTGTGTTCAACATGTATCCAAAGTTTAACTTGAAGAATATTATATGATAAAGTTCTTGGAATTACATACAATAGGGTAGGTAAATTAGTCGGTGATTTAAAGGATTTGGGTGCCACTTAGGGTTTAGGACCTAGGATATCCAAATCATAATTAATCATTCAATGGATGGAGGAAAGCCTTAGAGATATTTACCTCAAGGATGGAATAAAGGCAAGATAATTTCTAGAGGTTTGTCCTAGGGTATAGATCAATGAAGGTTTCACCACCAAGCAAAAGCTTAGAAAATAAACTTTAACATTCAACTCATAAAACCTTGTATTGTAAGACAAATAATGAGTGCAAATGATGAAATTAAGCTACACCAAGTTAGGGTATGTGTACTTGGGAAGTCTAGAGATGCTTTGAGGATTCTAGAAATTAAAAGAAGCTACCAAAATGTGCTATGGAGAACTAAGATTCCTTGGGTGGTGTATTAGCCCCGCTATTTTTTTTGGGGGAAAATGTAGAGTCTTTAGATGCCAAAAAAATCTCGAAGAATCTCTGAAAAATACCCTATGGAGGACTAAGACACCGTAGGTGGTGTTTTAGTATTGTTTTGAATTTATGAAACATTTGAATGTAGTCCTAAGCTCTAGGTTCTGCACTTGCTTCCCCACAGATCTGAGGTCCTGAAACTTCCAAATCTAGCTTGTGGGAGAGTTTTCATGAAGATGACAACTTTGTAATACATCTTTGCAAATTTTACAAATTTACACTCCAAATGATCTTCAAGACTTCAACCTAGATCTGCAAATACAAACACGAAAGAGAGGGAAAACTTGTTGATTGTTAGTGAATGGGGGTTTGTCTTGGTCAAACCCCTTGTTGGTAATTAAACCTTGAAATGAAATAATGTAATGAAGGGAAATAGTGAATGAACAACATGTAATGCTACAACTCACCAAACCCTTGTAAAGTCTGCAAACTTGTGTGAAATGGCTGCAATGGATATGGATCTTGAACAAAAAATATGGACTTAAATTGCTTTCTTGAATAAAAACCCTACATCACAAATGTTAGCACAACAACACACATGATGCAAGAATCTCTATGATATGATGCTTGAATCTTGATGATGGCTCTAAATGCTTGATGAATTGATCTTAAATTCTCTTGTGAACTCAATTTGATGTTAAGAATGCTCTCACAAAAGACTTGGATTTCTTTGATCTCTTATTAGGATAAAATGAGAGAAGGAACCTTGTATTTATACTTATCTATGCTTAATATCTTGAAATTACATCACACCAAGCCAATATATGAATTCATTAAATAAAGGAGGCTAAATCTCGCTAGAATTTGGAATTAAATCCCGAAAATGTCTCAAGGAGGACTAAGACACCCTAGGTGGCATCTTAGTCCCAAGTCATGAAACTTGGGGCACAAACACCAAAAAGGGGGCCAATTAAGATGCCTAAAAATTAGAGTCCTGAGATCTCAGGGGGACAATGATGCCCTAGGTGGCATTTTAGTCCTAGTCCACAAATTAGGAACACATAGATAGAAACATTAAATGATCATTGATATTTTGATGTTTGTCAAGGTTTTGCATAAAAATATATAGTTTATTAGGCTTGTGGATGCAAAATAGGACCTATTAATCCATAAAGAAGCATAAATAAAGCAAGGCGGGCCCAAAAAAGTGTGGAAATGCAAGGGTATGCATTTTACTACATTTCATTTAGCCCCCACTTTAGTGAGAGGAGGAACTTGCTTCAAACTAAAACTAAAGTAGCTGACCATGCAATCAAGAGGGGTTTAAATGCACAAATGTTAGTAAGATAGGATGATAATGATCAAGAGGGATGATCAAGCCCCCAAGGTGGAGATACTATGATAAACCAACATAGGCATAAATGAACATGCTTGCAAATGATATATGAGGCCATAACCAGATCGCAAACATACACCATTAAAGATAGGAAAATGAAAAAGGAGAAATGCTACGGATCAAGCTTCGACTAGCCATCCAAAGCGGTGGATCGAGTCTAGGCTATTTTTCAAAAAAGGAGTTTACAAGTGGAATGTCCTGTCCACTATGCAAACAAAATGCATGCTCACAAGTAATAGTGGGAGCTAGGTGTCCACTAGGTAAGCCCCAGGGGAGCATATCAAAGCCATACCTCCATGAATTTAATAAGGTACAAAAATGCACACAGAAGAGATGTTCGAATGGATTTCACTTAGTTCATGTGAGGTCTTAATCTTAGGGGTCATTTTTCTTAACATCTTTGAGAGAGGATAAATACAAAGTCTCATCCTGGGGAACATCATACCCAATTTTTCCAAGAGAGGACAAGGAAAAAAGGTCTCATCTTGTTTCCAAGAGAGGACAAGTGTAGGGTCTCATCCTAGGGAACATTATATCTAATGTTTTCAATAGAGGACAAGGAAATATCATGCTCTTTAAGGGATTCAAACCTAATGACACCACCAACAGAAGGGTGCATCACAAGAAGAATGAAAATCACAGAATGAAACATGAGTGTCTATGTATGCCCCCACTTTAAAGCAGTTGCTAACACCATTTTTGTGAGAAATTGCTTTAAAGTAGGAGAAAAAATGAAAAGGGAAAAGAGGGTTTCCCCCAAAACTCAATATGTCACAAGCAAGCCAACTTAAGGCATGTCGTCCACATCCCAAGATTTCTCTTACATATACATGAAATGAGGTTAACTAGCCAAAAGAGATAATGACAGGTGACATATGAGGAAAAGGCTATCTAACCCCTTTCCCCCACTTAGTGCAAGACAAGGATGAGCCAAAATGAAAAGAGGAACTAGGTACTTCAACCCAAGGGAGAGTTCCATAGTCCTTAAGATGTTGAATTTTGTTATTTAAAGCCCTACATTTATTAGTAGCATGACCATGAATTCTATGATATGTGCAAAATGAACTCTTATAGTAAAATTTATTTCATGTTCTTGGGGGAGAGATATCAAATGATATTGGAGGAGTCTCAACAAGATACTTTCTTGATCAAAAGTAGAGGATGTTTCATTATTTTGTGGAAAAGATGTCTCTTTCTTGGTAAAAGAAGTCATACTGACACAAGACTTTTTAGATTGAGAGATTTTGTTCTTTCCTTTACAAGAGGGTGTAAAATCTAATGAATTTGAATCATTAGTGTGTTGCATGATGAAATTTACATTAAGTAAGGATTTATTTGTTTGATTCATTTTTTACAAAGGATAAAGACCACCAGTGTCTATCAGCTCAGGATGCACTACTATTAAAGTCCGCTTAGAAGAATGTTTTGTGATAGTGTTGATATGGAGTAAGGGCTTGTTTGTTTCTTTTGAGGGGCAATAACCAAGACCACTAGTATTTTCTTGTGTGTGCGGCTCTATGGGGACACAGATACCTTATTCTCTAGCACCACATCCTTTTCCACTGTAACCAAGTTGTTTCATAAGTTCATAAATGTTTCCATAGATATTTTTCATTTCTTTTGGATTCAGTGGTTGCTCATGATTAAGTTCATCAAAGTTAGTTGTGTAATTTGTTGTCTTTTGTTCTAAAGTAGTTGAGGTGGATGCTTTCGAAGGTTCGTCTGAATTTTGTGTTGGACATTACTACTATTTATTTTACCTTGTATGAATCTTTGTTTATGATCTCGTATTCTCCCATGAATGTATGTTCAAAATCTAAGGAATCCCAATCATCTTATAATGGCTTCGTGACTTCTTCAATGTGTTTTTCTTTGTCTTTTTGTTGCACGGGTTCTACTTGTGTAGTTGGTGTTAATGTTTTCAAGGGGTTCTCTTTTTTTCTCTCAAGTTCTAAGACACTATAAGGCTTGAGATCAACATCAAGTGTGTACACTTTGTTGTTGTAGACAAACTTCATTTTATGATGAAGGGTAGAAGGCACCACATGCATCTCATGAATCCATGGCCTTCCCAAAAGAAGATTATATGAAATATCATGAGGAATAACATGAATAGGGGTTTGTAAGGTGGCCTTTCCAATGTTATTAGGTAAATTGATTACTTCAAGTGATTTCTCTCCTACATTATCAAATCCCTTAATAGATAAAGAGTCGGGTTGATTTTTTGATTTATCAACACCAAGCTTATCCAAAAGGTTTGCACTATACACATTTAAGGCCGAGCCATTATCAAAAAGGGTTCACTTTATCCCTTTGGTATTTTATTGAGCTATGATCATGAAAGGATCATATTTTTTTTGCACTTCCAAAGCAGGGAGATCACTTTGGTGGAAAAAAATGTTGATGTTTATTCCTTGAATCATGGTTGCTATGTCATTCGGTTGCACATTAGAAGGGATAGGAACCTGTAATTTTGTTTGAAGCATAGTGTAATAATTAGGTGAATTCTAAATTGAATCCCATAGGGATATCTTTGTGGGAGTATTCTTAAGTTTTTCAACAAGATCATACTCCTTCCCACTATGTGAAGTTAAATAGGGAGCACTAAGAAAAATAGGATTAGACAATGGGAGGGATGTTGAAGGTGTGTGTCTTGGTTGCAGACTATTCCTAGTGTTGTATGTATGAGCAATGGTATTATAACTCAGTTGTTGTGAAACATTTTTATTAGGTGATTCAAGGATAAGGATGAGTTTGTTTTGAACTTGTAGTTTGTGAGAGGGTGGATAAATGATAAGTTTAGGCTCGAGAGAGTATTCCAAGGGATATCTAATGTGCATAACCTCAGAAGACTTATTTTTATTTTCATGATCTCTTAGTGAAGAGAAGTTTAATGTTACTTTATCATCTTCATCTAAGGAATTACTATTGTCAATGTTCTCATTTTCTTGCACATTGGTATCTTCCCTAGTAGGAGATTTTTTAGGAAAACTACAAGAAAAATGTTCTTGACATTCGAGTATTGGATTTTGCAAAATGACTTCATCACAAGTAGGGACATTCTCTTGTTCAATAATGTTTTCTCTAGAGGGAGGGAGGCAAAGAGGATTCTTGTGACTCTCATAGCTTTGATATTCTAACACTGAAATATCTTGTTCACAACTAAGAGAGATATCATGAGAAGGATATATGTGATCATTTTTGTTTTCTAGGGTCTCATTCTCTTGTGCCATAACTTATACCCTCGTAGGATAACTTTTAGGGGAGAGAAAAATAAAAGGTTCATCACTCTCCATTATTATGTCATGTAAAGTAACTTCATCACTAATAGGGGAGGCATCAAGAGAAGGACTTTTAGTGTTTTTATGATTAGGAATGGTTAGATGCTTTTGTTCAAATAGGTCTTTTGAAATGTTAGGGAAATTAGGAAGGAGAGAGATAAGGTTATCAATTTCAATCCATGTGTCCTCTTGAAAAGTGTAATTTTCATGATAGTTCATGATTGTATCCTCTTTTACTAAAGACTTCTTGTAACTAGGGGAGGTGTTGAGAGATGGATTTTGGGTAAGCAAAGTGGTGGAAATGATCTCATATTCTTGTTTTCTAATTTATTCCAAAGGGGGAGGAGGATAGGAACAATCAAGACTCTCAATGCTTGTAGCTTCTTTCACCAAGATACCTTCGTCACTAAGAGGAGAGGTATCAGGAGAAGAACACGTATGATTGCCATTATTGTCTACACCAATGGGAAATGTAATATTAAGGATTGTGTCAATGGTTTGATGATTAACATGTTTCTTAATGACCTCATTGTTGTATTCTAAATTGAACTCATAAGAGGGGATGTTGTACTTATGAAATCCATTTATAACCATATTAAAGCTACATCTCTTGAAATAAAACATGCTATCATGGAAAAGTAAAGAAAGTGAAATGCAAGGACCTAAAGTGAAAGGAAATTTTCAGATTTGAAACAAGGTAATTTACTGATTACACTATGCAATGATCTGAAAATGGAATGTTGCAAATGCAAATTTGGAACTAAGCAATGCAACCACTTTAAGCTAGATTTAGTAAAATGCATGAAACAAAAAGTCAACCCACTAAAATAGATAACCAATGGCACCAAACGAAAGCACAAAAATTCATTGTTTAACCCTTAAAAATGCAACCTCAAACTCCAGAGGGACTAAGATTCCATCAAGGGCTTCTTTCTCCTATTGATGAAATTTGGAGGTTCCAAAAAATGGAATAGTTAGCAAACAATTCAGACAAGATTCTGAGAAAAAAACCTATAGAGGGACTAACACGCCAAGAAGGGCGTTTTTGTCTAGTAGAGGTTTTTTTTAGAAAAATAGAAAGTTCTAAGTTGTTAATAGTGTTCCCAGGTTGCCTACATAGGGACCTCATGTTGAGAAACACAAATTTGTGCAAATGAAGGCTAGAAAAAGTAACTAGTGACAAGCAATTGGATGCAAAAGTGAATGCAATTATTTTTCAATTTTGAATGTAATAAAAATGTTCTTAAATGTAATTAGGATGATGAACAATGCACTTTTCAGTTTTTCAATGAGAGAAAATGATGCAAGAAAGAAAAAAATACAACCTATATGCACTTTCACTAAGTATGAGAAAATCTAGAAGCAATTTTACTAATGCAAGATGCAATACAAGAATGAATGCAATCTAGATATAGGACTTTAAAGGACTCCAAATTAGAAAATGAATGCTCTAAAAATAAAAATTCAAGTTCACCAAAATGATTTAAAGGATTTGGGTGCCACTTAGGGTTTAAGACCTATGATATCCAAATCATAATTAATCATTTAATGGATGGAGGAAATCCTTAGAGACCGTTACCTCAACAATGGAATAGAGGCAAGATAACTGCTAGAGGGTTGTCCTAGGGTATACATTAATGAAGGGTTCACCACCAAGTGAAATCTTTAAAAAGATTCTTTAACATTCAAATCACAAAACCTTGTTGTGTAAGCCAAATAATGAGTGCACATGATGAAATTAAGCTACACAAAGTTAGGGTATGTGTACTTGAGAAGTCTAGAGATGTTTCAAAGATTCTAGAAATGCAAAGAAGCTTCCAAAATGTGTTATGGAGGACTAAGACGTCCCAGGTGGCATATTAGTCCCACTATTGTTTTTTAGGGTAGATGCACAATCTTCAAATGAAAAAATAGAATCCCGAAAAATCTCTGAAAAATACCCTGTGGAGGACTAAGATGCCCTTGGTGCGTATTAGTCTTGTTCTAAATTTTTGAAATCTCTGAATGTGGTCCTAAGCTCCAAGGTCTGCACTTGCTTCTCCACAAATCTAAGGTCTTGAAACTTCCAGATCTGGCTTGTAGGTGAGTTTCTGTGAAGATTAAAAATTTGTAATGCAACTTTACAACTTTTACAACTTTTCACTCCAAATGATCTTCAAGAATTCAACCTAGATCTACAAATACAAACACACAAGAGAGGGAAAACTTGTTGATTGTTAGTGAATGGGGATTTACCTTGGTCAAACCCCTTTTTGGTAATTAAACCTTGAAATAAAATAATGCAATGAAGGGAAATGGTGAATGAGCAACATGTAATGCTACAACTCACCAAACCCTTGTGAACCCTACAAACTTGTGTGAAATGGATGTAATGGATATGGAATTGAATTGATTGCTTTAATCAAAACCCTACATTACAAATGTTAGCACAACAACACACATGATTCAAGAAGCTCTTTGATATGATGCTTGAATCTTGATGATGGCTCCAAATGCTTGATGAATTGCTCTTGAATGCTCTTGTGAACTCAATTTGATGTTAAGAATTCTCTCACAAAAGACTTGGATTGATTTGATCTCTTGTTAGGAGAAAATGAGAGAAGGAAACCTGTATTTATACTTATCAAGGCTTAATATCCCGAAATTACATCACACCAAGCCGACATATGAATTCATTAAATAAAGGAGGCTAAATCCTACCATAATTTGAAATTAAATGTCAAAAATGACTCATGGAGGACTAAGATGCCTTAGGTGCCATCTTAGTCTCAAGTCATGAAACTTGGGGCACAAACACAAAAAAGGGGCCAAATTAAGATGCCTCAAAATCAGGGTCCCAAGACCTTGGGGGGACAAAGATGCCCCGGGTGGCATTTTAGTCCCAATCCACAAATCAGGGACACATAGATATAAACATTAAATGATCATTTATCTTTTGATGTTTGTTAGGATTTTCCATAAAAATATATAGTTTATTAGGCTCATGGATGCAAAATAGGACCTATTAAGCCATAAAGAAGCATAAATAAAGCAAGGTAGGCCCAAACAAGTGTGAAAATGTAAGGGTAAGCATTTTACTACACTACAGTCAGTCCTAGCTCAATAGGTAGAACTACTATGGAAAGAGCTTATAAAACAACATTATCAAATCCATGAATAGAGAGATATTGTAGAAATAGAAGAAGGATCAATATGAATTTGATATATCAAATCAATAATGTAAACATTGAGACCAAATCCAAGATCAATGAGGGTGAATTTGATACCCACATCATTAACACAAACAATTATTATAAGATTATTAATTTTAATTTATAATTAAATGTTGTGTCAAAAAATGTCATCTATGACATTTTCACCCTTGTTTGGGTTCTCCTTGTTAAAATTGAGCTTAACGATGCCTTGACTTAGTGTTGTAAGGTGTTTAACACATTCACATTAGGTCTTAGGCCCTTGAGAACTAAATGAACTTAATTCTACCTTATTTAGAGTGTTGTAGAGTGTTATAACACATTTTCACTCTCTAAGGTGTTATTAAATAATTGGGCTTATTTATTCTTTAATTGGCCTTTTTTTGCATCCACAAGCCTCATTTAATGCATCTTTTTGAGGATAATCCCGATGTAAATCAATATCCAATCAAAATTATGGTGTTTAAGTTGTGTGGGCTAGATTTAGTGATCTAGGACTCATACGACACCTTGGGTGTATGAGTCCCACCTAGGGTTTTGGGTCCCAATGTAGATTTTACATCATTCTAAGCATTTTTGAAAATGTGTCCCATAGTTAAGCCTAATGGGGCTCATACACCACTTCAGGCGTATGATTCCTATGTGGCCCTTGTTAGCAATTAGATATACACCCCATCAAATTTGTGAAAAATTAGACTATCTATTGCAACATTGAGACTCTTTCCAGATGTGGGCAATCTATAAGAAAAGAGAATCTCTAGAGCGAGCTGGTTCTCCGTATGATGATCCTATTCTAAAGGTCTTTCTTGGGAAAATGGATAGAGAGTAACAAAATATTAAAATATATTATTTTGAAATGATTTTCAATACTTGATGGTAGACTAATGATTATTCTGGATTTTCCTCACAAACAGTGCTCAAAAATAACACAATCTCACAACCTCTCATGAAAATTTTTACATAAATATTTTGCATGAAGATCTGTTTTAAAATGCGCCATGCAACTTGTATCCTTGAACTTTTCTGCATCAAAATTATAGCCTTAGGACATAACAAGGACTCCTTAAATAGAAATCACAAGACAACATCAAACTGAAACTACAAGTAGACACCGAAAATGATAAGTAGGAATGCTATTTTTTATTCAACTGTAGGAGTATGCCAAAATCTCAACTGAGTAAAAAATAGTTTTACAAGCTCAAAAATGTGTAAGAGCAAGAAATAAAATTGAACCCGAAAACCCTAAGTTTTCTTCAAAGATATATCCCTCAAACCCTAATCCGAGCTCAAAGAAAAAACTCCAGGAAAAGTTCCCAAAACTGTTCAACAAGTCAGCACAAAAGTGGAAAGTCTCACTTTTTACATGCACAAACTGTCAGGCTTCTAAAAATAGGAAAAAAATTGCTTTTAAAGCAAGGAAAACACCTCATCTCTCCAACTAGAAACTCAATTCCGACCAAGAAGAAAAGTCAATGCTCAACTGCTAAAAATAGCAAGAAAACAAAACAATTTATAAAGTATTGCTTTGCTTTTTCTTTACAACATGCAGTTTTACAATTATTCTATTTTTGCAATTAAAGATTTCAAAATATTTTCCAAACAATAGCTTATATCTCCCTTTAGAAAGTTTGATTTTTTCTATAAAAAATCATAAAAATATAATACTCCTCATTACATGTTTAATTGTTTTCTCTAACAACAATTAAAATAAAATAAAACCTAGGTCTTAAATCTGCATATCACAATTATTGGCTTCTAAAAAAAATAAATGCCTTAAGATATAAATAAGACCTTAAAATTATTCACAACTAAGGCTTATGAACTCTTGAGAAATATCGACAAGGCTCGACCTAGGCATATGATACCATGGTGACATAAAATATTAAACTCAAGACTCAATTTCAAAATGCAACAAAATATCCTAAGTTTGAATTTCTCCACTCCATGGTAAAGTCATTAATCTAAACTCAAACTAGGTCAAGATGACAAAACAAGAAGAAGCCCTAAAAATCATTTCATTTGCATCTTTTGACTTGGAGACTTTGGCTATGCCTGGGAAGGAAGGAACTACCATGCATGAGCTCGATTTACAGCTTGGAAAGGCTTTGATGGCTTCAGACTTCTCCTCCATCCTGGTCGACCCCTCTCTGCAACTCGTGGTAAGCTGCTTCTCATGGTATTCGTGGCTTCTTCACTATTATTTGGAAGCAAAACAAGATCATAAGGCCGCGAATAGTATGCTTATGTTTGAATTTCTTTTTTTGCTTAACTGTGTGTTAACCTCCTCACTGGCCACCATTGGTGAAACTGATCCATGCATTGTGAACTCCAAATGAGCTTGGGTGTGGCTTGTGTGTTCTCCCACAACCATCACAAGGTAAGCTCCTCCTTGCTCCATTATTTCTCTATATTTTTCTCTCTCAAACTAAAGCCTATGAGCTTTATCTCTGTAAAAAATGATTGTTATTTCCCTAAAAAAATGCAGGCCTATAAATTGGTCACGCCATGAATGCTTAAGTCTGAGCAACTTCTTTGCAATCCAACTTCAAGATTTTAGACAAAATGATGAAGCTTATTGTTATGGAAATTTTTGTACATTATCCTCATGACAGGCCACGACTATTACATTATTTGATTAATGATTTTCTATGAAGAAACTTCGCATTCCATGCATTCTTTGCTTTGATTCTAAGATTTAGATGGAAAACTTAAAATGGGTTTTCCTCATTTCCTGAAATAGTAACTAAAACCCCATACTGGGCTTGACCCATGATGCATCTCAAGCACTTTTTAATTTAAATTGTATAACCCAAGTGGATAACCTGGAAATGACACCATCTGCATTTTATTTCTTTAAAATACTCACATGGTAAACTGGAAAATGAACTGTCTGTATTTTATTTTCAAAATCCCCATATGGGTATTCTGAAAAAACATGGAAAATCTACATTCCTTATGAAACCCCCATGTGGGTACTTCTGTATATGAAGAAAATGAGTAAAATTTTGTATATGGGTATTATAAAACTTGCAAATAAATCCTCCCATTTTTTGTATTTTGTCAAAACCCAAAATGGGTACCACTACTTTAAAGAGACCATATTTTTGAGATAAAAAACATATGGGTAATTGTGAATTTCTATGCACATTCCATTTTGGTTCTGACTACCTCCCAATTTGTTTCCTTACTTGTCAAAGCATAACTCTCATAAAATTTGCACTGTGTAAAAAAGGTGCTCTCCTTGAATGAAACACAAACTACCTTTTGTATAAGACATCTCCATTGATTTTGATGGATGACAATTAATAACTTGAATGATAAGCAACATAACACTTCAAATTCTTGTTGCATTCTTCCATCTAGCACTCTTCATGCCTTTTTATGCTTCATTTACCTTCTCAATCATGCACTTGCTTACTTTATTGATCTGTATTCAATTGATGAGGCATATGTATGCCTGTTCACTATCATTGTTAAGAGATAGAACACTACTGTTCTAAAACATAAAATATGAGACAACACTATAAAGTGAACAATCTTAAAAAATAAAAAAATAGTATTATGACAGCAGAACCAAACCTTTCAGAAAAACATGATAGATTGATAGTTTTAGCTAAAACAAGTTGTACAATTATCATTCATTTGCAATTTCCACTTCCACATGTTGATCTGATTGTTATAAATGCATGCTAGTTTGATTACTTGTTCAATTGTAAAGCTCAGAAGAGCATGATGATTGCATCTTCCTCTCTCGGCCCTCTTGTAACATATAAGGGAAGCATGCTAGGCTCTACGCTTGTGGGAGCCCATTTTTTCCCACATGCTTGGTCTTCAAAAAATAAATAGCTACATGGCTTTTCCTATACCTGCACAAGGAAACAAACAGTGTTAGCACAAACAAAAAAAACAAAGAATGATGATGTTTTCTCTCTTTTTCAGTTCATGCTTCTACTCTTTCCTTTAGCTGTTTCTTTGCACTGTAAGGATTGAAATATATCTCTGCTAGTATGGAATGTAGTATTATTCATATCCCAAGATCTTATATGACACCCTTCTCAAACTCTTGTAGGTACATTCAGGAGTGGAAACAGAAAGGAGCCAACTTCGAGAAACCAACCGAAGACCAACTCAGGCAATGATGGATATGTCTCATGTTATTTGCCTTTTATTTTCAGTTGTGTATTTCCTTTCCTGTTATGAATGTAAATGACTAAAGCCACAACTTGTGTGGATGTTTAATTTTAATCCTTCATTTCCATTCTGAAAGAAAAGCATTAAAATGCAAGATTGTACCAACATTTGTATTCTCGTAATCAAATGACTTATGCAAAAAATGCATCACTTCATGAAATAAACGAAAGCATTATGTTTTATCATTTGTATACTCAGTTTTGTATTCCATTTGATTTATGCAAAACCATGAATGATACTTCGAATCTCAGTTTCTCAAAACACTTACACAACTGTCACTTGTTGAAATAAAATGAAGTACAAAACAACACTCAAGCATACTCATAAATAATTGCATTTTCGCTTTAAAATATAACAGTATTTAAATCAGCTCCACCATTTGAGTTGTAGTGAAAAATTGGTAACAACCCTAAATTAGATTTACTTCAAATTCTTGGTGGAATTTTATTCTCCTCAATCTAATGTTGTCTTGTAGTGTTGTAATTTTGGGAAATTTGGCATAAACAAGTATGAATACAAGATTATTTCACTCATTTTCATCCCAAGCTTTCAAGTATTCATGCATTCTAGAAAATTTTGATTATAAGAGTTTACAAGAGCATTCAAGAGTCTTTATGGGATGATTATCAAGTGTTTTGGAGCATTATTCAAGCATCAAGAATCATGTCAAATTCATCATGCATCATGTTTCTTTTTGAGCTAACAATTGTGACACAGGGTTTCATGATTCGAGCTAGCATTCAATTCAAGATCTATCACATTCAAGCAAGAGTCAAGATTCACATCCATTGGAGCCACTTAATACATGTTTGTAGCACTTTATTTCTAGGGTTTTGTGAGTTTTAACATTACATTTTGTTCATTCACCATTATCCTTTCCTATTTCATTTCATTTCAAGGTTTGATTACCAAAATAGGGTTTGACCAAGGCAAACCCCTTTCCACTAACAAAACAACATTTTTCCCTCTCTTTAGTGTGTGATTTGTAGATCTAGGTTGAATACATATTGAAGAGTAAGTTTGGAAAAAGTTTTCAAAGTGTTCAAAGTTGTCACCTTGCATTGGAGATCATTGGAAGACATCTACAGGTCACAAATCAGAGTTTCAGATTTGGAAATCAAGTGGAAAGGATAGAACATAAATTGAAGAGTAGGATTAGACTTTGAATTTCCATAAATCCCTAACTGTCCACTGATACACCACTTTCGACATATGAGTCCCAGTATAGGTAAATTTGTAATTTTTTGTAGATCTAGAATCTACACTACCACGAACTTGTTCTAAACTAAAAACCCTAGTTTGGGACTGATAAGCCCAGATTGGTGTATGAGTCCTAGCATGCCATAATTTTAGTATTTTTAATGTTTCAGAGCTCATTCTAGGCCCTACAGATTCTCAGGTGCACACTATTGATTTCTCACCTTTCTATTTTGTTTTACATGCATTTTTAGATCATTTAGTGAAGTATTGCATTGCATTAGGTTTAAGCATTACATCTTGCATTTCATTAGTCTTTCCAATCCATATCTTAGTAGTGAACCCCTCTTTGGTTTGTAATCAGACCCTAGGGCAACCCTATTGCAAGATCTCTTTCTCCTTTGCATACTTTAGGCGGAGATGTCTAGGGTTTTCCTTTAATGAGAGCTAGGAAGATTGTTGTTCTATGTCCTAAACCATAAGCAACAACAATTTCTTTCCTCTCATTAAATAGGGGGAAGCTCATTCTAATGGAATATAATGTCTAAAGTATCAAAATAGTTCTTTTTATTAAAGTATCCACATCATTCGATCTAGTAGAACATGGAACAAGGATGTTTTCTAAATAATCTCAAAGCATACCATGATATACATGAGATGTAGAAGGTCCTTGAGAGAGATATTAAACAAAGTAACATGAAGCTTCTTAATAATATCATATTCTCCTAGGGATTTAGAGATGGGATTAGGATAAAATGGAAGAATTGGTGTAAGAGAAAAAAGAGAAGTCAAAATGTTAATATATTTTTTATTCCTATAAATGTTATACATACACCTAATAAAGTATAATCATTAACTAGATGCATCCTAGAAGTAATACTTGTATCAATGTGAGCATAATAAACTAGAGATTGTCATGTATTTAGAATACCCTGAATGTTTATTATGGGTTTCTATATTCAAGGTGTTTCTTATGATTGATAAACACATATTTTGGCTTCTTGGGTTCTTCAAAAGAACCAAAAATAAAATAATATTGATTATATTATTATAATAATTGTGAGAACTAATAATGGAAGTATAAATTTGAAGAATAATTTGAAGCAAGGAAAGAAATATAAATAGATGAAGAAGAAGTTGAAGAATTAACATTTTTGGTAGAAGATATTTGTTCAAAATCATTGAGAAATTCATCTAACATATTAAAATCATCTTTATAAAATACATTATCTAATGCATTAAACTCTTACAAAAACAAATTAGACATATTTGGATATCATTAATTCACCAAAATTGAAGATATAACAAAATTTAATTAAGAAATTGGAAAGAAATTAATGAAAAGAAGAGATGTTTAACTAGAACTCAATCTCACCAAAATTTTTTATAAAAAAAAATTAGATTAATTAAAAAACTTATTATAATAACCAAACCCATATTCTACTTCAAATAAGCTAGAATCTCTATATTTACTTGCAAAATAAAAGATTCATTGAACATAAACAAAGAAAGTGCTTTAAAAATAATTGTGAACTCTTTTTGAAATATTGATTTATTAAAGGTACAAAGAATATTAAAATTTAATTAGATCAAAAATCAAAATACAACTTAAAAGGAACTTGGAGACTAAAGATAAAGCTCTCTATCTAGGATCCTATTACATCACATATGTATCTTTTTAATTTATCATAGGTGAATTTTTGCTTGAAGATCCTTTGAAGACAAAGTTGCAAGATTGAGGAAAGTCAAGTTAAAGTTGTCATCTTCATGAAAACTCACGAAAAGGCTAGAGTTCAAACTTTCAAACTTGAAGATCACACAAGACAAAAGCTATAGAAGATAACTAGAGGATACATAAGTTTCAACCAAACCCTAGTACTGGGACTAAATTTTCCCTCTAGGCGTATGAGTCCTAGTATACCTATTTTTAGCATTTTTTTGTAGATCTTGATTTGCCATTTGAAAATTCCAAATTCTTCCTAGATTCCAATAGTAGGACTAAATTGCCCAATATGGTGTATGAGTCCCAACGCATTTTAGAAACATAAAATTTTAGGATTTTTAGATCTTTTTTGGACCTCTCCTATCCTCTGGGTACTTTTCTGTATATTTTTTTTTGGTCATTTGAATTCATGTTTCACGTTTTTGGGGTTTAGTGCATTAATGTTTGCATTTCATCTTTGAAAATTCATTTTAATGGTGAACCCCCACCTTAATAACACCTAAGGAAACCTTCTAATAGCCCAATTAGTAGTAGCCTTTCCCTCAATTGAGTCACTTGGTTGAGGGATCTTGGTGTCCTAATGAACTAGAGTGAAATAGGTCCTAACCCTAGTTCCATCTCCCAAAAGGTGGAACCCTATTTCCTTGTGTTCAACATGTATCCAAAGTCTAACTTGAAGAAGATTATATGATAAAGTCCTTGCAATTACATACAATAGGGTATGTAAATTATTCGGTCCTAGCTCAATAATTAGTACTACTATGATAAGAGCTTATCAAGCAACATTATCAAACCCATGAATAGAGAGATATTGTAGAATAAGAAGAAGGATCAATATGAATGTGATATAAAAAATCAATACTATAAACATTGAGACCAAATCCAAGATCAATGACCTGGTGAATTTGATACCCACATCATTAACACAAACACTTAGTATAAGAAGATTAGTTTTAATTTATAATTAAATGTAGTGTAAAAAATGTTGTTTGTGACATTTTCACACTTTTTTGGGTCTTCCTTGTTAAAATTGAGATTAATGATGCCTTGAATTAGTGTTGTAAGGTGTTTAACACATTCAAATTAGGTCTTGGGCTCCTAAGAACTAAATGAACTTAATTGTACCTTATTTAGAGTGTTGTAACACACTTTCACACTTTTTTAGGGTTCTATTAAATAATTGGGCTTCTTTATGCTTTAATTGGCCTTATTTTGCATCCACAAGCCTCATTTAATGCATCTTTATGAGGATAATCTCGACATAAATCAACATCCAATCATAATTCAGGTGTTTTTAAGTTGTGTGGCCCAGATTTAGTGATCTAGGACTCATACACCGCCTTGGGCGTATGAGTCCTATCTAGGTTTTTGGGTCCCAATCTATATTTTGCATCATTCTAAGAATTTTTTAAAATGTGTCCCATAGTTAAGCCTAATGGGGCTCATACACCACTTCTGGCATATGATTCTCGTGTGGCCCAAAATTAAATTTAATTCAAATTCTTGGTGGAATTTTATTCTCCTACATATGATGTTGGCTTGTCTAGTATGATTCCCATGTGGCCTAAAATTAAATTTAATTCAAATTCTTGGTAGGATTTTATTCTCCTACATCTTATGTTGGCTTGTAGTGTTGTAATTTTGAAAAAATTGGCATAAACAAGTATAAATACAATGTTATTTCACTCATTTTCATCCCAAGATTTCAAGTATTCATGAATTCTAGAAAATTGTGATTACAAGAGTTTACGAGAGCATTCAAGAGTCTTGAAGGGCTGATTATCAAGTGTTTTGGAGAATTATTCAAGCATCAAGTATCATGTCAAAGTCATCATGCATCAAGTTTGTTTTTAAGCTAACAATTGTGATGTAGGGTTTCATGATTTGAGCTAGCATTCTTGATTCAAGATCTATCACATTCAAGAAAGAGTCAAGAGCCACATCCATTGGAGCCACTTCATACATGTTTGTAGCACTTTATTGCTAGGGTTTGGTGAGTTTCAACATTACATTTTGTTCATTCACCATACTCCTTTCCCATTTCATTTCATTTCAAGGTTTGATTACCAAAATAGGGTTTGACCAAGGCAAACCCCTTTCCACTAACAAAACAACATGTTTCCCTCTCTTTAGTGTGTGATTTTTAGATCTAGGTTGAATACATATTAAAGAGAAAGTTTGGAAAAATTTGTCAAAGTGTTCAAAGTTATCAAAGTTGTCACCTTGAATTGGAGATTATTGGAAGACATCTACATATTAAAAATTAGAGTTTCGGATTTGGAAATCAAGTGGAAAGGATAGAGCAGAAATTGAAGAGTAGGATCAGAATTTTAATTTCCAAAAATCCCTAACTAGACTGATAAACCACTTCTGGTGTATGAGTCCCAGTATAGCTAAACTTCCATTTTTTTGTAGATCTAGAATCTACACTGTCAGAAAATTGTTCCGGACCAAAAACCCTAGTCTGGGAGTGATATGCCCAAACTAGCGTATGAGTCCCATCATGCCATAATTTTAGTATTTTTAGTGTTTCAAAGCTCATTCCAGGCCTCTACAAATTCCTAGGTGCACACTACTGATTTCTCACCTTTCTATTATGTTATACATGCATTTTTTAGATCATTTAGTGAAGTATTGCATTGCATTAGGTCTTTCATTTCATTAGTCTTTCCAAGCCATAGCTTGGTAGTGAACCCCTCTTTGGTTTATAATTAGACCCTAGGATAACCCTATTGCAAGATCTATTTCTTCTTCGCATACTTTAGGTGGAGATCTCTAGGGTTTTCCTTTAATGAGAGCTAGGGAGATTGTTGTTCTATGTCCTAAACCATAAGCAACAACAATTTTATTCCTTTCATTAAATAGGGGGGAGCTCATTCCAATGGAATATAATGTCTAAAGTATCAAAATAGTTCTTTTTATTAAAGTAGCCACATCATTCGATCTAGTAGAAGATGGAACAAGGATGTTTTTTAAATCATCTCAAAGAATACCATGATATAAGTGAGATGTAGAAGGTACTTGAGACAAATATTAAACAAAGTAACATGAAGCTTCTTAATAATATCATATTCTCCTAGGGATTTAGAGATAGGCTTAGGATAAAATGGAAGAATTGGTGTAAGAGAAGGAAGAGAAGTCATAATGTTAATATATTTTTTATTCCTATAAATGTTATACATGGACTTGATAAATTATAATCATTAACTAGATGCATCCTAGAAGTAATGCATGTATCAATGTGAACATAATAAACTAGAGGTTGTCATGTATTTAAAATACCTTGAATGTTTATTATGGATTTCTATATTTCAGGTGTTTCTTATGCTTGATAAACACATATTTTTGGTTTCTTAGGTTCTTCAAAAGAACCGAAACTAAAATAATATTGATTATATTATTATAATAATTGTGAGAACTAATAATGGAAGTAGAAATTTGAAGAATAATTTGAAGCAAGGAAAGAAATATAAATAGATGAATAATAAGTTGAAGAATTAACATTTTTGGTAGAAGATATTTGTTCAAAATCATTAATAAATTCATCTAACATATTAAAATCATCTTTATAAAATACATTATCAAATGCATGAAAGGCTTACAAAAACAAATTCGACATATTTGGATATCAGTAATTTACCAAAATTGAAGATATAACAATTTTTAATTAAGAAATTGGAAATAAATTAATGAAAAGAAGAGATGTTTAACTAGAACTCAAGCTCACCAAAATGTTTTATAAAAAAAATTAGATTAATTAAAAAACTTATTATAATAACCAAACCCATATTCTACTTCAAATAAGCTAAAATCTCTATATTTACTTGCAAAAATAAAATATTCATTGAACATAAACAAAGAGAATGCTTTAAAAATAATTGTGAACTCTTTTTGAAATATTGATTTATTGAAGGTACAAAGAATATTAAAATTTAATTAGATCAAAAATGAAAATATAACTTAAAAGGAACTTGGAGACTAAAGATAAATCTCTCTATCTAGGATCCTAGTACATCACATAGATGTCTTTGCACTTTGTTATCATACTTCACTAATTTCTCCAAAAAATCCTAAAAGACACAACTCTCATTTCATAATCATAGTAGCATACAACTACAATGAAATAGAAAATAATCGGTGTTATTTAGGAGTTTGACTTAGCTAAATCCTCATTTTTTTCTTTCAACATCCACATACAACCAAAAGGGAAATGATTAATAAAAGTAAATTCTTTTAAATCTTATGTGCATTAAGGATTAAAAGAAATTTTAAATGAAGTGGTGATGGTGGTATCCCTAGTCTATATGGAGAAGCACCATTACATGCAAATAAAAATAACAATAATAATATATTAATTTACTTCTATACCAAACAAATTATCCCACTTTGAAGAGTAAATATCAAAATAAATAAAAAAACTAACAATATTACCAATATTAGAAGATACTTCCAATGAAAATGATAGTCATAATAATCAATGCAATTTTTGACACTACAATGGGTACTACTAAAAGTATCACTTTATTATGAAATGGTCAAAATATTTTCCACTCTTGGAAAAGGCTTCTGTTCAACATGTTAGAGCAAACAACCTAGGAAAATCATCTGCAAATAACCTCCAGAGAATACGAGAGAAGCAAAACAGGCTATTTCACCAGAGAAAATACATTGAGATGAGATATATTACACAATGTACAAAGTGCCTTATAAAGGCATGAAAATATATAGTGGGTGTAAAACTACTCGAAATGGGAAAAAACCACCCAACTAAATAAATGCAAAACTAATGCCTAAGTAAACTTAAGCGAGTAAATGGTAAAAACCATTTACTCCAACACAACATCAAAGAAAAAAGCACATTGAATTTTATGTGGACTTCATTCAAGAAAATATTTTCAATAATGAAATTACTCTCTACTTTGCTAGACTATTTATTAGGTTGTTTATATATTGTGACTATGGTGCCCTAGCCTTCAATTCCGATTATCACTAAACAAAAATCCTACACATATAGTACCTTTATTAGAATGTTTGGCCTCAAGGATTTTCTATTAAGGGGTCCAAGTGTTTCTAATAATAACACCTTATAGTAGCTAACTTTGCATGTAAGACCTAAGGGCACTAGTAAGATTTATGGGTATTGGATAAGACGTAAGGAAACATGTAAGACATATGAGCATTATATGTAATGTCTATGGGTATTTTACAAACTTTATATGTATGTCCTATGGTCACTATGTATCTTCCTTTATATTCCTTCTTCTACTTGTCAATGCATTGTACATTAGAGTTGTAGGTATTATTATTGTAACAAGAATGTAGGGGACTATTTTGAGGAGACCTAGGCTATAATGAGATAATGTTGAAGACCTTTTGAATCATTCTAAGAAAATTAGGATATGAATTGTGACATGAGGTTTATCATGTAGTTCAAAATGCATGATAACCCCCTATAAACATCAAAGGGGATTGTTACATAATAATGTTTATTTGGGTCACTTTTATTGTAAATGATCAAAAATAAAATTTATAAGTCTCCAACTTATAAGGTTTAGCCTTATATTAATATGAAATTTGGTATATTAGGGGTAATTTTAGAGATAGTTTATTAATTTAATAATTAAAAGTTTATAAGGTGAATTATCGGTTATGACCTAAACACTAACCCTTTGGATTACATTAAATGCATGCAAATCATACTCGTCATGCGTGTGTGTAAGAGGTAAGACTACATACGAAGTAAAATTATTTATGGATTATATATACATGTGAGAGCATTAAGGGAAGAAGGAAAGGGAGAAGATATTACAGAAGGAAGTTCTTAATATATACATGCATTGATATGTGTGGGGGAAAGACTATAAATGAAGCAAAACTATTTATGCAGTATATATGTGTATGAGCACAGTATGGAAAGAAGGAGAGGAAGGAAATATTATAAAAGCCATGTTCTTGATGTGTTTTTTTAATGCTACAAATGTTACTGTAAGTTTTCACATTTATTGAACAATGTTTTTTTGGGGTTTTCTTACTTGCAATGATTTTCTCTACGAAAATAATATTTTCTACGCATGTTCATTTACTTGATTCTCATTTCTATTTTCTGTTTATATGTTCAATGATTAGTACAACCTAAATGACTCTAACTATATCTTGAGAAAAAAGATGCATTAACAACTAATAATTAAATATGAAATAAAGAACACATGAAATCGATAGAATACATAGAAAAGAAAACTTTTCATTTCAAAACTCCACAAAATATCATTTTAGAATAAAAAAAAACTCACACAAACTATTTGATAAATTATATTATGATGTCCCCCCTGACCTCACATGTATAATAAATAAACCTCCTCCGCAGCCATACCTCACACATTTATCAAATGTGTATTATTATTTTAAATATGATTCCAAGTCAGTCAGCGCATACAATATTGTCTGTCGGGTCAAATCTGTATTCAACCCGAGGAGATTCAACGAATTAGAGTTTATAGGCGAAAATGATGTCAACGCCCATGGGCAGACAGTCTTGTCTGACTGGCAAGAACCCTCATATTTGAAAGCTGAAAGGACGTGGATATTCAAATGATCATGTCTGCGTTTCTTCTTTCAACGTGCACCAGATGGTGGTGGTAAATTGTGCTACAACATCCTCTTGAGGTTGGCCGATTTGCTGTTTTCCAAACTTGGAAGCAACTCTGAAATTCAACTCTTCACCTGCTCTCACCCTTGCCTCTACAAATAGGATATCCATCTCTTGCTTCCCAGCATAGGACAGCTATTGATAACGAGCAAGGCCAGAGGCAGAGGATTAACTCAATTGCGTATAATCACCATGCAGCTCCCAACATCACTTTCGCGGAGAGCAACCTCCAATGGCCATGGTGAAGACTCTCCTTACTTTGATGGCTGGAAAGCGTACGACAGAAATCCTTACCATCCCAAGAATAACCCATCTGGAATTATTCAAATGGGCTTAGCAGAAAATCAGGTACCTATTTTGGTGGATTCAGCAAAGCCCAATCATTAAATATTGCATCTCTGTTAGCAGAGCTTATAAATAATGTCATTGCTTTTTCAAATGTCTTGCAGCTTTCGTTCGATTTAATAGAAAACTGGGTGAGAGAACACCCAGAGTCTTCCATTTGTGCGCGGGAGGGCATTTCCAGCTTTAAGCAGATTGCCAATTATCAAGATTATCATGGTCTCCCCACGTTCAGAGAGGTAGAAATTATCAGAAGCAAATTAGTATTTATACCATTCTACTTCAATATGAAAAATGCAATTGTTTAAAGTGGACCGTTAATGCAGGGCATCGCATTATTTATGGAGGAAGTGGGAGGAGGAAGAGTGAAATTTAATAAAGATAGAATAGTGCTGACTGCAGGAGCGACTGCGGCTCATGAGGTGCTAACATTTTGTGTGGCAAATCCAGGAGAGGCTTTCCTTGTTCCATCTCCATATTATCCTGGGTAACTAAAGCTTATCTTATCTCTACTGCTTTTGGAATTTCCGCGTAAAAGTATTCAAGGCTCGCTCCACATAACATTGTTTTGATTATATGTGTTGAAGCAGCTATTGATGTTACTCCATCAATCTAATGTATGCAAATGTTGACGAGCAGGTTTGACAGAGATCTAAAGTGGCGAACTGGAGTAGAGTTGATAGCAGTAGAGTGTAGTACTTCCAACAATTTTCAGGTGACAGTGAGCGCACTTGAAGAAGCATATAGGCAGGCGGAGTGTGATAAGATAAGAGTGAAGGGCATTCTGATAACAAATCCGTCCAACCCGCTGGGCACCACAATGGATGAGCAGACACTGAGAAGTATATTACGTTTCGCGACAGAGAAGAAGATTCATCTCATCTGCGATGAGATCTATGCAGGATCGGTGTTTTCCGGTCCAAGGTTCGTGAGCATTGCAGAGGTGGTGCAGAATGAGAGGGAGCGCGAGCATGTTCACATTATTTACAGTCTATCAAAGGACATGGGTTTGCCTGGCTTCAGAGTGGGAGTCATATATTCGTATAACAACAAGGTTGTCATGGCGGCTCGCAGAATGTCGAGTTTCTGCATGGTTTCTTCTCAGACGCAGCACTTGATCGGTGCGATGCTGATTGACAGGGCATTTGTGCGAGAATATATTAAGGAGAATAAGAAGAGGCTACAAGAGGCACATAGCGTGTTTGTGCGAGGATTACGCGAGGTGGGCATTGAGTGTTTGGCCAGCAGCAATGCGGGGCTTTTTTGTTGGGTAGACCTCCGCCATCTTCTCCACAAGGAATCAGAGCTTACGCTCTGGAAGATAATCATCCAAGAGATTGGACTAAATGTATCGCCAGGGTTGTCATTTCATTGCAAAGAAGGTGGATGGTTCAGGTTCTGCTTTGCTAACATGACCTTGGCCACCATGCAAGAATCGCTCTGCAGAATCAAGCGTTTTAAAGAAAGGAGAAGTGGTATATCCATCTCCATGTCCCTACCACCACGTAGACAAGGATGTACAACCTCCTCCTCAACCATGCGGTGTCATGCACGTCTTTCTACCAACAATCTCTTCCTCTCCGTCGACAGAGCTCAAACAATGAACACGAGCTACCTCGATAGCCCTCGCACCCCAATCGCATCCATGTGATGTCCAAATTCTTTCTATGCTAGCCACCATTCAACTCACTCATTCATTCTGTTTATGGGGAAGTTAATTCTCTATTCTTGCAAGCTTTTGATTGCAACGTCTTCAACTATTGTTTCTCGATGAACCTAATCATAAGACTATATTGTTAATCTTTTCTACAGGTAGAGGTGAATTATACATCTTAATTTTGATTAAACAAGCATACACAAAATTTAAAACAAACAAGTTAAAATTGGAGGTTGCACTTATGTGGTTGAAATATCACTCTAATATTTTAGATAGTGTATGTAAATATCATACTTCTCAATGGTCAAATAGTCAATAGCAATTTTGCATCTCATCTCTAGAAAAAAGTGGTAAATAGTTGTCCTATTTTTGTTGGTCAAAAATTTTCTTTGACCTTTGATTTGGGTATTATTTAAATTTTAGACAGCTCTACTAGTCGTTTGCATGAGCTCAATTATTTCTCCAGCCTACATTATTAACTATTGAAGGGTTCTATCCTCTGTGTGGATTGGAGAAGCCCCAAGACAATTATCTTTTAGTATAGATCAAAATTATTCCCTTCTTAAGCATACATTCGTAAAATTTGGGGGAGCTATACTTCCATAATATAGTTGTGATAGAAAATAAATGCTCCCACTACAAGTTTGCATAGGGAAAATAATTAAATAATAATAACAGCTTAAGATTTTAGAATTCAATATTAAATAATAAATATAAGATTAGATTTATGGAGTTTAAATGAACTAAATGTGATATTTAGCTTAAAATTTGGATTTAAGATTGTACTACACTAGTTGTTAGAAATTGATTCATTAATATGTAAAGAAATAGAGCCTTGTCAAACAAATGCCTCATAATGTTTAAACTAAATTTATCTTACTCTTGTTTATTCTACACTTTCGAGACTAAACTTTGCACCTGCAAAAGTCAATCTAGTGCATAGAAGTCAACCTAGCTTGTAGAAGTGAATTGGTGGAGAATTAGTGACTATTGTCGATGCACCTTGACTATAGTACTCATGTTTGAAGTGGGGTGGTTTACATGATTTGGGATATTTCTAGCCTAGAATTTTTTCCATTTGGATCAAGCCCCTAGGGAAAATGGTTTAACAATGAACAAATGTAGGAGATAAATAGGTAGCTATGTAACTTATGCCTAGGATGATGATGCAAGTTGATAATGAAATTGAGATTCTTTATGATGCTCATATATAAATATTTGTCTCTTCTAGGGTCTATGAGCAAGGCATGCACTCAAATGGATAAAGAATTCCCTCAAAGATAATAACATAGAACATACATCCACATAAAATAGTGTTAGGTCATCTCAAAATGAATAGTAGAAAACTAGCAGCAAGGATAAATTTGAATTTTGAGTTTTAAGAGTTTGAGGTTCAAATTTTTCCTGAACAAGTGGCCTTGCTCAATCATACAATAACAAATCTTAACTAGAATATAAAATGGAATATATAGGGATCATAATTAGTTCTTGGGGATGAATGATGATAGGGACAATCTCGGATAAGGTCATCAGTTGAATTTTATGTGAGAATACATACCACTTGTACAATTGTTATTGCGTGTAAAAGACAATTTGGTCAAAGTGGACCAAAAACCTGAGGGAAAATGTCATGGCAATGTACCTTATTAGGCATTTTATTTTATTTATCATTGTTTATATTTTTATTTTAGTTCTTAAAACCAATAAATACTTCGCACCTTAGTTCAATCATTACCTCGTAGTACTATTAATGAATCAATCCAGTTCTATGTCAAGATCTTACAACTAATAGTCTTTTTTTAATTTTTTATGTTATGCTTTAAGTTAGTATACTAGTGTTTCATTAAATCATGACATTAAATTATTCACACCTAAATTTAAGTAACAACATATCTTAAAGAAACCCTAGTACAATTTCCAAGGGTCGCATGGCCCTTAGATAATAACTTATAGGCCACCCTTATGTACAACATATTTTATTAATTATTTACTAAGTTGTCAACATCTTTATAATATCACTAGATGGCCATGACACATATATTTCCAAAAATTAGTTTTCTAAAAGCAAGATTTATTCATGAAGTAAATCTTGAGAGACACTTAGGTTAAATATAATAAATTCAGTCCTATAAGTTACACATTCAAGACTTCGTAAGGGTGTTTGTTTGTATCATATGCTAAGGACAATTATATTAAACACTTTAATTTATTTAGTATAAGTATAGTCATAAATTTGTGTCCTTATCATATCTATAGAAATTTCTTCTAAATACAATAAGGTATAAGCTACAAACTAAGAGAATTGTGTTTACATAAAAAGTGATTTATGTTATAGTATTAAATATACATTATTTTATCGTTATATTTGTTTGGTATAAGATATGTCAAGCGAGCAGGAGGAAGTGTGTGTGAGCGGGCAGGAAAACTAGAATTTTGAATCTTTGAACAATGGTACAGGTCGTGGAACTATAGATCCGGAGGAATCGTGGGGAGAATTAAAGCAAGATTTGACCAGAAAGCAAGGTAAGGAAGATAAGATTGTTCTGGATCCCGATGGAAACATCCTGGTGGACCTAGGTGGCAATGCTGCTCCTTTTGAGATTCCTTCTCAAAGTACCAAAGGACCTCAGTGTGATAATACTAAAAATATGGTGGGGACAATTGGAGGGGAAGGAGCCAAACCTAAGCTATGGTCGTCGCTCTTCGGGGTCAAACCAAACAGAAAGTCGGCTTTCCCTCATGTGTGCAACATCTCTGAACCTGCAAAGGGTAACTTTTCAATTTCTATTATGGACATGGTCATTGATCATAATATTTAACTAATGGAGAGAGTGTTTGTGGGTAAATTCATGGGGCCCAGACCTAATATTGAGGTGCTTAGGATGTTTGTGAAGAAAAAATGGAAAACTAATGGCCATGTTCTCATCTCTGCCCTACCTAAGGGTTATTTTTCTTTTGAGTTCTCCTATAAGGAGGACATTCTAGCTGTGAGAAGTGGAGGTCCTTGGATTATTGGCAAATCCTCATTAGCTCTAAAGATGTGGTCCACTAATCTGGATCTTTTAGATTCTATTTTTGAAATTGTCCCTATTTGGGTGAGACTTCCTAGGCTTCCTTTGGAGTATTGGAATGTGGATGTTTTTAGTGGTCTAGCTAGTTCTTTTGGTGAGCTCTTATCCATTGACCCAATGATGAGTGCTAGGAAACTATTGGTATTTTTTAGAATATGTGTGGGTGTTTCCCAGAATGCAGACCTATCGACAACTATTGAGTTCCACTCTAAGTTGGGTACCTAGGCTCAAAATATTGAGTTTGAATCTATCCCTTTTACGTGTTTCAAGTGTAGGAAATCAGGTCATTGGGCCAAAAAAATTCCGCTCAATGTCAGTATTACTAAGGAGATGCCCTAACCCAAGGCCAAGTTTGTTTGGCAAAAAAGAGTGATGGGGAAGAGAAACAGTATAAAGAGAAGCATTTTGAAGAAAATGATAGCAGTAATAGGATTGTTGTCAAAGTTATCTCCAACAAAAAATATTTGGGTGGAACTCTTGCTAACGTGGAATATATTATGGCGGATCCCCACTAGCGAGATGTGGAAGATGAAAGCGAAAAATATTTTGAGCGATTCTTGCATAATGGTAAGGAAGATCTAGATTGCCTGACACCTTAGGATAATTGCCATGAGACCAATGGAGTGGAGAGGGACATTACTGAATGTGGACTAGATGAAATCCCTTCTTAGGGCTTTAATATGCTGTTTGAAGATGGTTTTTTAAAACTAGAGATTGGGATTCCTTTTGCTTCTCTGACTTCTGGAAGAAGGGAAGAGTCAGCCATGTTACCTAAGTCTATAGAATCGATGGAGAAGGGGACTGAATCTTTGAGTGATTTGAGCCAGAATGTGGAAAGCATAAATGGGAATTCTCAAAATAGTAATGGGTTGATGGATACTCTTACGTTGGACCAGAAAGGATTTTATGTGAAAGATTAGGAATCTGGAAAGGAGGAGGAAAGTCAGGATGAGACTAATAGAGATGAGTTAAGCTCTAACAACAAGAAAAGGAATAAGAAAAATCCCCAGGTGAACACCCCGAAAGGCATCTCAATGAAAGTTAGAGCCAAGGCAGACTGTGGAGTAATAAAGAATAGTCAGGGGGGAAGAACTTCCCATTGGCATAGGGAAAATGTTAGCATGCAAGACATTGCAGATGGTTATCAGAAGACCATTCCTGAAATTTGCAATCTCACTCCAGGTAAGATATGAAGATCATGTCATGGAATATTCAGGGGATGAATAGCCCCCATAAGAGAGATGTGTTGCATAATTTTGTTAGAGATCATATACCCGATATATTATTGGTTCAGGAATCTAAAATGCCTAAAGAAAAAGTGGAAAATATTAAGTTATTTAAATACTATGGGGTTTAGGGGAGTAGCTCGGAAGGTGCCTCTAGAGGTATTGCCACTTTTTCGAATCTTAACCTTATCAAATGTGAGTCATTGTTTGAAAATGCTAATCATGTGGCAACCAGATTTACTCATATTAGGGATGATTTCAGTTGGATCATTTCAAATATCTATGCCCCTAATGGAAGGGGGCTAGAAATCTTTTTTGGAAAAACCTAGCTACCTTTCGCTGTAAATACATTAATGAGAACTAGGTGGTGATGGGAAACTACAATACTCCATTGTAGGATAATGAAAAACTTGGAGGGTCCCAGATCAATATAGAAAGAAAAATGGACCTTATGGATTTCATCAACAATCAGGCTTTGATTGATTTAGAGTTGCAAGGAGCTTCCTTTACTTGGTCTAATCACAGAGTAGGTAAGGGTTTGATTCAAGTTAGATTAGATAGAACCCTAATTTCTGATCAATGGATTCTTAAATATTTTTTCTCTTTAAAATCCCTATTGAGGGTGGGCTCTGATCATTTTCCTATTAGCTTCAAGTGGCTAATCCTATTGTGACTAGAATAAATATCCCTTTCAGATTTGAACGGATGTGGTTGCATCATCCTAAGCTCCATGATGAAATTAGGAAATGGTGGAATATTTCTATTTTGGGGTTTGTTATGTTCAAGGTGGCTAAAAAACTTAGAGAAGTCAAAAATAGAATATAAGAGAATGGAATGAAGATTCTTTTGGTAATATCTTTAAAAGAAAAGAAGAACTAAAGTCAGATCTTAAGGAGGTCCAGGAAAGGATCCAACAAAAGGGATGTAGTCTAGAAAGTAGAAAGAATGAAAATGGGCTTCTTGTGGAGATGCATGACATCATTGCTAAAGAGGAGGAATATTGGAGGCAAAGATCCAGAGTACAATGGCTTGCTGTTGGGGATAAAAACACTAGATATTTCCAAATGTCTGCCTTGAAACACCGTGTTGTGAATAGGATAACTTGTATTGAAAAAATGGTGCTCATTTTGAGAAGGAAGAGGATATCAGGGGACAAGTTGTTGAGTATTTTAGCAATCTTCTTTTGGCTAGTGATGGAGTTAATCAAAATCTTCAGGACTCTCTTTCAGCGGCTATTCCTAGTCTTGTTAAGGAGGAGGACAACAAAATGCTCTCGGCCATCCTTTCAAAGGATGAAATTAAGATGGCTACTTTTTCTTTTGAAGGCAACAAAGCTCTTGGACCTGATGGATTTCCTATGTTCTTTTTTCAATGGTTCTGGGAGATTGTGGAAGAGGATGTGGTGAATGCGGTTAAGGAATTTTTTGGATCAAGATGCATCCTAAAGGAACTCAATACTACCTTCCTGGTTTTTGAAGCTTTTAGGCCCATAATCCTATGTAATTCTTTCTATAAAATTATTTCTAAAGTCTTGACTTCCAGAATTTTAGCTATTCTGCCTTCCTTAATTTCCCCTTAGCAAAATGGATTTGTTCCTGGTAGGAAAATTTTGGATTCGATTATTACTGTGCATGAAAATATTCATTCACTTACTGTTTCTAAGACTGAAGGCTTCCTCTTTAAGCTTGATATTTCCAAAGCCTATGACCGGGTTGAGAGGGAATTTTTATTAAAAATTCAGAGTGTGTTTGGCTTTAGAAATAGAGTCATTCAATTGGTTAGCCAACTCATCTCTTCTACGACTATCACCATTTTGATTAATGGATCTCATTCACATTTTTTTAAGAATTCCAGAGGATTAAGACAAGGTGATCCCATTTCCCCTATTTTGTTTACTTTAATTGTTGAATTACTTAGAAGGAATTTTAATAGATTGGTGGTTCAAGGAGCTTTTTTGGGCTTACGCCCTTCGTCTAGCAATCTTGTTAGTTCCCATCAATAGTTTTTTGATGAAACCATTTTGATGGGCAGATCTACAATGGTTGAAGCTAAAACTCTTAAAAAAGTTTTGGATGACTATGAGGGAGCTTCTTGTCAGAAAATTAATATTAAAAAAAGTTCTCTTTTTTTCTTCAATACTTCGGTTAGAAGACAAAATAGGATTGCTAACATTTTTGGGTGTAGAGTGGAGATTATTCCTTCAATATACTTGGGTTTTCCCTTGGGCCTCAAGCCCTTTGACTAGATTTCTGGAATTCCTTGGTGGAGAGATTCAACAAAAAGTTGACTGGTTGGAAGGGAGCTCTTCTTAGTCAAGCTGATAAGATTCAACTCCTCAAAGCCACTCTTAAGAACCTTCCTATTTATGCTCTGAGTGTTTTAAAAATCCCCCTTAAATATGCGGATGCTATTGAAAAAATAAAGAAACATTTTCTCTAGTCTAGAGTTGAAGATAGGAGGTGTATGCCCCTCATTGATTGGGATTCGGTTTGCAGAACGAAGAAGCTTGGGGGTTTGGGCCTCATAAGAATCATAACTATTAATAAAGCTCTCCTTGCTAAACTGATCTGGAGAATTTTCTTTTCAACTAGGGAATGGAAGAAAATTATAAAAAGTAAATATTTGGCTAACATTGGATCTCTTAATTCTTTGTTGGAGTCTCAATGTCTACCTAGGGGTTCGGCTCTCTGGAATGATATCTTAAAAGGAATCAAAATACTTCATTTAGGTTTGGGATGGAGTATAAGAAATGGAAATCTTGCGAGGTTCTAGGAGGATAGATGGCTTATGAGGGAACCTTTGGGTTCGTTTGACAGTTTCAAACATTGGGAGGACATTTGCAAGACTAATTTTGGATCCCTAGTTAAAGGTTACTAGAGGAATGGGCATTGGGTGAATCTTTGTCAGATAAATATGGATCTTGCCCCTATCCAATCCTCGCTTATGGATTTTGGATTGGATTTGAATTTTTTAGAGGACATCTTGGTTTGGACGGCTTATTCGTTGGGCAACTTCTTTGTTTCATCAGCAATCTCTTTGTTGTCTTTTTCTCCTAACCCTCCCCTTTTTTGGGCTAAAGCTTGGTTAAGCTACTTGACCCCAAAGGTTAATATTTTCTTCTGGATCCTTCTTCAGAATAAGGTGCTTACTATGGACAATCTTTGCAAGAGGGGATTTCAGATCCCTAACCGATGCTATCTCTGTAAGTGTGCTCTAGAAATGACTAATCATTTGTTTATACATTGTACCTTTGTAAAATCTATATGGGATAGGTTCTACTCTCTGTGGAAAATCTCCTAGGTTTCATCTGATACTATGAAGGATCATTTTATTCAGTGGAGGACATTGTCCTCTAACTCGCATATTCACAAGCTATGGTCCTTGAATTTTCCTTCTGTTGTATGGGGCATTTGGAAGGAGAGAAACAACAGAGTGTTTAGGGATAAGGAATCTTCAGAGAAACTTGCGTTTCGTCAAATTTCCAGACTTATTGGGGAAAGCTTTAATTTGGCTTCTCTTTAGAAGGTGGTGATGGAACTTGCGGTTTGTTCTGCTTATGACTTTGAAATGGCTAAACCTTGGGAGATTAAAGGTGATGTGTCTTTGGCTTCTAAACCTACTAAAAATAATCAAGATGGTGTCCTATGGTATCATCCTCCCAAGGGTTGGATTAAATCGAATTTTGACGGGGTGACAAAAGGGAATCCAAGATTGGATGGGACTGGAGGTGTGTTATGTGATGATAAAGGTATGTTCATAGTTGTCGTTGTTGTATCGTTAGGGAAGAAAACCAATCATTTAGCTAAAGCCTTAGGAGCCTACCATATAATAAATTTGGCTTATAGTTTGAACTTTAAGAGTGTCTGGATTGAGGGCGACTCCAAGAACATCATTGATTACCTCATGGGTGCGTCCCCCCATCGTGGACTATTAAATATTGGATTGATGAGACTAGGGCCACTTTATCTAACTTTGAGAAAGCTAAAATTTCTCATATCTATAGGGAAGGGAATGGAGTGGCAGACTTCTTTTCCAATGAGGGAATAAGACATAATAGAAAGGTGACGTGGCAAAATTTCCAAGATTTTCCTACTAACGTCAAGGCCCTTATCAACTATGATTGCACTCATGGGAGAGAAGCTGCATTTAAATATGATTAAAGAGAAAGGTGCCAAGTACTGTAATATCATAAGATTTGTTAGTAGATCTGTAATTAATATGACAGAAGGGTTGAGTTCGCATGTTTTATGGGTGCTTTGGTTTTGCTGCGCCCTCTTAAGTCTATTTTTTCCTGGTGTGGGTATTCAAGATAAAATTCTATCAACAATGGATGGTACCAAGAAGAGATTTGAGCCTACTATGTGCACTAGGAATATAAAAAATACGAGGGTGTGGAAGAAAATTATGAAGGGAGAGCTGCAACCATTCATTGAAAGACTTCATGGACCTGAACTAAGAGCTACAAATTACTTTGTGAAGCACTGGAATAAAGGTGAGATCATTTTATTTGGTAGGAAGGTAATTGTGGATGAGAAGCTTATTGGAGAAGTTACTGGTCTCCCTGTGGATGGTGTGAAATTTTACTGAGACAGGAAATTATTGGATGAAGTTGTGATCAGTTTTCAGAAGATGGAGGAGGAAAAGATGAGACTAGTTAAAGTCTCTAATAGCTATTTTGATTCCAACAGGATAAATAAAAATTGGAGGGAGGTGCTCAGAGTCTTAATGGAGTACATCACGCTGGATGGGAGATTTACCAGAGTATATATGGATATCATTTTGTTTTACTCAACCATTTTAGATATAAGGTTAGGGTTTCTCTCCCCTATTACCTATTATGCTCCTCAAATAATAGCATTGAGGAGAATAGGAAAAATCTTGATAAGAATCTAGTCCTGCATGCCAACCTAATTCAGCTCATTTATGAGCATTTCCAAAGTAAGTCAGCGGTTTCTAACCCCATCTTTGCCTTTGCCTTGGAGGGTTATGACACTAAGTCAAGCTTGCCTGAGGATGTCAAGGGTTTGGACCCAAACTCAATGGAAGAGATTACTCCTCCGCCTAGAAAAAAAAGAATAAATACTCCTGATGTCAAGCCTTCCAATAAAAAAGAGTGTCCTCGAAAACCTCCTCTTGAAGAGTTTGTGTCGAAGGAAAAAAGTAGGGAAGAACCTCCTATGAAAAAATTGGTGGCCTACTGAGAGGACTCTCCAGATGATAACATTATGGAACCTACTAAAAATTCTCTCTCCTCCACCTCTTTCAAATCTGTTGGTAGAGAAGAAAGGCCCAACCCTCATGCAGACCTAAACCCTAATGACCCAACTTTTGAACCTAATAGGGACTATTATGGCGATACTATGTTTTTGGCTAGAAATGGAGCAATTGATAATTTCAAAATCCTGAAGTGGGCCTTTCACAAAATTAAGGACCTAAACTTGAAAAACAAAGCTTTGACTAGAAAATTAGAAATTTTGGAAACCAAAATGGCAGAGCAGAACCCGACTGAGCCTTTGTGGACAGTAGAGGAGAAGATGGCCATGGTGGACTACATCTAGAAAGAGGTGGAATTTACCAAAAGCCTTAAGAAGGATGGGGAGATCCTGGGAAGAGAGGTTGAGAAAATCAGGGAAGCTCTGAAGGCCACTGTTGAACACAATCACATAATTGTTAAAAATAACTCTATTGTTCTAAGAGCTTTAGCAAATAAAATGGACATCACTTAGTTGGGACTCTTAATTGTGGATCTGGATGCTCTGAAGAACAAGAACAAAGCCGTGGATTTGGACCCTTCAAAGAGAACTAGGGCGAACATGAAGAAAAGATAGGATGTTGTGCCTCTAGAGACCCAAGATCTTAGGATGGTGGTCCAGGATATGGACATCCTGTAAATGGATGTGGTTGAGACCCTGAAGTCTTTGGGTTAGTTCTAGTTCTATTTTCGTTGGTCTTTTGTTGTCCTTTTAATGGTTTTTTGTTGTTGGTTGCTGGTATTTTCTGTTTATCTTTTATTTGTAGTCTTTCTCATCTGGGATTGTCTTTTGGTCAATCTTCTCTTGGCTTGTAAACTTTGTGGTTTCGAGTCCTTGTAAAAACCATTTTTTCCTCTTTCAAAAACTATACATTATTTTCATATATCTTCAAATACAATGAAAAATAAATATCATACTCAAATATACTAATGTTTTGATTATTATCAATAAAATCTTTAATAATTCAATATTAGGTATAGTCACACTATTCATAGCAAGGTCGTGATCAAGCTATCAACATATGTCTCCACAAATGTTCCATCTTGTTTCTACAAATATAATAACAATCATTTATATAATTTTACTAATGAAGAATTCAATCCTTAACAATTACTCACAAGGTTCCCTGAATTAGGTGAATATACTCATGATGTAAAATCAAGAAATCTAGTAACTAACCACAAACATAGATTGATTTTTCGCAATCAACATGTGACATAAAAATTTCAAATTTTCATTGATCCCTATATCAACATAAAATTTTATTCAATCCTTTGATTTATGACTTATTTATTTATTTATAGATAAAAGGAAAAAATCCTGTAATATTATTATTAGTATAAAAGTTCTGATTACATATTGTGGTGTAGAAAAATGTATCCCTTTACACTTTCACACTTTTTTGTCACCCTCCTAATTAAATTGTGCTTAATTATGCTATAATAAACCCTAAATAAATTTATTTTTCTGAAGGGTAAACCTGACAATAATTAATGCCAATACATAATACATTACCTTGAGCACTGTGTTTTCTAGGAATAGGGACTTGGGACCCATTTTCCCATGGGCGAATGGGTCCTCCCTAGGCCTTTGAACCTAAATTTAAAATATATTTTTTGTAGTATTATTTATTTCCTTGAATCCATATTTCAATATCAGTTTGTGATATTTGAATTTCGAGATACATACTTATAAATACAAGGTTATGTTCTAAAGTTTCACCTAGAACTTTTATGAGATTTCAAGAGAAAAATTACAAGAGAAAAGTTGATGATCAAGAACATTTAAGAGAAAAATTATCAATGATTTATTGCAACACTCAAGATTAAATAATCATGTCAAAGTGTTCTTGCATTATGCATGTTTTTGGAGCTGAAAGGAAGAAAATTGCTTGGTTTTCTAGGGTTTAGGACCTAGAATGACAATCTTCACTAACTTTCACTGAAGAAAAAACCTTTGAGATATCTTTAGAAAGGAGAAATAGATCTTGCAAGAGGGTTGTCCTAGGGACTGAATATGATCTAATAAGAGGTTCACCACCAAGTTTAGACTTGGAAAAGATAATGAAATGAAAGATGCAATGAAAAACCCTAATTGAATGCAAACTAACAGTAAATGACCTAGAAAACTGGCTGAGAGAACACCCAGAGTCTTCCATTTGCGCGCGGGAGGGCATTTCCAGCTTTAAGGAGATTGCCAATTATCAAGATTATCATGGCCTCCCCACTTTCAGAGAGGTAGAAATTATCAGCAATAAATTAGTATTTATACCATTCTACTTCAATATGAAAAATACAGTTGTATAAAGTGGACCGTTAATGCAGGGCATCGCATTATTTATGGAAGAAGTGGGAGGAGGAAGAGTGAAATTTGAGAAAGATAGAATTGTTCTCACTGCAGGAGCGACTGCGGCTCATGAGGTGCTAACATTTTGTGTGGCAAATCCAGGAGAGGCTTTCCTTGTTCCATCCCCATATTATCCTGGGTAACTAAAGCTTATCTTATCTTTACTGCTTTTGGAATTTCCGCGTAAAAGTATTCAAGGCTCGCTTCACATAACATTGATTTGATTATATGTGTTGAAGCAGCTATTGATGTTACTCCATCAATCTAATGTATGCAAATGTTGACGAGCAGGTTTGACAGAGATCTAAAGTGGCGAACTGGAGTAGAGTTGATAGCAGTAGAGTGTAGTAGTTCCAACAATTTTCAGGTGACAGTGAGCGCACTTGAAGAAGCATACAGGCAGGCGGAGTGTGATAAGATAAGAGTGAAGGGCATTCTGCTAACAAATCCGTCCAACCCGCTGGGCACCACAATGGATGAGCAGATGTTGAGAAGTATATTACGTTTCACGATAGAGAAGAAGATTCATCTCATTTGCCATGAGATCTATGCAGGATCGGTGTTTTCCGGTCCAAGGTTCGTGAGCATTGCAGAGGTGGTGCAGAGTGAGAAGGAGCGCGAGCATGTTCACATTATTTACAGTCTATCAAAGGACATGGGACTGCCTGGCTTCAGAGTGGGAGTCATATATTCGTATAACAACAAGGTTGTCACGGCCGCTCGCAGAATGTCGAGTTTTTGCATGGTTTCTTCTCAGACGCAGTACTTGATGGGTGCGATGTTGATTGATAGGGCATTTGTGCGAGAATATATTAAGGAGAACAAGAAGAGGCTACAAGAGGCACATAGCGTGTTTGTGCGAGGATTGCGCGAGGTGGGCATTGAGTGTTTGGTCAGTAGCAACGCAGGGCTTTTTTGTTGGGTAGACCTCCGCCATCTTCTCCACAAGGAATCAGGCTTACGCTTTGGAAGATAATCATCCAAGAGATTGGACTAAATGTATCGCCAGGGTTATCATTTCATTGTAAAGAAGGTGGATGGTTCAGGTTCTGCTTTGCTAACATGACCCCGGCCACCATGCAAGAATCGCTCTCCAGAATCAAGTGTTTTAAAGAAAGGAGGAGAGATATGTCCATCTCCATGTCCCTACCACCACGTAGACAAGGAAGTACAAGCTCCTCCTCAACGGCGCGGTGTCGTGCACGTCTTCCTAACAACAATCTCTTCCTCACAGTTGACAGGGCTCAAACAATGAACACGAGCTGCGTCGATAGCCCTCGCACCCCAATCGCATCTATGTGATGTCCAAATTATTTCTATGTTAGCCACCATTTAACTCACTCATTCATTCTATTTATGCGGAAGTTAATTATTTATTCTTGGTTGGTTTGTGAGGGATAGGCAATTACTTTCTTCCCAACACAAATGACATTCATCCCATCATTATGCAAGCATCTTCCCAACGCAAATGTCATTCCTCCCATGGTTATGCAAGCTTTTGATTACAACCTCTTCAATTATTGTTGCTCAATGAACCTAATCATAGAGTGCACTAGTTTTTTTACATGTCAAATTATTCCCTTCCACTATACTTCCATAGTATAGTTGTGATAGAAAATAAATGTTCCCACCACAAGTTTACCTAGGGAAAATAATTAAATAATAATAAAAGCTTCTTATTTTAGAGTTCAAGCTTAAATAATAAATATGAAATTAGATTTATGAAGTTTAAATGAGCTAAATATGATATTTAACTTAAAATTTGGATTTAAAATTATACTGCAATAGTTGTTAGGAATTGATTTGTTAATGTGTAGAGAAATAGAGCCTTGCCAAACAAATGACTCGTAATATCTAAACTAAATTCATCTTACTCTTGTTTAAACTACACTTCTAAGACTAAACTTTGCACCTACAAAAGTCAATCTAGTGTGTAAAAGTCAACCTAACTTGAAGAAGTGAACTAGTAGCAAATTAGTAATTGTTGTCAATGCACCTTGACTAGCGTAATGTTTGAAGTGAGGTGGTTTGTACATGATTTGGGATATTTCAAGCTTAGAATCTATTCCCCTTAGATCAAGCCCCTAGGCAGAATGGTTTAACAACAACAAACAAATAATGACGACAAATAGGTAACTATGTAACTTATGCCTAGGATGATGATGCATGTTGATGATGAAATTGGAATACTTTATGATGCTGGTATATAAATGTTTGTCTCTTCTAGATCTATGAACAAGGCACACTCTCACATGGATAAGGAATTCCCTTAAAGATAATAACATAGCACGTACATCCACATAAAAATGTGTTAGGTCATTCTCAAAACAAATATTGGCAAAATGGCATCAAGGATCAATTTGAATATTGAATTTTAAAAGTTTGAGGTTTATATTTTTGTGTGAATAAGTGGCCTTTCTCAATCATACACTTGCAAATTAAACTAGGATAGAAAATGAGATATATAGGAATCATAACTAGTTCTTGGGGATGAATGATGATGGGGAAAATCTTGGATAAGGCCGTCAATTGAATTTGATGCAAGAAAGCACTCCACTTGTAGAATTTTTAATCCATGTAAATCTTGACAATCTACTCAAAGTGGACCAACAACCTAAGGATAAATGGCATGGGTATACCTTATTAGGTCTTTTATCTTGTTTATCATTGTTTACATTTTACTTTTAGTTATTTTAAGACCAATAAGGACTTTGCACAATAGTTAAATCATTGCCCTGCAATACTATTAATGTATCGATTTAGTCCTATGTCAAGACCTTCACCTAATATTCATTCTTAATTTTGCTATTATTTTTTAACTTAGTCATATTAGTGTCACATTAAATAATGGAATTCAATTATTAAAACCTAATTTCAATAAACAACATATCTTAGAGAAAACCTAGTTCAATTCCCAATGATCTCATTGCCCTTAGATAATAAATTATAGGCCACCCTTATGTACAATTTATCTTATTAATTCTTCACTAAGTTGTCAACATATTAATAATACCATTCTATGGGAATGACACATATTTCCAAAAATTATTTTATTATTTAAGAGAGATCTACAAAGTAGATCTTGTATTCTTGAGAGACACTTAGGTTTTATAATTAACCAGCCTTCAATATTTATTACTAAACTTCATATATAAATTTAAACCTATATGTATGCATTCAAGATATAGAAAGGGTTTTCATTGCTATCATATTCTAAGAATACTTGTCTTGAGTACTTTAATATATTTAATACAATTATAATTATACTTCTTTGTCCTTATCAAATCTATATCAATTTGGATTTAAGATTATACTGCAATGGTTGTTAGGAATCAATTCATTAATGTGTAGAGAAATAGATCCTTTTCAAAAGAATGCCTCACAATATAAAAACTAAATTTTTCTTACTCTTCTTTAAACTGCACTTCTAAGACTAAGCTTTGCACCTACAAAAGTCAATCTAGTATGCAAAAGTCAACCTAACTTGTAGAAGTGAACTAGTAGAAAATCGGTGACTATTGTCAATGCACCTTAACTATTGTACTCATGTTTGAAGTGGGTGGCTTACGTGATTTTGGATATTTATAGCATAGAATTTTTTTCCCCTTGGATCAAGCCTCTAGGTAAAACAGTTTAACAACAAAAAAATGTCAAAGACAAATCAATAACATGTAACTTATGCCTGGGATGATGATGCATGTTGGCAATAAAATTGGGATGCTTTATGATGTTGATATATAATTTTTGTTCTTATCTAGGGTCTATGAACAAGGAACATACTCAAATGGATAAGCAATTCCCTTAAATATAATAACATACCACATACATCCACATAAAAACTATGCATTAGGTCATCTCAAAGTAAATAGTAGCAAAATGGCAGCAAGGATCAAATTGAATTTTGAGTTTTAAATTTTGAGGTTCAATTTTTTGTGTGAAAAAGTGGACTTGCTCAATCATACACTTGCAAATGTAAACTAGGATGGAAAATGGGATATGTAGGGATCATAAAGTTAGTTCTTGGGGATGAATAATGATGTAAACAATCTTGGTAAGGTCATCAATTGAATTTGATGTAAAAATGCATACCACTTGCAAAATTATTATTACATGTAAAAAAAAAATCTACTCAAAGTGGACCAAAAACTTGAGGGGAAATGGCATGGTATACATTATTATGTCTTTTATCTTCTTTATCATTGTTTATATTTTACTTTTAGTTCTTAAAGCAAGATCTATTCATGAAGTAAATCTTGAGACAGTTAGGTTAAATATAATAAATTCAGTCCTATAAGTTACACATTCAAGACTTCGTAAGGGTGTTTGTTTGTATCATATGCTAAGGACAATTATATTAAACACTTTAATATATTTAGTATAAGTATAGTCATAAATTTGTGTCCTTATCATATCTATAGAAATTTCTTCTAAATACAATAAGGTATAAGCTACAAACTAAGAGAATTGTGTTTAAATAAAAAGTGATTTATGTTATAGCATTAAATATACATTATTTTATAGTTATTTTTGTTTGGTATAAGATATGTCAAGTGAGTGCGAGGAACTGCATGCGAGTGGGCAGGAAAACCAGAATTTTGAATCTTTGAACAATGGTGCAGGTCGTGGAACTATAGATCCGGAGGAATCGCGGGGAGAATCGAAGCAAGATTCGATCGGAAAGAAAGATAAGGAAGATAAGATTGTTCCGGATCCCGATGGAAACATCCTGGTGAACCCACATGGCAATGCTGCTCCTTTTGAGATTCCTTCTTGAAGTACCAAAGGACCTCAGTGTGATAATACTAAAACTATGGTGGGGACGATTGGAGGGGAAGGAGCCAAACATAAACTGTGGTCGTCGCTCTTTGGGGTCAAACCAAACGAAAAGTCGGCTTTCCCTCATGTGTGTAACATCTCTGAACCTGCACAGGGTAACTTTTCAATTTCTATTATGGATATGGTCATTGATCATAATATTTAACTAATGGAGAGAGTGTTTGTGGGTAAATCCATGGCGCCTAGACCTAATATTGAGGTGGTTAGGATGTTTGTGAAGAAAAAATGGAAAACTAATGGCCACATTCTCATCTCTACCCTACCTAAGGGTTATTTTTCTTTTGAGTTCTGCTGTAAGGAGGAAATTCTGGCTGTGAGAAATGGAGGTCCTTGGATTATTGGCAAGTCCTCATTAGCTCTAAAGATGTGGTCCACTAATCTGGATATTTCAGATTCTATTTTTGAAACTGTCCCTATTTGGGTGAGACTTCCTAGGCTTCCTTTGGAGTATTGGAATGTGGATGTTTTTAGTGGTCTAGCTAGTTCTTTTGGTGAGCTCTTATCCATTGACCCAATGATGACTACCAGGAAACAATTGGAATTTTCTAGAATATGTGTGGGTGTTTCCTAGAATGTAGACCTACCGAAAACTATTGAGTTCCACTCTAAGTTGGGCACCTAGGCTCAAAATATTGAGTTTGAATCTATCCCTTTTACGTGTTTCAAGTGTAGGAAATCGGGTCATTGGGCCAAAAAAATTATGCTCAATGTTAGTATTACTAAGGAGAGGCCCTAACCCAAGGCCAAGTTTATTTGGCAAAAAAGAGTGATGGGGAAGAGAAACAGTATAAAGAGAAGCATTTTGAAGAAAATGATAGCAGCAATAGGATTGTTGTGGAAGTTATCTCCAAGAAAAAATATTTGGGTGGAACTCTTGCTAACGTGGAACATATTGTGGCGGATCCCCACCAGTGAGATGTGGAAGATGAAAGCGAAAAAGATTCTAAGGTATTTTTGCAGAATGGTAAGGAAGATCTAGACTGCCTAATGCCTCAAGATAGTTGCCATAAGACCAATGGAGTGAAGAGGGACATTGCTGAATGTGGACTAGATGAAATCCCTTCTCAGGGCTTTAATATGTTGTTTGAAGATGGTTTTTTAAAGTTGGTGATTGGAATTCCTTTTGCTTCTTTGACTTCTGGAAGAAGGGAAGAGTCAGCCATGTTACCTGAGTCTATGGAATCGATGGAGAAGGGAACTGAATCTTTGAGTGATTCGAGCCAGAATGTGGAATGCATAAATGAGAATTCTCAAAATAGTAATAGGTTGATGGATACTCTTACATTGGACCATAAAGGATTTTATGTGAAAGATTGGGAATCCGGAAAGGAGGAGGAAAGTCAGGATGAGACTGATAGAGATGAGTTAAGCTCTAACAACAAGAAAAGGAATAAGAAAAATCCTTAGGTGAACACCCCGAAAGGGATCTCAATGAGAGCTAGAGACAAAGCAGAATATGGAGTAATAAAGAATAGTCAGGGGAGAAGAAATGCCTATTAGCATAGGGAAAATGTTAGCATGCAAGACATTGCAGATGGTTATCAAAAGACCATTCCTGAAATTTGCAATCTCACTCTAGGTAAGATATTAAGATCATGTCATGGAGTATTCGGGGGATGAATAGCCCCCATAAGAGAGATGTGTTGCATAATTTTGTTAGAGATCATAAACATGATATCTTATTGGTTCAGGAATCTAAAATTCCTAAAGAAAAAGTGGAAAATATTAAGTTATTTAAATACTATGGGGTTCAGGGGAATAGCTTGGAAGGTGCCTCTAGAGGTATTGCCATTTTTTGGAATCTTAACCTTATCAAAGGTGAGTTGCTGTTTGAAAATGCTAATCATGTGGTAGCCAAATTTACTCATATTAGGGATGATTTCAGTTGGATCATGTCAAATATTTATGCCCCCAATGGAAGGGGGGCTAGAAATCTTTTTTGGCAAAACCTAGCTGCTTTTCGCTGAAATACATTAATGAGAACTAGGTGGTGATGGGAGATTGCAATACTCCACTGCAGGATAATGAAAAAATTGGAGGGTCCCAGATCAATATAGAAAGAAAAATGGACCTTATGGATTTCATCAACAATCAGGCTTTGATTGATTTAGAGTTGCAAGGAGCTTCCTTTACTTGGTCTAATCGCAGAGTAGGTAAGGATTTGATTCAAGTTATATTAGATAGAACCCTAATTTCTGATCAATGGATTCTTAAATACTTTTGCTCTTTAAAAGCCCTATCAAGGGTGGGCTCTAATCATTTTCCTATTAGCTTCAAGTGGCGAATCCTATTGTGGCTAGAGGAAATACCTCTTTTAGATTTGAACGGATGTGGTTGCATCATCCTAAGCTCCATGATGAGATTAGGAAATGGTGGAATATTTTTGTTTTGGGGAATGCTATGTTCAGGGTGGCTAAAAAACTTAGAGAAGTCAAAAATAGGATAGAAGAGAATGGAATGAAGATTCTTTTGGTAATATCTTTAACAGAAAAGAAGAATATCTTTAACAGAAAAGAAGAACTAAAGTCAGATCTTAAGGAGGTCCAGGAAAGGATCCAACAAAAGGGATGCAGTCTGGAAAGTAGAAAGAATGAAAATGGGCTTCTTGTGGAGATGCATGACATCATTGCTAAAGAGGAGGAATATTGGAGGCAAAGATCCAGAATACAATGGCTTGTTGTTGGGGATAAAAACACTAGATATTTCCAAATGTCTGCCTTGAAACACCGTGTTGTGAATAGGATAACTTGTATTGAAAAAATGGTGCTCATTTTGAGAAGGAAGAGGATATCAGGGGACAAGTTGTTGAGTATTTTAGCAATCTTCTTTTGGCTAGTGATGGAGTTAATCAAAATCTTCAGGACTCTCTTTCAGAGGCTATTCCTAGTCTTGTTAAGGAGGAGGACAACAAAATGCTCTCGGCCATCCCTTCAAAGGATGAAATTAAGACGGCTACTTTTTCTTTTGAAGGCAACAAAGCTCTTGGACCTGATGGATTTCCTATGTTCTTTTTTCAATGGTTCTGGGAGATTGTGGAAGAGGATGTGGTGAATGCGGTTAAGGAATTTTTTGGATCAAGATGCATCCTAAAGGAACTCAATACTACCTTCCTGGTTTTGATTTCCAAACATCCTAGGGCTACGGATTTTGAAGCTTTTAGGCCCATAATCCTATGTAATTCTTTCTATAAAATTATTTCTAAAGTCTTGACTTCCAGAATTTTAGCTATTCTGCCTTCCTTAATTTCCCCTCAGCAAAATGGCTTTGCTCCTAGTAGGAAAATTTTGGATTCGATTATTACTGTGCATGAAAATATTCATTCGCTTACTGTTTCTAAGACTAAAGGCTTCCTCTTGAAGCTTGATATTTCCAAAGCCTATGACCAGGTTGAGTGGGAGTTTTGATTCAAAATTCAAAGTGCGTTTGGCTTTAGCAATAGAGTCATTCAATTGGTTATCCAACTCATCTCTTCTATGACTATCGCCATTCTGATTAATGGATCTCATTCACATTTTTTTAAGAATTCCAGAGGATTAAGACAAGGTGATCCCATTTCCCCTATTTTGTTTACTTTAATGGTTGAATTACTTACGAGGAATTTGAAGAGATTGGTGGTTCAAGGAGCTTTTTTGGGCTTATGCCCTTCGTCTAGCAATCATGTTAGTTCCCATCAACAATTTTTGATGATAGCATTTTGATGGGAAGATCTACAGTGGCCGAAGCTAAAACTCTTTAAAAAAATTTGGATGACTATGAGGGAGCTTCTGGTCAAAAAATTAATATTCAAAAAAGTTCTCTTTTTTTCTTCAATACTCTGGTTAGAAGAAAAAATAGGATTTCTAATATTTTTGGGTGTAGAGTGGAGATTATTCCTTCAATTTACTTGGGTTTTTCCTTGGGCTTTAAGCCCTCTGACTAGATTTCTGGAATTCCTTGGTTGACAGATTCAACAAAAAGTTGACCGGTTGGAAGGGAACTCTTCTTAGTCAAGCTGGTAAGATTCAAATCCTCAAAGCCACTCTTCAAAACCTTCCTATTTATGCTCCGAGTCTTTTCAAAATCCCCCTTAAGTATGTGGATGCTATTGAAAAAATCCAAAAATATTTTCTCTGGTCTGGAGTTGAAGATAGGAGGTGTATGCCCCTCATTGATTGGGATTCGGTTTGCAAAACGAAGAAGCTTGGGGGTTTGGGCCTCATAAGAATCATAACTATTAATAAAGATCTCCTTGCTAAACAGAACTGGGGAATTTTCTTTTAAACTAGGGAATGGAAGAAAATTATAGAAAGTTAATATTTGGTTAACATTGGATCTCTTAATTCTTTGTTGGAGTCTCAGTGTCTACCCAGGGGTTCGGCTCTCTGGAATGATACCTTAAAAGGAATTAAAATAATTCATTTAGGTTTGGGATGGAGTATAAGAAATGGAAATATTGCAAGGTTTTGGGAGGATAAATTGCTTTTGAGGGAACCTTTGGGTTCTTTTGATAGTTTCAAACATTGGGAGGACATTTGCAAGAATAATTTTGGATTCCTAGCTAAAGATTACTTGAGGAATGGACGTTGGGTGAATATTTTTCAAATAAATATGGATCTTGCCCCTATCCAATGCTCGCTTATGGCTTTTAAATTGGATTTGAATTTTCAGGAGGACATCTTGGTTTGGATGGCTTATTCGTCGGGCACCTTCTTTGTTTTGTCAGCAATCTCTTTGCTATCTTTTTCTCCTAACCCTCCCCCTTCTTGGGCTAAAGCTTGTTTAAGCTACTTGACCCCAAAGGTTAATATTTTCTTCTAGATCCTTCTTTAGAATAAGGTGCTTACTATGGAAAATCTTTGTAAGAGGGGATTTTAGATCCCTAACCAATGCTACCTCTATAAGTGTGCTACAAAAATGGCTAATCATTTGTTTATACATTGTACCTTTGTAAAATCTAAATGGGATAGGTTCTACTCTCTGTGGAGAATCTCCTAGGTTTCACCTGATACTATTAAGGATCATTTTATTTAGTGGAGGACACCATCCTCTAACCCGCATATTCGTAAGCTATGGCCCTTGAATTTTCCTTATGTTATATGGGGGGTTTGGAAGGAGAGAAACAACAGAGTGTTCAGGGATAAGGAATCTTCAGAGAAACTTGTGTTTGGTCAAATTTTTAGACTTATTGGGGAAAACTTTAATTTGGCTTCTCTTTAGAAGGTGGTGATGGAACCTGCGGTTTGTTCTGCTTATGACTCTGAAATGGCTAAAGCTTGGGAGATTAAAGGTGATGTGTCTTTGGCTTCTAAACCTACTAAAAATAATCAGGATGGTGTCCTATGGTATCATCCTCCCAGGGGTTGGATTAAATCTAATTTTGACGAGGCGGTGAAAGGGAATCCAAGATTGGTTGGGAGTGGAGGCATGTTACGTGATAATAAAGGTATGTTCATAGTTGCGGTTGTTTTATCGTTAGGGAAGAAAACCAATCATTTAGCTAAAGCCTTAGGAGCCTACCATATAATAAATTTGGCTTATATTTTGAACTTTAAGAGTGTTTGGATTGAGGGCGACTCCAAGAACATCATTTGTTTATACATTGTACCTTTGTAAAATCTAAATGGGATAGGTTCTACTCTTTGTGGAGAATCTCCTAGGTTTCGCCTGATACTATTAAGGATCATTTTATTTAGTGGAGGACACCATCCTCTAACCCGCATATTCGTAAGCTATGGCCCTTGAATTTTCCTTATGTTATATGGGGCATTTGGAAGGAGAGAAACAACAGAGTGTTTAGGGATAAGGAATCTTCAGAGAAACTTGCGTTTCGTCAAATTTCCAGACTTATTGGGGAAAGCTTTAATTTGGCTTCTCTTTAGAAGGTGGTGATGGAACTTGCGGTTTGTTCTGCTTATGACTTTGAAATGGCTAAACCTTGGGAGATTAAAGGTGATGTGTCTTTGGCTTCTAAACCTACTAAAAATAATCAAGATGGTGTCCTATGGTATCATCCTCCCAAGGGTTGGATTAAATCGAATTTTGACGGGGTGACAAAAGGGAATCCAAGATTGGATGGGACTGGAGGTGTGTTATGTGATGATAAAGGTATGTTCATAGTTGTCGTTGTTGTATCGTTAGGGAAGAAAACCAATCATTTAGCTAAAGCCTTAGGAGCCTACCATATAATAAATTTGGCTTATAGTTTGAACTTTAAGAGTGTCTGGATTGAGGGCGACTCCAAGAACATCATTGATTACCTCATGGGTGCGTCCCCCCATCGTGGACTATTAAATATTGGATTGATGAGACTAGGGCCACTTTATCTAACTTTGAGAAAGCTAAAATTTCTCATATCTATAGGGAAGGGAATGGAGTGGCAGACTTCTTTTCCAATGAGGGAATAAGACATAATAGAAAGGCGACGTGGGAAAATTTCATAGATTTTCATGCTAACGTCAGGGCCCTTATCAATTATGATTGCACTCATGGGAGAGAAGCAACATTTAAATATGATTAAAGAGAAAGGTGCCAAGTACTACAATATCATAAGATTTGGTAGCAGATATGTAATTAATATGACAGAAGGGTTGAGTTCGCACGTTTTATGGGTGCTTTGGTTTTGCTGCGCCCTCTTAAGTCTATTTTTTCCTAGTGTGGGTATTCAAGGTAAAATTATATCGACAATGGGTGGTACCAGGAAGAGGGTTGAGCCTACTATGTGCACTAAGAATAAAGAAAATTTGAAGGCGTGGAAGAAAATTGTGAAGGGAGGGCTGCAACCGTTCATTGAAAGACTTCATGGGCCTAAACTAAGAGCTCCAGATTACTTTGTGAAGAATTGGAATAAAGGTGAGATCATTTTATTTGGTAGGAAGGTAATTGTGGATGAGACACTTATTGAAGAAGTTACTGGCCTCCCTGTGGATGGTGTGAAATTTTACCGAGACAGGAAATTATTGGATGAAGCTGTGATCAGTTTTCTGAAGACGGAGGAGGAAAAGATGAGATTGGTTAAAGTCTCTACTAGCTATTTTGATTCCAATAGGTTATAGAAAATTTGGAGGGAGGTGCTCAGAGTCTTAATGGAGTACATCACACTGCATGGGAGATTTACCAAAGTATATATGGATATCATTTCATTTTACTCAACCATTTTAGATATAAGGTTAGGGTTTCTTTCCTCTATTACTTGTTATGCTCCTTGAATAATAACATTGAGGAGAATAGAAAAAATCCTAATAAGAATCGGGTCCTGCATGCCAGCCAAATTCAGCACAATTATGAGCATTTCAAAAGTAAGTCAGCGGTTTCTAACCCCATCTTTGCCTCTACCTCAGAGGGTTATGACACTGAGTCAAGCTTGCGTGAGGATGTCAAGGGTTCAAACCCAGACTCGATGGAAGAGATTACTCCTCCACCTAGAAAAAAAAGAATAAATACTCATGATGTCAAGCCTTCCAACAAAAAAGAGTGTCCTCAAAAACCTCCTCCTGAAGAGTTTGTGTTGAAGGAAAAAATTAGGGAAGAACCTCCGATGAAAAAATTGGTGGCCTACTCAGAGGACTCTCCAGATGATAACATTATGGAACCTGCTAAAAAATCTCTCTCCTCCACCTCTTTCCAATCTATTGGTAGAGAAGAAAGGCCCAACCCTCATGCAGACCTGAACCCTAATGACCTAGCTTTTGAACCTGATAGGGACTATCGTGGCGATATTCTGTCTTTGGCTAGAAATGGAGCAATTGATAATTTCAAAATCCTGAAGTGGGCCTTTCACAAAATTAAGGACCTAAACTTGAAAAACAGAGCTCTGAGTAGAAAATTAGAAATTTTGGAAACCAAAATGGTGGAGCAGAACCTGGCTAAGCCTTTGTGGATGACAGAGGAGAAGATGGCCATGGTGGACTACATCCAGAAAGAGGTGAAATTTACCAAAAGCCTTAAGAAGGATGGGGAGATCCTGGCAAGAGAGGTTGAGAAAATCAGGGAAGCTCTAAAGGCCACTTTTGAACACAATCACATAATTGTTAAGAATAACTCTATTGTCCTAAGAGCTTTGGTGGAAAAAATGGACATCACTCAGTTGGGACTCTTAGTTGTGGATCTTGATGCTCAGAAGAACAAGAACAAAGTCGGGGATTTGGACCCTTCAAAGAGAACTAGGGTGAACATGAAGAGAAGACAGGATGTTGCGCCTCTGAAGACCCAGGATCTTAGGATGGTGGTCCAAGATATGGACATCCTGTAAATGGATGTTGTTGAGACCCTGAAGTCTCTAGGCTAGTTATGGTTCTATTTTCATTGGTCTTTTGCTGTCCTTTTAATGGTTTTTTGTTATCGGTTTCTGGTATTTTTTGTTTATCTTTTATTTGCAGCCTTTCTCATCTGGGATTGTCTTTTGGTCAATCTTCTCTTGGCTTGTAAACTTTGTGGTTTCGGGTCCCTGTAAAAACCATTTTTTCCTCTTTCAAAAACTATACATTATTTTCATATATCTTCAAATACAATGAAAAATGAATATCATACTCAAATATACTAATGTTTTGATTATTATCAATAAAATCTTTAATAATTCAATATTAGGTATAGTCACACTATTCATAGCAAGGTCGTGATCAAGCTATCAACATATGTCTCCACAAATGTTCCATCTTGTTTCTACAAATATAATAACAATCATTTATATATTTTCACTAATGAAGAATTCAATCCTTAACAATAACTCACAAGGTTCCCTGAATTAGGTGAATATACTCATGATGTAAAATCAAGAAATCTAGTAACTAACCACAAACATAGATTGATTTTTTGCAATCAACATGTCACTTAAAAATTTCAAATTTTCATTGATCCCTATATCAACATAAAATTTTATTCAATCCTTTGATTTATGACTTATTTATTTATTTATAGATAAAACGAAAAAATCTTTCACACTTTCACACTTTTTTTTCGCCCTCCTAATTAAATTATGCTTAATTATGCTATAATAAACCCTAAATAAATTTATTTTTCCGAAGGGTAAACCCGATAATAATTAATGCCAATACATAATACATTACCTTGAGCAATGTGTGTTCTAGGAATAGGGACTTGGGACCCATTTTCCCATGGGTGAATGGGTCCTCCCTACCTTTGAACCTAAATTTAAAATATATTTTTTGTAGTATTTTAAAGTCCTTGAATCCATATTTCAATGTTAGCTTGTGATATTTGAATTTCGAGAAATTAAGGATACATACTTATAAATACAAGGTTATTTTCTAAAGTTTCACCTAGAACTTTTATGAGATTTCAAGAGAAAAATTACAAGAGAAAATTTGATGATCAAGAACATTTAAGAGAAAAATTATCAATGATTTATTGCAACATTCAAATTCAATAATCATGTCAAAGTTTTCTTGCATTATGTATGTTTTTTGAGCTGAAAGGATGAAAATTGCTTGGTTTTCTAGGGTTTAGGACCTAGAATGACAATCTTCACTAACTTTCACTAAAGAAAAAACCCTTGAGATATCTTTACAAAGGAGAAATAGATCCTGCAAGAGGGTTGTCCTAGGGGCTGAATATGATCTAATAAGGGGTTCACCACCAAGTTTGGACTTGGAAAAGATAATGAAATGAAAGATGCAATGAAAAACCCCAATTTAATGCAAACTAACAGTAAATGACCAAAAAAGTGAATGAAACAACATAGAAAACTACAAAATAGAATGTGTGCACCTAGAAATCGAGAGAAGGTTGAATGGAGATTTGGATCAATAGAAAATATTCTGTTACTATTAATTGGGACTCATTCACCAAGTTGGGTTAATCAGTCTTATTTCTGGGAAACTATGTAGGAACAAGTTTCAGACAAAATGGTATCTGAATCTGTAAAATCTTGAAAATTGGTTGGAATTGGGACTCATTCACCACTAGTTGGGATTTTATGCAACTTCAAAAGTTTATCTTTCTCTTCCATGTATTTCCATTCCTTCCTAATTGGTTTTTAGATCTAAAACTATAATTTGTGACCTATAGGTAATCTCCAAGTCTCTCCAAGGCTTGTTGACAACTTTTCTCCAATCTTGCTCCTTAGGATATTTGGAACCTAGATCTGCAAATCACACACAAAGGAGAGGGGAAAATTTTGTTGGGTTAGTGGATAGGGGTTTGCCTTGGTCAAATCCCTTGTTGGTAATTAAACCTTGAAATGAAAACAAATAAGAATGGAGAATGATGAATGAAAAAATGACAATGTTGCAACTCACCAAACTCTTCAATGAAGTGTTGTAAATATGCTTGAGATGGCTCCAATGGATGTAGATATTGATCCTTGCTTGAATGATGTTGAACTTGAATGAAACACTTGCTTGAATCATAAAATCCTACATCTTAATTGTTAGCACAATGACAAACATGATGCATGTAATTTTTTACATGATGATTGATGTTTGAAGAATGCTCTTGAATGCTCGTGAATGCTCTCGTGAACTCAATTTTCTAGTTTTAATGCTCTCAAAAAATTCTTAGGTGAAAATGAGTGAAAGAACCTTGTATTTATACTCAATTATGGAAGAATTCTCAAAATTACAACACTGCAAGCCGACATCAGATCAAGGAGAATAAAATCCTACTAGAAATTTGAATTAATTTTGATTTTGGACCACATGAGACTCATTCGCCCAAGATGGTGAATGAATCCCATCTGGCATAATGTGTGGGGCCAAAAATCAAAAGTGCTTAGAAATTTGTGGAAACTGGTTCGAGGCCAAAAGATCTAGGTGTGACCCATTCACCCAAGGTGGCGAATGAGTCCCAGATCCCTAAATCTAGGCCACACAAGTTAGAAACACCTAAATTATGATTGACTAATGATTGGTGTAAGGATTATCCTTGAAAAGATGCAATAAATAAGGCTTGTGGATGTAAATTGGGCCTAATTAAAGCATAAGAAAGCCCAATTATTAATGACAAGCCTAGAAAGGTGTGAAAGTGTGTTACAACAATTTACAACACCCCAAATAAGGAAATATTAAGATTAATTTTGATTAAAAAGAGGTTTATTAGGTTGATAAGACTTTAGAAAAGTGTGAAAGTGAGTCACAATACTTTAGCAAGGTACCATTAAATTCATTAGTTCACAAGGGCCCAAGACCTAATGTGAATGCATCAACCACATCACAAAACTAAATCAAGGCAACATTAAGCCTAACTCAACAAGGAGGGCCCAAACAATTGTGAAAATGTATCGACAACAGTTTTTAACACTACATTTAGGCCCCACTTTAGTGAGACAATGAAGTTGCTTCAAACTCACACTAAAGTAGACAAACATGCATATCAAGAGGACTTCAAATGTACCAATGCCAATAAGATGGGATGACAATGATCGAGAGGGGTGATCAAGCCCCCAAGACAAATCAACATGGGCAGAAAAGAACACACATGTGAATGATATAAAGAGAAACAACAAAGCATATGCATGCACTGTCAAAGATGAGAGATAGAAAAGATAAAAGAGATTCAAATCAATCTTCAACCGTTTGTCCATCACAATGTGGATTAGATCTAGTATGTTTATTCGAAAAATGCATACTCACTCTATGGAAACAAAACTCCTGGTTTTCCGCTAGGTGGGAGGTCCAAAAGGTGAGAAACATACATTCATGGTTAGTTTGTACTCACACACACACACAATTGGTTATGAGGAAAGTCATGCCTCAGTTGGGCTTCTTGCTCAAACCATACCAAAGTTATACCTCCTGATAACTTTAATAAGGCACCATGCAAAACAATGTTTGAGCTTCATGAGATAAAGAAAAAATTTGTATGCTTGGAGCTCATGAACAATATATATGGATCTACAAGCATGCAAGTTGTATTATGCAAGCTGGTCATATAACTACAAATGTAAAATGCAAAATAGGGAATTTTCAAAAGAGTCTTGCTTAGTTCATGTGAGGTCTTTACTTAGGGAACATTGTGCCTAATGTCTCCAAGAAAGGACCAATCAAAGAATAGAAGATTCATAACTTAGGGGATGCAATGTGTCACATCAAGCCACTAAGAGGAATGAAATATGCTAAGAGAGATCATTCTCATGCTCTTGAGGGAAATCACACCCAATGTCATCCACAAAGCAAAAAATATGTCGTATGAAATAAAAAGACTACACCAAGAACCATGAAAAAGAATAATGCCAATGTATGCCCCCACTTTTAAGAAATTGTTAAACACCATGTTGTGAGAAATTAATTTAAAGTAGAAAATGATAAATTCTAACAAAGAAGACATAAGAGCCATCTTGGAAAGCCCTATGCCAAGTCATATGTTTCCAAGTAAAGCCGCGCCATGTAAGAGAAAAATAAAAGAGAGGGGTTGCCCCCAAAATGAAAACACCAAACACATAAGGGATCTATGGATTTGGGGTTAGTATGTTCTTGCTGCAATATTTTTTTATCTAGAGATCATAACTATCATCATTCCCCAAATACATGTAGAACTAGAAGAATGATACAAAGAGAGTGAAAATGAATAAAAATCCTTCCAGGTCAATATGGAAGAGACATGAATGTCTTGACGCCTTGCATCATCCCAAAAAGGAAACACAAGACAAATAAAAAAGATAAAGGAACATAAAATATTTTGGGTCAACATGGAAGGGACATGAATGTCTTGATGCCTTGCATCATCCCCTAAAGGAAAAAAATAGACAAATGAAAAAGATAAAGAGAGAAAACTAAAATATTGACAACATAGAGAAGAATGAAGGTACAAATAGAGGAATGTCACAAAGAGAGATATATCAAACAAAACGTCATGGGGGATCACATCATGCACATGCAATCACACAAAAGAAAATAAAAATGAAATAATGCAAAATACTAGTAAGGCACAGGTGAGTCAACCTATTAGCAGGTCGTTCACATCCCATTCATGTTCCTTGTATATTGAAGGCAGACAACTAGCCAAAGGGACAATAGCAAGTGTCGAACTAGGAACAACACTAGGTTCAACACTCTTTGTAGGAGATTTTTCATCTAGGCTCATGGAAGAGGAAAATAATGTATTCAATTCTTTATGTACCTCTTCATCAATTTTAGCAACCTCGTCATCATCATCCAAGTTAATCACAATAGGAGGTTGAAGGATAATGTCTATAGAAGACTTCAACTCTTGTTGTGGTTGTTGTATTGGATTGTTTTGTTTCAGTTAAGGGGGAGGCTTATAATGCATTGCTTCAGTCAAGTTTGGATTTTGATTTTCTTTGTTTAATTCTTCATGTAACTTGCAAGCAAGGGCACAACATCTATGCCTATTCTCTCTAGCACCTTTGTTCCTTTTACTTTTGTTTTCAAGTTGCATTTGTGTAATTGTAAGAGTGGGTTGATCATCCATAGGTTTCTTTTCTTCCCCAAGGGGAGGGATGGAAGGAATCGTGGGAGGTTGTTCGACCACTTTCTCTTTGACTTTGTAAACTTGTTTTATTCTAGGAGGTGTGACAGGGTTATTTTCATTATCTCTTGGTCTTTTGTAGGAGGTAGGGGAAGGTTATGCCTTATTTTGGTTTTGGTCATTTGGAGTTTATTTAGGTCCAAGCTTGGTTTCATCAAGGATAGTAGGATTAGTGGTGGATGGTGACATGTTTTAAAAGGATAGTTTTGCTATCTTCTTTACCTTGAACTTTTGATAGGACAAGAAAAATAAGTCTTCTCGTTGTTTTATAGGTTCCATAGGCTCGGGCCAAAAGAAATAAAAGGAGAAATTTCATTTGGAAGTTAAAGCCACTATCGTGTACAGTGAATATTTCATTGTCAAAGGGACACTTTAAGAATTTATGTACAAGCAAAGGGAAAAATTTCATGGAGTGAAGCCATGGATAGCCTAGCTTCACACAAAATTGGTTCGACTATGAGATGATGGAGAATGAGACATCTAATTTTTTTGGTCCTATTTGTAAAGGAAGAATGATTGATTCCATCATAGGGCAAGAAAAACCATTATGTGTCTTGATTCATACTTTCAGTTTATCGTATATGTCTTGATAGAGATCATGCAAAATTAAGAATTCCTCAGTGACCACATTCTCTCCATAGGCGGGATCTATTAGTATCCCATTAGTGGGCTCATCATAGATATGACCGACTATATAAAGAGGACCATTGGGTGCATGTTTAAGTATATCCTTAGAGGAGAAAGCAATGTCAAGAGGATTTTTAGTTTGGCCCTTACAAGGAATGATGTCTATCACTCCTACCATGTCATCCATAGGATCATTATCTATGTAGTCACATTGAATAGAATAATTGTTATCATCATATTTGTTAACATTCATCACATCATTATTTGTAGTTTCACTAGCTTTGACAAATGAAATACTATGTTTTGGCATGGGTCTGGTGAAAATTTTCAAGTTTTGGTTAAGAGGGGAAACAAAATTATTTCCTTGATCAGTAACACCTCTAACAGAAAGATGACCAAAATCAATGAGGTCTTGCACAAGATGTTTAAGATGCTTGCAATGTTATGTGTCATTTCCATTTTGTCAGTGATAATGGAAATAGGCATTTGATCTAAAGCTCGGGGGTAAAGGCTTGTTAGGATCGGGTTAGTTGTTCTAAAATTTGGGACATTGTGTTATGAAGAGTATTAGATAAAGGAGTGAATTGTCTTTTCGGTTCCCCATAGCTAAAGGGTATCATGGATTTAATAGCAGCTAATTTGTTATTGACATGCTGAGTTTTTTGTTGAGGGGGGTTAAATTGAAGGAACCCTTTATTATTTTTTTCTAAAAGGTTGGGAATTTTTTTGGTTTGCAGGCTTGGATTTCTCAATTCGGCTAGAAGTGGATTTTGTATCTCAACCACTAACCAAATTTTGATAATCATGGAGGGTAGTACACAAGTGCATGAAGGATGAGAATTTCATCATGGTGAGATTATCTTGGATCTTTCTTTGCAATTTTTCTATGAACATATTTTGAAGGTGAGGTTTGGGGACCTTGACATCGATTTGGGAATTAAGTGATTGATAGTGTGAAATAAAGTCATTTATCTTTTCATCTTCCTTTTGCTTGTATCTCATCAAATCAGCCAAGGTCATCTTAGGAGTTATATGCACATGGAAATGGTTTACAAATGATTCAAAAATTTCATTGAATGAACTAATTGAGTTCTTTGGTAAAGAGGAGAACCATTCCAAGGTAGTTTTTTTCAATGATCTAGGAAAAATATTAGCCAACAGTTTATCATCAAGAACAAAGTCACTACATAAGGCAGTATAAGAATTAAATGGTTAGAAGGATCTCCCTTTCCTCCACATTTATTGAATCTAGTAACGTCTACACCTTATGGCATTGATTTTTGCAATATCTCCAAGGAAAATGGGCTGATTTTGACATAATATGTAGGTGGGCCATTTTGATTTTGGTTGATGGTGGAAACTTGATTTTGAAGAGATGAAATGGTTTGGAAGAGTTGATTTATGAGAGGGTCATTGCTTGTATTATGAGATGAAAATGAAAAGAGTGAGGGGGTGTATGTGTTTGAGGGGCAAGTGAATGGAATTCTTATAGGTGTTAAGGTGGTAGGAGATATGATGTGTGATGCCATATAGGAGCTAGGGATGCTAGCGAGAATACCCAAGGAAGGAATCAAATTACTAGTTTGTTGCATTGTTGTTGTGACTTGAGGGTTGGTATAGGTAAGTATTGAGGTAATTGTTGTGGGAGGAGGAATTAGAGTTCCTCCTTGGCTTGTGACATTTCTTGTTGGTAAAGGACAACTAGTGGTTGGGGGGAGGTGTTTTCCAAAGATTTAAATTATGTTTTTCACAAGGTCAAGCCCATATTCACTTTCAAGAATGTGGTGAATGTTATCTATAGTAGGGATGGTGGTATTTGAAATGTTTTCATTTTGCACTTGGTGTTGTAATTTTTCTAAGTCCTCATGAATTTGAATTATTTTTTCTTGCGGGACACTATCATTCCTTGTTTTGAAACTTGCATACTACTTGAAGGAAAAGAGTTGTTAAGGGTATTGTCCATACCTAGTGTACTAGTGTCAATATTAGGAGTGAGAGAGATAGACAACCCAAGATCCACAATTATTGTGCTATCATGGGATGACACGAGTCTCAAAATTCATCTCACTATATTATTAGAAATAAGACACCAAATACTCATACAAGGGCTAGTAAATGCAAGGTGAATGAAAATTCAATGTAAACTAAGAACAATGAAATGCTTATAATAGAAATTCTAGAAAGTAAAACAAAAGGGCAATAAAAAAAAATAGAAACTAAAAAATAGAGCTTTAAATGCCAAAAAAATGCAATACAGAATCTACACAGGGACTAATTCGCCCAAAGTGGCGAATGAGTCCTAGTGAGATTTTATTTCAAAAAATTTAGAATTTTTCACTTGAGTTTTATGCTTTTTATGTTTTATGATATGTATGTTAAATGCAAATGTATATATTTTTTATTTTCAATGAAATTATATGCAAAAATGCAAGCTATATGAGCTTTCGCTAATGCAAAAATAGAAACTCCAAAATGCAAATTAACTAATACAAACCCTAATGAGATGTTAATGCAAGCTAGATCTAGGATGAAAATGCACTCCAAATCAAAATTTTAATGTCCTAAATGCAAGTTTACCAAAATAGAACATCTTAAAAATGGGTTATGAAGTGCTCTCGTATGGTTTAGAACATAGAGCACACCTACTTTCAAGATGATTCCACTCAAGGATAACCCTAGAGATCTCAATGCAAAAGGGAAATAGATCTTGCAATAGGAATATCTTAGAGGCTGAATGTAAACTATTAAGGGATTCACCACCAAGTTTAGACTTGGAAAATATAATTAAATGCAAGATGCAGCACTAAACCTAATTGAATGCAAAGCAACACTAAATGACCTAGAAAAGTGAATGAAATGAAACAAAAAGCTATAGAAAGGAAGATGTACACCTGGAAATATGGAGATGTTTAGAAGGAGATCTAAAAAGCTGGAAATTATACTTTTATTATTGATTGGGACTTATTCGCCAAGTTGGGTGACTCAATCCAAAAATTGGGTTTCTATGCAGAAACAAGTATCTACCAAATGGGTATCTGAATATGCAAAAATATGAAATTTGATTGGAACTCAGACTCATTCTCTAGAAGTGGTGAATCGGTCTAGTTAGGCTTTTCTAAAGCTTCAAAGGTTGATCCTTCTCTTCTTTATCTTCTCTGTCCTTCTTGATTGGTTTCTGGATTCAAATCTCTAATTTTATACTTGTAGGTATTCTCCAATGTTCTTCAAGAATTGATGACAACTTTGACAACTTTAAATGACTTGAAAAATTTTCTCCAATATTTCTCCCTAGGAAATATACAATCTAGAATTGAAAATCACACACAAAGGAGAGGGAAAAAAAATCGGGTTAGCGAATAGGGATTTTCCTTGGTCAAACCCCTTGTTGGTAATCAAACCTTGAAATAAAATGAAATATGAATGGAGAATGATGAATGAACAAAATAAAATGTTTCAACTCACCAAACCCTAGCAATAAGAGGCTATAAACATGTATGAGATTGATCCAATGGATTTATATCTTGAATCTTGCTTGAAGGAGATAGATCTTGAATATAATGTTTACTTGAATCATAAACCCTACATCACAATTGTTAGATTTAAAAAAAAAATGATGCATGAAGTCCTTGACATGATGATTGATGCTTGAAGAATGCTCTAAAATACTTGATAATATGCCCTTGAATGCTCTTTTGAAATCTTGAATTCTTTTTTGATCTCGAACTTACTATAAGGATGAATACTTGAATGCTTGGGGTGAAAATGAGTGAAAGAACCTTGCATTTATACTCAATTATGCAATAATTCTTGAAATTACAACACTACAAGCTGACATTAGATCTAGAAAAATAAAATATTGCTAGAAATTTGAATTAATTTTGATTTTGGGCCACACAAGACCTATTCATCGAAGGTGGTGAATGGGTCCCACTAGGCTTAATTTTTGGGACCAAATTCAAAAATTCCTAGAAATGTGTAAAACCAGGTTTGCGGCCAAAAGATCTAGGTGGGACTCATTCGTCCAAGGTGGTGAATGAGTCCCAAATCACTAAATTTGGTCCATGCAAGCCTAAAACACTTGAATTATGATTGGTTAATGATTGGTGTTGGGATTATCCTCTAAAAGATGTATTAAATGAGGCTTATGGATGCAAAATAGGGCCAATTAAAGCATAAGAAAGCCTAATTATTAATGAAAAGCCTAGAAAAGTGTGAAAGTGTGTCACAACACTTCACAACACTCCAAATAAGGAATTATTAAGATTTATTTTAATTAAAAATAGGTCTATTAGGTTCAGATAATTAATAAAACCTTAGAAAAGTGTTAAAGTGTCATACAAAACTTCACAAAACTTTAGCAAGGTACCATTTATGTTCATTAGTTCCAAGGGCCCAAGACCTAATGTGAATGTTTCAACCACATTACAACACTAAATCAAGGCAACATTAAGCCTAATTCACAAGGATGGCCCAAATAAGCAAGGAAAAGTAGAAGGGATACTTTTTCCATTGTCATAGGACCTATATGCCACCCTTAGCATATTAGTCCAATTTGGGGCCTTTTTAGGGTTTTGAGTGGTAAATAAAGGTTTTTAATTTAAATATTTCAAATGTCAAAATTTGGGATCTAATAAAGGGTAAATTAGATAGGATTCCTATAAAATGAAGGTTTTAAATCATTATTTTTCCTAGTAATTTTATTTAATATCTAGAGTTTTCAAGTATCCAAGTATCTTGACAATTTTATCTAAGACCTAGAGCTTTCAAGTATCCAAGTATCCTAGCAAGTTTATAATATCAACAACATTCAAGAGCAAGTTATCAAGCATTTGGAGCAATATTCAAGATTCAAGCATCATGTCAAAGTCTTCATGCATCATTTGTGTTTGTGAGATAACATTTGTGTTGTAGGTTTCATGATTCAAGCAATCATTCAAGACAAATATTCAAGCATTCAATCAAGATTCAAGATATACATTCATTGACCCTTATATGAGCTTTACAACTTTGTGTCCTACTGCTAATACTATAGTGAGATGTATTTTCAGACTCATGTCATCCCATGATAACACACTCATCATGGATCTTGGGTTATCTATCTCTTTCACTCATAGTGTTGATACTAGTTCACTAGGTATGGACCATATTGTTGACAACTCTTTACCTTCAAGTAGTATGAAAAGTGTTGGAAAAATGGTTGCTATTTTCCCTCAAGAAAATCTAATCCAAATCCATGAATAATTGTCACATCTACAAAACCTATTGAGTACTAAAAAAATTTCCAACATTTCTATTCCTACCATAGATAACATACACCAAATGATTGAAAGTGAAAAAGGAATAGAGATTGCACATAAATTGGCTTAGATTTTTGTAAAACACCTTACCTTAATTACTAGTTGTGCTCAAACTTTTAACAATGCTCAAATTCAAGGAGGAACCCAAATTCCTCCTCCTACAACCATTGCCTCTATTCCTACTCACACCAACCCTCAAGTTACCACAATGATGCAACATACTAGTAATGTCTTTCCTACCTTGAGTATTTCCACTAGCAATTTGTGTACCTTTGTGGTATCTCACATCATGCATCTCCTACCACTTTACCTCCCACAATTATTCCATTCACTTTCCCCTCAAACACATATACACCTCTACCATATTCACCTCCATCTCAAAACATAAACAATGACACCATCCTTAACCAACTCTTGCAAAATGTTTCATCCCTTCAACAATAAATTTCCACTATAAACCAAAATCAAAATGGCCAACCTGCATACTATGTCAAAATCAATCCCTTATCCTTGGAGATATTAACAATGGCAATAACACAAGGTATAGAGATTCTTATGTTTTAGAAATATGAAGGGAAAGGAGATCCTTCTAACCATGTTTCCTCTTACAACGCCTTATGCATTGATTTTGTCCTTGAAGATAAGCTCTTGGCTAATCTTTTCCCTAGGTCCTTGAAGGATACCACTTTAGAATGATTTTTCTTATTACCAAATAACTCAATTCATTCATTCAATGAATATTTTTAGGCCTTTATCAACTATTTCCAAGTGCACATGATTCCTAAAATGAACTTAGCTGATTTGATGAGATGTAATAAAAGGATGATGAAAAGGTCACCAACTTCATTTCATGCTACCAATTGCTTTATTCCCAAATCAACATAAAGATTCCCAATCCTCACCTCCAACAAATGTTCATTGATAACTTACAAACTAAGATTTAATATAAGCTTGGTATGATGAAATTTTATTCCTTCGTACACTTATGTACTGCCTTTCATGATTATCAAAACTCGGTTAGTAGTCGTGAAACAAAACCCGCCTCTAGTCATCCTGAAAAGTATAAATCCGCAACTCAAATAACTGACCAACCTTTCAAGAAACAAAATAAAGGATTTATTCAACTACATCCCCCTCAACCAACCCAACATGTTGATACCCAAGTGGCTACTATAAAGAAGAAAAATCCTCTGACATTCGAAGATCTGAATAGATAATTTTCTCCCTTACCCGATACCCTCCATAATACCATGTTACAACTTTTAGAAAAGAACTTGATTTCCTTACCTCCTGTTAAAGTTCTCGATCCTACTGAGCCATTACCTCCAAACTTTACAACAAATTCCTATTATCATTTTCACCGTCAAAATATACATGATACAAAATATTGTAAGCGTCTTAAACACATGATGCAAGACCTCATTGATATCAAAATCATATTCAAATTTTTGGTTTCAATGTTTGAGGTAAGAATTTTATTTCCCCTCCCAACTAAAACCTACAAATATTTACTAACCCCATGCCAGATTATAATATTTCATTTGTCAAAGCTAGTGAAACTAAGAATGATGTGATGAATGTTGACATAGATGATGAAAACATGGATACTAATGAACAAATTACTATGGATAATATGGTTGGATTGATCAAAATTCAACCTCATAAGGGCCAAACTAAAATACCTCTTGACATTTGTTTATTATCAAAAGATATAATCAGAAAGGCGCCTGATGGTCCTCTTTACATAGCCAACATAATCAATGACAAGCCTACTAAGGGGATATTAATTGATCCCTTCTATTTGGAGAATGTGATCACTGAAAAAATTCTTACTTATGCGTGAACTCTATCAAGATACATATGATAAACTGAAAGCATGGATAAAAACACAATGGTTTGATCACCCATCCTTTAAAAGTTGGATTGAAACAATTTCTTGTCTCATTCTCCATCATCTTGATGTTAGATCAATTCCCTGTGAGGGTTGGTTATCCATGGCTATGCTCCATGGAAGCCATCATGTTGATTGTATATAAATTTTTAAAGTTTCCCTTTAACAATGAGATATTTATTATGCATCATAGTAGATTTAATCTCGTGTCTTCTAGTGGGAATTTCTCATTGGATTTATTTTGGCCCGATCCTATTGAACCTATTAAACCTCATAAATATTTCTTTTTCAAATCCTATCAAACTTTTAAGGAAAAATTCATAGCATAATTATCCCTTCAAAACATGCCTCAACCCATGATTGAGCCTCCTATCCTTGACAAAAATATGATTGCACAAAAACCCTTCCAAGTAACCAAGACCAACCCAAGATAGATCCTTTGCCTATCTCCTACAAATGACCAAGAGACAACCAAAAAAATATGATCATGTCTCCTTAGATAAAACAAGTTTACAAATATAAAGAGGAAGTGGTTAAATAACCTCCCATGGTTCCTTTCATTCCTCCTCTAAGGGAAAGAAAAGAAACCCACAGTTGATAAAACCGCTCCTACATAAACACAACTTGAAAATCATACCAAAATAAATAGAAATGCTAGAGATTGTAGGTGTAGATTTCGTGCTATTTCTTGAAGTTTAAACGAAGAGAACAAGAAAAAAATTAGCATCCAAACTCAAGTGAAGCAATACACAATGACTCTCCCTCTTCACCACAACAAAAAGATCCTATATCACTGAACAAAAGGGAAATGGGTGTTGCACCTTTTGGGAGATGGAACTTGGACCTATTTCAAACTTTAGATCATTAAGAATATAGATCCCACAACCAAGTGACTCAATTGAGGGATGGTTAGGGGATTCCTAGTGTGATTAGATAGGGGTTCACCATTAAACAATTCTTTAAAAGAATAAATTGAATGAACTATGCAAACTCACTATATGAACTGGGAATTTGAAATCATGAAACAAGATTGATAAACTGGAATCAAACAGTAAAGTACCTATAAGAATGATGGAGTCAACTCAAGGTCTACGACTCTAAAAATATACCTTTTAAAGCATACTGGGATAGATATGCTAGGTTGGGTGATTTATTCTTGCTATAGGGTTTCTTGGTAGAATCTGGAATCTTCTGATGGCTAATCAAGATCTACAAAAATATGGGAAAAAGGGGTATACTAGGACAATATTCTAGGTGGGGTGCATAATTCCTATTATCAGGGTTTGGCTAATACTTCTATAGCCTCTAGTGATCTTTTGTAGCTTCCTCATTATCTGATCTTCAAGTATGAAATTTTGAATTCTAGTCTATAGGTGAGTTTCCATGAAGATGACAAATTCTTGACAACTTTGAAAACTTTTGCAACATTTCCTTGAAAGGATCTTCAAGCTTCAATTCACCTAGATCTGCAAAAACACATCAAGAGAGATTTTTTTTTTTTTTTTTTATAGGGAGTGGGGGTTTTCCTTGGTCAAACACTATTTTGGTAATTGTAATAAAAAATCATGAAGGAATGATAAATAAACAAATGCAATGTTGCATCCCACCAAACCCTTGAAATTAAGGTTACAAACTTGTGTGAAATAGCTAGCATGAATGTGGGTCTTGACTCTTGATTGAATTCTTGAAAATTTATCTTGAATGCTTGTTTGAATCATAAAACCTACATCACAAATGTTATCTCACAAACACACATGATGCATGAGAGACTTTTGAAATGATGCTTGAATCTCGAATGTAACAAATGCTTGATAGTTTTCTCTTGAATGCTCTTGTAAACTTATAAGCTTGAGAAACTGGAATACTCTCTTGAAAATCTTAGATGACTTGAAAACTTTCTAGGAGAAATTATGTGAAATAATCTTGTATTTATACATTTTATGCTTAATTTCCTAAAAATTACAACACTACAAATTTAAATTTAGAATTTGAATCGCAGGATAATAAAATCTCACCAAGAATTTGAATTAAAATAGGTCCTAGGTTAAAGCGAGACTCATACGCCCAATTGGGCATATGAGTCCCAAAGGCTTAAACCCGAGACACATACTTCAAGAAGTGTTATGTTCAATGTGACATTTGAAATTAGGTCATGAGACCTAGGGAGGACTCATATGCCCAAATGGGCATATGGGTCCCAGAATCTAATTGGAACTGTAGAAAACATAAAATTATGATTACCCATTTAATATATGTCGAGGATTATCCTTGGAAAATACATTGAGTGGTCTTGTGGATTCTTAAAATAGGTTAATTCAAGTAAATAATCCCAAGATTAATAGGGAGGGTTAAAAAGTGTGAAAATGTAAAAAGGGATACATTTTTTTACACTACATTTTCCTAGACTTTTAGTGAGAGGATGACCTTACATCTTTCACACTAAAGTAGACAAATTCGCATCGAGGGGTCCAAGTGTACTACTGTTAGTGAGATAGGATGGCAATGATCAAGAGGGATGTTCAAGCCCCCAAGATCGATATCCTATGGAAAACCAACATAGGCACAAAATAACATGCATGTGAATGATGTATGAAGCAACAACAAGGTTCAAACATACACTGTCAAAGACATAAAGAAGAAAGGAAAAAGGAAAAAGAGGGTGGATCAAGCCTCAACAGTCTGTCCAACATTATTTGGACTAGGTCTAAGTTATTTTTATAAAAAAATATTAAAAATGGAACACGATTTCCACCATGCAAACAAAACTAATGCTCACATGGGATAGCGAAATCCAGTATCCACTAGGTAAGCTCCCAAAAAGGATACACACATGCACACGGTTTGTATGCACCCACACAAACAAGAAAGTGGCTATGGGAAATTCATGCCTACGGTCAACTCCCATACATACTAACCATACCAAAGCTATACCTCCTAATAAATTTGTTAATGCACCACATAACATGAACAAAAGAATTCATAAGGCAAGAAAAAATTCATATGCTAAAAGCAATGAAAAATTAGGATGGCTCCTCAAACAAGTAAAGTGTGTTATGTAAGGTGGCCATATAACAATTATTGTAAATGTGAAATAGTTTAAGGTATGTTCAAAGGGGTTTTTCTTAGTTCATGTAAGATGTCAACCTAGGGAACATCATTCCTAATGTCTCCAAGAGAAAACCAATTGAAGAATATAAGATTCATAACTTAGGGAATGCACTCCACTTGGAATTTCCACTAAGAGGAATATAATATGCTGAGAGATCACACTCTTGAAGGACATCATGCCCAATCTCATCATAAAGAGAAATAAACATTGCATGAAGAAGACCACACAATGAAACATGAGTTGTAATTGAAATGAAAAATAATAATGCTAATGTATGCCCCCACTTTAAATAAATTTATAAACACCATCATGTGAGAAATTACTTTAAAGTAGCAAATAATAAATTCTAATCAATAAATATGACATGAGAGCTTATTTGGAAAGTCCTATGCCACACCATATATTTCCTAATGAAGGTACATCATGAAAAGTGGTTTCCCTCAAAATGAAATCCCAAAATACCACATAAGGGATCCATAGATCTGGGATTAGTGTGTCTTTGCCACAATGTTGTTAGAGAGCTTGGAAACATCATCATTCCCTAAATAACTCATGGATCAAGGAAGAATGACACAAAGAGAGCAAACAAAAAAAAAAAAATATTTTGGGTCAACATGGAAGAGACCTAAATGTCTCGATGCTTTGCATCATCCCAAAAAGGAAAACACAAGACAAAGAAAATATAAAAGTTTACAACATATAGAGGAATGTAGATACAAATAGAGGAATACCACAAAGAGAGAGATACATCAAACATAATGGTACAGGAGATCACATTATGCACATGCAATCACACACATAATATGAAAAATAAAAAAAAGACTAGTAAGGCACATGCAAGTCAACCTATATTAGGTTGTTTGCATCCCAATCTTGTTCATTGTATGTAGAAGGTGGAAAACTATCCAAAGTGAAAATATCAAGTGTGATAATAGGAGTATCATCAAGTTCAACATGTGGTGAGTCACTCTTTTGAGGAGGATCATCATAGTTGTTATCATCTAAGTTCCTGGAATAAGAACAATAAATTAAATTCATTATGTACTTCTTCATCAATCTTAGCAATATCATCGTCATCATCATCCAAGTTAATCACAATGAGAGGTCAAATGATAATGTCCAAATAAGGTGCTAGTCCTTGTTATGGTTGTGATATAGGATCTTTTTATTGTGGAAAAGAGGGAGACTCATTGTGTATTGATTCACTTGAGTTTTGATATTGATTTTGTTTGTTATTTTCTCCGTTTAACCTTCAAGAAATAGCACAACATCTATGGCTATGCTCTATAGAAGTTTTGTTTCTTTTGGTATGATTTTCAAGTTGCATTTGTGTAGGAGCGGGTTTATCAACCATAGGTTTCTTTTCTTCCCTTAGAGGATGAATGGAAGGAACCATGGGAGATTTTTCAACCACTTTCTCTTTAGCTTTGTAAACTTGTTTTATATTAGGAGTAACAATGGGATTGTTTTGGTTGTCTCTTTTTCATTTGTAGGAGATAGGAAAATGATCTGTCTTGGGTTGGTCTTGGTTATTTGGAAGGGATTTTGGTTCAACCATGGTTTTTTCAAGGATAGGAGGCTCAATCATGAGTTGAGGCATGTTTTGAAGGCATAATTCTACTATGTATTTTTCCTTAAATTTTGATAGGATTTGAAAAATAAATCATCACAAGGTTTAATAGGTTCAGTAGGATCGAGCCAAAAGAAATCCAATGTGAAACTCCCATGGGAAGAAATATGATTAAAGCCATGATGGTGCATAGTAAAGATCTCATTGTTAAAGGGAAACTTTAAACATTTATGCACAATTGATGGGACAAATTCCATGAGGTGTAGCCATGGATAACCAAGCTTCACATGGAATTGATCTGACATTGAGATGATGGAGAATGATACATCTAATTATTTTGGTCCAACTTTCAAAGGAAGAGTGATTGAACCTATCATAGGGAAAGAAAAACCATTATGCATTTTTATCCATTTTTTCGGTTCATCGTATGCATCTTGATAGAGTTCATCCACAAGTAAGAATTATTTAGTGATCACATTCTCTACATAGACAGGATCAATTGATATCCCATTAGTAGACTTGTCACTGATTCAGTTAGCTATGTAAAGAGGATCATCAAGTGAATTTTTGATTATATATTTTGATGAGAAATCGATGTCAAGAGGTATTTTAGTTTTTCCCTTATGAGGTTGAGTTTAGGGAAATCCAACCATATTATCCATAAGACTTTGTTTATTAGTATCCATATTGTCATCATTTGTGTCAACACTCATCAAATAATTCTTAGTTTCACTAGCTTTGACAAATGAAATGTTATGATTTGGTATGGGGTTGATAAATATTTATAGGTTTTGGTTGGGAGGGGAAAAAAAATTATTACCTCTATCACTGACACCACCAATTTGAATATGATTGGAATCAATGAGGTTTTGTACCATGTATTTAAAACACTAACAATTTTTCGAATCATGTCCATTTTGACGATGAAAATGATAATAGGAATTTGATCTAAATTTTAAAGGTAATGGCTTAGTAGGATCAAGAGCTTTAACACGAGGTAAGGAAATCAATTTATTTTCTAGAATTTGTAACATGGTGTTATGGAGGGTATCAAGTAAGGGAGTAAATTGTTTATTTGGATCAAGGGAGTAAATTTTCTATTCAGATCACCAACTGTAAAAGGGTTTGTTTTCTTTATAGCAACCCATTGGGTATCAACATGTTGGGTTGTTTGAGGGGGATTTAGTTGATGAAAGAATTTATTTTGTTTCCTAAAGGTTGGTAATTGTTTTTAGTTATGGATTCAAACTTTTTAGGATGGCTAGAGATGGGTTTTGTTTCACGACTACTAACCAAATTTTGATAATCACAAAGGGTGATACATAAGTGTATGAAGGAAGGAAAAATCATCATGCCAAGCTTATCTTGCATCTTAGTTTGTAAGTTCTTCATGAAAATTCATTGAAGGTGAGGATTAGGAATCTTTATGTCAATTTGGGGATAAATAAATTGGTAGCTAGAAATGAAATTAGTAACATTTTCATCATCCTTTTTCTTACATCTCATCAAATTAGCTAAGGTCATTTTAGGGGTCATGTGCACTTGTAAATGGTTGATAAAGGCCTCAACAAGTTCACTGAATGAACAAATTGAGTTATTCAATAATGAGGAAAACCATTATAAAGAATTATCTTTCAAGGACCTAGGGAAGCTTAGCCAAGATCTTATCTTCAAGGACAAAATCACTGCATAAGGCAGTGTAAGCTGAAACATGGTTAGAAATATATCCTTTCCCTCCATATTTCTCAAACCTAGGAATCTCTATACATTGTGGTATTTGCATTCTTAATATCTCCAAGGATAAGGAATTGCTTTTGACATAGTATGAAGGTTGGCCATTTTGATTTTGGTTTATGGTGGAAATTTGTCATTGAAGGGATGAAACATTTTGTAAGAGTTGGTTAAGGATGGTGTCATTGGTTGTGTTTTGGGATGGAGGTGAATATGGTGGAAGTGTATATGTGTTTGAGGGGAAATTGAATGGAATACTTATGGAAGGTAAGGTGGTGGGAGATATGATGTGAGATTCCACAAAGGTAGAATGATTGCTAGTGGAAATACTCAATGTAGGAATGACATTGCTAGTAGGCTACATCATTGTGGTAACTTGAGGGTTGGTGGGAGGAGGACTTTGGGTTCCTCCTTGACTTTGAGAATTGTCAAAATTTTGAGAACAATTAGTCATTGAGGTAATGTGTTTGCAAAAAATTTGAGCTAAGTTATGTGCAATCTCTATTCCTTTTTCATTTTCATTTAGTGTATATTATCTATGGTAGGAATAGCAGTGTTGGAAATGTTTTTAGTACTCACTATTTTTTAGGATGTGCTAATTATTCATGGATTTGGATTAGGTTTTCTTGAGGTACACTAGTAACCATTTTTTTAACACTTGTCACACAGCTTGAAGGTAAAGAGTTAATGGTATGGTCCATACCTAGTGAACTAGTGTCAACACTAAGAGTAAAAGAGCTAGATAACCCAAGATCCACAATGAGTGTGTTATCGTGAGATGACATGAGTCTTAAACTATGTATCACTATAGTATTCGAAATAGGACACCAAGTTGTAAATCTCATACAAGGTTCAATCAAGGAAGGATAATGAATGCAAGGTAAATTCAATGAACACGAGATAAATGATATAATTTAATTCCAATTATTATGTTTACAAATTCACTTGAAATGAAACCAATTTTTACAAGATTTCCAATGACAGTAATTCTACAAACTGAAATAGTAATCTAAAGACAACAACAAGAAGCATAGATGACAATATTTTAATGCTATAAAATGCATATTCAGACCTAATCAGGGACTAATATTCCCAGATGGGCATATGAGTCCCACTTAGGGTTTTTGGAAGGTTTAGATAGTGAAAAATAGAGAGCAAAAAAAACCTAGAAATCTAGAAAAAAGACTTGTACAAGGACAAAATTCCTAGATGGGTGAATGAGTCCCAAATTAAGGGTTTTAAGCCTAAATCAAAACATTCTAAGTTGATCTTAATGTGTTTAGGTTGTATGGTCAATTGACTATTTACAATTATAGATTTCTAATGAAATAGAATGATGCAAAATACAAAAATGTAACCTATATGCACTTTTCACTAATGCAATATTTAGAAGCCCTAAATGTAATTCAATTAATGCAAATATAATGAAAATTTAATGCAACCTATATCTAGGACTATAATTTTCTCCGAAACAAAAAATTAAGGGTCCAAAGGTTGGGTTCACCAAAATGAACAAAAGGGAAATGGGTGTTCCACCTTTCAGTAGATGGAACTTGGACCTATTTCACACTTTAGTATCATTTGGACATGTATCATCTTGACTTGTATAATTTTAAGTTACATAATTTATCATTTTCACTTATATCATTTGTATATGTATCATTTTGACTTATGTCGACTATTGGACATGTATCATTTTGACATGTTATTGATCTACTAGCATATTTGAATTTCACTTGTTTTAGTTATATATGATGATGATCTTATCAGTATTGACTTGTCAATTTATATATATTGAAAGTGGTCAATGATTTTTGGATGGATATTGATTGCGTATGATGATTTTAATTTACTGCTAAGGATGGATGTTGTCAAATTCAATTAAATTGTAGATATTTGACTCACTTATTTTAATTATAGATGATGATCATGTTATAATAATTATCTTGTTATTTAATCATATGAGTTAAATAATTAAATTACTTTCTCTATAATCATATGAGTTATTTAAGAGGCATGATATATTTAACTAACTAAATTGAAATAAAACATATTAAATTAATAAATGGAAGCAAAATAAGAAGCATTTATAGAAGCAGAAAAGGAAGCAACAATGGAGGTCAAACGAGAAGAAAACCTGAAGCAATCTTGGAAGCAAAAATTGGCATTATCTAGGAAGCAAAAATAGAAGCAATTCAAGTAGAAAACAAAGAAGTAATAATAGAAGAAATTTTAGAAGCAAAACTGGAAGCAAAAATGGAAGCCAAACTTGAAGCAAACTTGGAAGCAAAACTAGAAGAAAAATTGGAAGAAAACCTGGAAGCAACAATGGAAGAAAACCTAGAAGCAACACTAGAAGAAAAAATGGAAGCAAAACTAGAAGAAAACCTAGAAGCAACACAAGAAGAAAAAATGGAAGCAACACTGGAAGAAAAATTGGAAGCAAACTAGAAGAAACACAAAAAGTAAAATTGGAAGCAACACTAGAAGCAAAACTGGAAGCAACACAAGAAGAAAAATTGGAAGCAAACTAGGAAGCAACACTGGAAGCAAAACTGGAAGAAAACCTGGAAGTAACACAAGAAGAAAAATTGGAAGCAACATTGGAAGAAGACCTGGAAGTAATAAAAGAAGAAAAAATGGAAGCAAACCTAGAAGCAACACTAGAAGCAAAACTGGAAGCAAGCCTGGAAGCAACACTGGAAGCAAAATTGGAAGAAAACCTAGAAGAAACCCTGGAAGCACCACAAGAAGAAAAATTGGAAGCAACACTAAAATCAAAACTAGAAGCAAAGTTGGAAGCAACACAAGAAGCAAAAGCATAAACAAAATTAGAAGCCAAATTGGAAGATTCAAAAGTCGGCGCTAAATATGGCACTAAATCCAGTGCAAAATTTGGTACAAAAGTGCAATGTAGTTTAGTGCTAAGTTTTGCACCAATAGAAGTGCCCAATTCATGAACTCAAATGCACTAAAATCTGGCCCTATTTTAGGTGCTAATTGCCTATTTTTGTAGTGATATAAGGGCCATGGTTTCCCTACATGAGGTGAACTTTTATGTGCTAATAGGTTTTTTAAGAGAATCTACAACATTATCCTTAGTGTCAACCTTATTCAACTCTTTTTTTCTATTTGCAATAATTTTATGAAAAAAATCCTAGCATGATACATAAGATTCTTGACTAAAAAAATCCACTCTAGCTATCAAAAAAATTTAATTATCTTGCAATAAAATTAATACCTATGCACAAATTTTGTAACCAAATTATATCCTTAAAAATAAGGGTAGCAATTTTATACTTTGATTCAATGGTGCATAATGTAATTGTGGACCACCCCTTACTCATAGAACTCACTACACCTCTAAAAAATTAAATGCATACTCCAAGTCACCTACCAAATATGCATCAATAAATACTTGTATATATAATTTTGTATCCACACTATTAGTACTAAAATAAATAAAATAATTATTTTAAGTACCATAAAAATATATTAACACCATTTCACATAATTATAATGCCCCCTCACAATTTTATACATAAATCCATTCAATAATCCCACTATTTCGACAATATCTAGCCTAATGAAAACTATCACATACATCAAAATTCCTTCTGCACTCACATATGACATAAAATACATATCATCAATATTACATTCACTCTTGCTAAATATATTGAATGTAATATTAATGTTGATTGGTAGATTAATTCTAATTTTCTTAAATTCATGCATACTAAATTATGCAAAGTAGTATCAATATACTTATTATATAATAGCCACAACTTTATGTGTACATCATCCCTCCTTATTCCAATTCCCAATATGTATATTGTTTCCCCTATATATTTCATGTCAAATTAATCTAAAATTTGATCTTTTAGCTCACTAATCATACCCTTGATATTGTTGGTGTAATTAATTATTTAATTACACTAGCATAAGTTTAACTTAGGCCTTTTATTTAATTAATTAAGTTCTAGATTGCATTATTAGGAAAATCATTAATAATGGGGTCATCCCCCTTTCCATGTATTTAGGAGATAAGATTACTTCTAGAATATCATCTAGAACTTATCTCAAATAGTTCACTATTCCTTAGGCAATTAATTAGGGTATACATGTTTTCACATGTTGTTAGATCAAGAAACATAGCAACATCATAATGCATCTTGTATCTCACTCTTGCCTATATATTTAGGGAATTTGTATATTTGTAATCATATTCTAGATCAATCAGATAATCTCAATTTGCATGGCTAAGTTGCAACACTTTTTGTGTGGGTGAATTTATTCTTAGCAAAGGTCCTCTTGAAGGTTGCAGCTTCATAGGGACATTGTGAATCCATTGTTTCTACATGGTATTAGAGATTTTCCGTTGAAGGTTCATCTCAGGATCAAGAAAGTTGGGCTAGAGAGATTCATTGCAGGCTTGAAGGTATTATTGTAGGTTAGTTGGCTCCATCGAGGGACCAAGCTCATTTATGAAGCTAATTGATTCCAATTTGAGCTCACAATTGTCTTTAGAAGGCCTCAAATCCCTAGGATTGCCTGTTCACACATCCAAATCGGATACATCAACCCAGGAGCCATCAAAGGTACTTTTAGGGTTTGCAAAATCAATAGTATGATCTATACAATTTGTAGTAAAAGTTCCTCCCTGCTAGTTGTATGGCAATTTTTTTAAGTGCAAGCCATTTTTCTTTTCAAAAAAATTTAGGCTATTTTTATATAGTTTTGGTAGAAAAATAAAATATATTTGGTGGGACCTGCTATTTTATTACCCAGTCAACATATAGGGTCTGATTCATATTCCATTGGGCTTAAATATTTTCTCCATCTACATTAAAATCGAGATCACAACCCTTGCCACCGAAGACCTTGGCTCCTGCCATGTCCAAGGGGTTCGCTAAATCTTGAGTGGAGCCACCCTTCACACCCGGTCGTGTCATCCAAGACTCAGCCCGCTTCACCACCACCATCCAATGGCACTATAAGTTTTTAATTTTTTACCTCATCCCACGCCGAGTTCATATTATCGACCAAGTGCTAGCACCTGGGGGCTAGTTTTTTGCCCCAATTTAGCCTAAGAGTGCCTAATATAGCCCTTTTTCATTTTTCATAACTTTCAACCATGATATCAAAAATTGGCAAACCAAATACTATTGGAAAAGTGATTCAATGTACTTTCCAATGGTACAATCTATTTTATAGATATTTTCTACTAGTGAAAATAGCAGTCAACTGAATTCAAAACCCTAATTTAGACTTAAAGGCTAATATCTTCTCAACCATTTATCAAAATCCGGTGGTTCCACCGACATCAGGAAGGTATTACTAGCTTTTTTCATCAATCCTTTCTTTTTGTTTAAATTCATCTCTAGGTGATTTACATTGGTGCTTTTCCATTTTGAGAATTTTTCATCATTACTTGGATATATTGAAGATTGGAGAAAGGTTTTTTGCATTGAGGGACATAGTTTCAGTTGCATATCATATTTGGAAGTTTCTATTTATTGTTGAGGATCAATGTCTTTGTAATCTTGGAGAAATTTCATTGTACATTATGAGGTTCGCATGCCATCCTTCACTGTTGATGTTGGGAAAGGGAAAATATAGACAATGGAGAGATTGCATCATCAACCATCTTTATTCACTTCATTTGTTGCCACATTTTTATGGTTTTTTTCCCCCTCCTGATAATTGTATCTAAAAATTTCATTGGAATTATTGAAGGTATGATACTCTAAGGGTTATTGCAATGCATGTTGTTGATGATGTTTTGAAAGCTATTGATCATTGAAAATATCCTCACATTCTTTGAACTAATATTTGGGAGCTATATTGAGATCCTGATACTCCACCATCCCCTGATGATCATGTTTTAGAATGCCATTTGCCTCCTCATTCTTCAGATCAAGTACCCCATGATGATATTGTTGTATAGGAGGTTGATTGTTTGGAAAAATTTCAATCTTCCAAAGAGGTTGACAAGGTTTCTTTATATGCTCCTTCTTCTCCATCAAAGACTATTGATATACCTTCACATCCATTGATTCCTTGTCCAGATTCATTGATTAAAGCTTCCATCATTCCTACTCATCGAGAAACATTCAGTTTTCTAGGCTTGGCATCATAGGATGTCTTTGCTTCAACTATTGCAAACTTGGATACTTCTATAGGTTTGGAAGAAATTATTGAGGGGATATTTCTCCTCTATTCAAATCCTACTTTAGAGGGTTCTCTTGAGTCTCCATATTCCATTTTCTTGACCTTGATTGGGGAGCTAGAGACTATCTTGAAGGCATTTGTTTTCTCTTCAGAGATTTCAAATATCATACTTCTTCCCTCCCATTTCATTATGGAGTCAGAGTTTCTTCAACATCCACCATTGGATTAGCTTTAGTATTCTTTCAGTGGTTTTTGATGACACTTCATTCTAGGGGGCAATCTAGTTTTCATCTATTCCTTCAATGGAAGGATCATTGTATTGCAGTCTTTGGATCATTTTTAGCATTAGTTTTTGCATAGTCCTAGTTTTTCACCTTCTTCATTTATTGGGTGTGTACCTGATTTGATTGTGGCATCTTCATCTTTAGTAGCAAAGGAGAGACATGATCATTTTTCAAATACATCATCATCATCCATATTTATTCTTTCTTCCTTCAATTCCTATTTGGAATGGGAAGCATCCCTACATTTCTATTTGGTTTTGTTTCTTCCAAAAGGGATACAAGTTTTTTTTCAATATTGGATCATGTTTTGTCTTCAAACACTTACCATTTTTGTAGGAGATGACATATTCTGGGGGGGCTATGTAATCTCTATATTTCCCTCCTATGGGGGGGATATTGATTGTATTGTATCCATGTGACAAATGGTGTACTTGGGGGGTATCATGGAGTCTCCCATCCTTCCTCACTTATTTGCATTTCATCTCCATTTTGGAGAGGGGTTTTCTTCCCACTAGGTTTTCCCCTTTTCTCTGTTTGTGGGAGATGAGTTGCATTTCATTCTCATTTATAAATGTGTACCTAAAATGACCATCATGTAGTTGGGACCCATAATTTCATCATTACATAATCATTAAATTTGTATTTCCTCCCTAAGTTGCACTTATGGGGGGTTTTTGGTGTAATTAATTATTTAATTACACTAGAATAAGTTTAACTTAGGAATTTATTTAATCAATTAATTCCTAGGTTGCATTATTAGGAAAATCATTAATAATGGGGTCATCCCCCTTTTCATGTATTTAGGAGATAAGATTCCTTCAAGAATATCATCTAGAACTTATCTCAATTAGTTCATCATTCCCTATGCAGTTAGTTAGGGTTTACATGTTTTCACATGTTGTTAAATCAAGACACTTGGAAACATCATAATGCATCTTGAATCTCACACTCGCCTATATATTCAGGGAATTTGTACATAGATAATCATATTCTAGATCAATCAGATAATCTCAATTTGCATGCCTAAAGTTGCAACACTTTTTGTGTGGGTGAATTTCTTCTTGAAAAAGGTCCTCTTGAAGGTTGTGGCTTCATAGGGACATTGTGCATCCATTATTTTTATAGGTATTACTAAAAACTAACATATCATCCACATACAAGGAAATAATTAGCATTTAATTATTAATGCATTTAATGTAAACATAGTGATCCTCTTTATTTCTTGCAAAACACAAATTCAAAATAAATTAATAAAATTTTGATATCACATCTATCTCATTATTTTTTTAAACCATAAAGATCCAATTTAATTCTAGAATCTGATTTTTCTTTTCCTTTTACATCAAAAAATTTAGGTTGTTGCATGTAAATATTATCTTCCAAATATCCATACAAAAAAATAGTCTTAACATCCATTTGATCAATTTTAAAATCATTAATAGTAGCTACATGGATAAAATAAATCTAATTAAGGATGATTTAGCAATAGGAGATAAATTTTCACTAAAATCAACTCCCTCTTTCTATGATTATCCCTTGTCCACTACTCTATCCTTGTACTTTTTAATGAACCATCTACTCCAAACATCTTCTTGAAAAACTACTAACATACTATAGTCTTCCTTGCTTTGGGAAAATGAATAAGATCTTAGGTGTCACATGATTTTAAATATATCATCTCCCCCATCATGGTTTGTTCCAAGACGCAATCATCTACAATAATATATTCCTTGTACGATCTAGGTTTATCATTAGTAGTTAATAAAGTAAGTATACAATAAAAAAATTGGTGGGTTATACCTATCAACTAGATTCTACTATGTTGTGAATCAATAGCCTTACAAGGAGATTTATTAATCAAGTAACAAACAATACTTGTAGCTTCTACCCAAAAGAATCTATCCAACTATAGACCACTTAACATACTTTTAGCTCTTTATGTTATATTTTAGTCCATCTTTCTTACCATCCTATTATGTCAAGGAGGGTTTCTTGTATTATTTTACCTAACAATACATGTACTTACAAAACCCATCAAATTATTTAGACTAATATTATCCTCCATTATCAAATATCAAAACCTTTATCTTATGTTTTGATTGATTTTTTAATATGTCTTTAAATTTAACTTAGTGAAAAAAATCATATTTGTTTGTCATAATATAAATCTAGTTAAATATAGAAACATCAAATTAATGGACACAAAATACTGATAATTTCTAATAGAATCTATAAGAGAGTGGGACCAACCACTATAAGGCCCCAGGTTACAAAAGGCCAAGAGCAGAAAGGCTGCCCTAACTTACCACAGTTCAAAGGAAGGTTAGGATGAAAAGGATGAGAATGATGAGGACCAAATGTCCTTCAATCATTCTACAATCCCAGGGGTTGCAGGAAGACCAGATGAGTCACTTTTCTAGAGTCAACTCTGCGTCTCAGGTAGTTCTTTTTTTGAGGACAAAAGTGTTGTTTTCGGATGACAGAACAACATGCCGACATCTCACAGGTGCGCTGGAGTCCATATGACTAAAGGAACAAAAAGATGAGGTTGGAATCCCAAGAAAGGATTGATATTCAAGTCAAACAATTTTAGGAAGTAAAGAACGAGACTAGGAAGAGAGAAAAGTAAATACGAAAGTGATAAAAGAGGTATATTACCGAGGGGGTGGCGAAGATGATCTTGTAGAATATCCTCCTCGCTAGCTTGCTTCAAAATCTCTCCGCCTTCACACAATAAAGGGAGAAATTATTGGGGCTATATAGGGGCCTGCCTCAGTCAGACCCTCATCTTGGTGTTTCCACCTCCATGGACAACCAAGTTTGGAATGATAGGAATAAAGATAAAGAAAGGAACTACAAGAAATACATGCTTACTCAACTGAAAACAATAGGAGAGATTAGAGGAGCTTACCACCTCTGTCCAAAGCACTCAAGGCTTGTGGAGGAGAGAACGAGAAGGACTCAATCCTCTTTTGTCGTGATGTCTATCCTATGCTCACCCTGTTGGAGTGATGGAGTAGTGAATTTCTGCAATGGAGTGAAGGGTGTTGCTACAAAGCTTGTGAATGCTTGGAAAATGGTGGAGAAAATGTGAAGGTATGGATTCAATATCTTGCCAAACTCCGTCCAAACTTGAGAATGGATGAGAGAGTGAAGATTATGAAGGAGAATGTGAAAAATGGCCATATTTGGGTCGACCATCCGAAGAGGGACATTACTCTTCAACTTCCAATCAAAAATGAAATTCTGCTATACCCTCCAGCCGTAGGAATCTACTAGGGATGTAAGCATTCCATAGGGATGTCTATGCACCGCATGGGCATCCCCAACAAAAATTCCCCCTCCAACACGCAAACAAGGCACCAAGTGGAATGCAAGCAACGAGCTTAAGTGGAATTAAACCTTCGCTTTCAGTTTTCTAAATTTTAAGGGGGTAAAAAGGGAACTTTCATTAGGGGTGCAAATTCACGTTCATACATTTTCCTCCCACTTTAGCGAGCATGGGTACTAATGAGTACTTCAGTAAAGTAGAGTAGTAAGAAAGTAACAGAGTAAGAGATGTATACCTAAGCTGATGAGGAAGCAGAGCACGGTCTAGAAAACTTGGAAGTACAGGAAAGGACTTCATAGTTCCACAAAACCATAAAGTTGAAGTACAAAAATGCCTCACAGGCTCACAGTCTTGCAAGGGGGTTATCCTTCAAGAACTCTCACATGAAGGAAACCAAGAAAAGCACCTTACAACCCTTCAGACTTGCAAGGAAGGTATCCCCCAAGAATTCTCACATGAGGGAGACCAAGAAAAGAACCTTATAGACCCGTAGACCTGCAAGGAAAGGTATCCCCCAGGAACTCTCACATGAGGGAGACTGAGTGAAGGGGAATCTATAGAGTTAGAGATGGTGACATGTTTACCCATAGATAGAACACATCAGGAAGTAGATGCAAAGGCCAGTGAATGGGAAGTCACGCAAACCATCGCTAAGTTGTAAGACTTTAAAAGGGGTCCCTCAAGAACCCTTCAAAAGGAAGGATGGTCCACTCAAGGGACATGTTGTTTGAAAGGTAAAGTCTACTCGGGCTACCCCCATGCTAGATGCAAGGATGTGAAGACGGTCTAGTAGGGCTACCCCCAGGCTAGACGTTGAGGTGTGAAGCCCGTCTAGTCGGGTTGCCTTCAAGCTAGATAGCATAGAACTTGTTGAAATCTCTTGAAGGGGTCCCTCGAGAACCCAACGTGAAAATAAGGGGTCCACTCAAGGGACACACTATTCAAAATATTAACGTCTTCCTTCTCAAATTGATTCGTCACCAAGGAATTTGAAAGGAAGGAGATGTGCTCATGTGATGGGAAGACTAAGACTATTCCCACTTCAGAGGATGGTTTCCAAGTCCTTTCTTTACTAACCCATGATGAAGGAAAAATGTTTTGTTAGGGTTTCAAGTTGAGAATAAAATTCTAACAAAGAAGTGTGTGAAAGGGTCTTTGAGAAAAGATTCATTTGGAAATGAATGCATTTTATAAAGATCATGCAACATAAAATAGGAATTGTCACACATGAAAGGGAAAACTCAAGCAAAGACGAGAGAAAGATAAAGAGAAAAGTAAAGAAAATAGATCACACACAGAGGGTACAAGGAGATCTGGTTATGTGGGGTCAGATATGCCTTTATTTATATATATTAGGTAACTGTAGTAAGAGGAAAAAAATCATCAATCCCCAACCAGATCAAGAAGAATGTATGAAAGACAAAGTAAAATAAAAATTGGGTCAACATGGAAGGAGGGCTAAATGCTCCCGATGTTTTGCATCATCCCCAATTTACCGAAATTCAATCACAAACAAGGAAGAGTAGATATACATATAGAAGAAGGTTCACGACACAAACACCACACCTATATCCAAGCACCAACAAGGGTGATGAGAGTCATCCAGGCACATGTAGCATGATCATAGGGGAACACATGTCATGACACACACACATATCTATTCTAAAGATTAAGAAGAGGGTATCCCCCTAACATTGGTTAACCAGGAGGTCATATGCTACCCACTCTAGATCATTGTAGGAAGGATGAAAAGCTTGCAATGTTGTAATGTTAAGGGGAGGAGCTTTCGATCCTCCCATAACAAAGGCCAAGACAAAGGGACCTGTAAGGTCTTCATCGCTTAGCTCTTGTGGGTCTAGGGTCAACGACTTAGTGAAGATCACTGATAGAGTCAGAACTTTATCCACTAAGTTAAACATAAATTTAATGGGAGTTCCATGTTTCACCTCATTGGATGGAGGAGTTTTCACTGGAGTTCACTACTAGGCTCATCGAGAGATTCATGAGCAGTGACAAACTTAGGGGAGGTTGGGACCAGTTCTATTACTAGGACATAACAAGTCAATTTGGGGCCACCTTTCAGTGAAGGTGGGCTCTTCTTACATCCTCCATTGCTAGAGGGTCCATGCTCTACCTTCTTCTTCATTAGAGCAGGTGACTCCCTATAGATGAAACAAGGAGGGTCGAGGGAGAAAAGGAAAGAACCATAGTTTACACAACCAAAGTGCTCACCATGTCCATAGGTTTTGGGAAGGGCGAGACATCTAGGAGCATGTGCACTCATAGCGGGAGTCAAAACAGATTCAGAGATGGAAGGAGGGAAAGAGGAGGATGCAATAGGTGATGTGGTCTTCTCCTCCTCCTTCTTCTGTAAGGATGCTTGCTTGGATAGGAGAGCCTTTCATCAGTGCTTATGCTCATGTGCAAGGTGGTTTCTATGAATCTTCGAACTAGAAGCTGAAACTTGCGGAGGGACAAAAGGATCCTGCTCAACAATGGGAGTTTCCTCGATGACTATCTCCAATAGAAGGTTAGACTCCTGAATGGGAGAAGGAGGGATAGATTTGGAAATGGTGAGAGGAGTTGACTCTACCACCTTAGAGGTGGATCCTTTCTTGTTCAGGGGAATAGGAATAGGTCAAGGGGAAAACTCTCTCCACGAGCCCTTCTTTTTGTTGTACAAATAATACTAAAGTCCTAGGGACCCGCTAGGGAGATTCAATATCCTAACCTCGGGCTTTCACCAAGGAGGCATCATCAGACTTAGTAGGTAGAACCCGGGCTTGTTCATTGAGAACTCTTCCCAAGAGAGGGGAGTGGATGAGTCAACTTGAGAGGGAGTGAGCTTCTCCTTTCCTTTTCGAGAGGAGGATGTAGTTGACTGCTCTTCCACTAGAAGGGTTAACTTCGACTGTCCCTTGTCCCTAGTTTTGTACTTCACATAGCTCTTGTAAAGTAGGTTCATTCTCTGTGGGAGTGGACCGATTGGAGTGGGCCAAAAGTGATCTAATGAATATCCCCCATGGGATACCATAGACTGATATCCAGTGTCATGCACCATGTGCAGGGAACCTTCGTGGGAAAGCTTAAGGCACTTATGAATCACAGAGGTGATCCCATTCATGGAAGCTAGCCAAGGTATTCCTAGCTTCACTCTTGATAAGTTTGACTTAGGGATGACATTGAAGACTGTCTCTACTGTTAGGCCAACATTGGATACAAATAATAAGATGAATTTAATACTTTATAATAAATTGCAATTTGGTCTATACATGTCAATCCAAGGGCGTAGAATTGCGAGAAGTGTCGTGACTATATGCCAATCAAAGGGGTGAGATCGTGAGTTGAGTGGGGATGAAATGCAGCTAGGAATCTTAACTTATTACAAATTGAGATCATGCTGGTGATAGGAACTATCACTTCCTGGCAGCAACAACAACAACAATATAAATTAAACTCACTGTTCCAAATAAAACTAATCCAGAAATCATGAAGAAATATATAGCATGAACATTTAATCTAGAAAATAATCTCACATAAAATGAACAAGAAACTATTCCTACAAATAAAATAGAAACGAAATTTAAAAAATAAATAAACAAACACACAACTAATCTAATATAAATTAATAAAATAAATGAATTAACACATAATTAATCTAATATAAATCACCAGACATCCCGAGAAGTGGATCTTGCCTTCTCAATATGCCTAGTGATGGAGCACAAATATATTCTACATTGTTTTGATCAGAATAATATTATTTTATTCATCCATAATTATTACAAATTCTACACAATATTCTGCCTACATAAATCTGCTACTCACACCAATATCAATATTAAAATTTGTCTTCCCTATGTTTATAGAATACACATATATATAAGTATATGCTGAGTTTATAATAACTAATAACTAAAGAAATATTAAATAGTTTGTTTCAACAAAATGGTGAGCAAAAAGTCTCATGTAAATCCTTTGACAATGACCACGAATCAAGAACAATTATGTTGTAACAACGAGCAGAAATAGGTATGTAGTTTTCTCCAGCTACCAAACATATCCTTTTTCACAAACTAATATTTACGGTTTCCTTAAGAGAGAGCATCCACCACACATTATTCTCCCTCGTGGAAGACCCATTAGTTATTGCAGAAGAACGAGGAATCTTGGATAGCCACAAATTGTAATGACAAACAAAGATAGGAAATACTAAGGTTTCAATTTTCTCCTCCACATAATTTGGAAACACTTCTCCACCACAAGTTTTCTGGTGATGCATCTCCACTGTGATTCAACTTGGAAGCTGACATCATCTATTGAAAAGATGACCAAAATAACTTGTTGGTCACAAAGTAATATACAATAGCTCCTAGCCAGAAAGTGACAGGAAGGTCTGTATGGAACATGATAGGAAGACTACATGTTGCAAGCTATATTTTTCAAGGCTTTAAATAAAAATTGCATATTAGTAAAGACAATCAATAATTAATGTCCATATATTTATCTCAAAACCATATTAAATATCACTTATTAATGTTTAATCATATGCAACGTAAATGATAAACAAATATGAAAATGGAATGGAAATGAAATGTGGAAATGGGTATGAGTGTGTACAAAATAGGCTATGATGTGGCATAAAATAGAACATACATAGCTCTCATCATCTACACTCCTAGGTCCAACTAGGATGGACAATGTTATCAATCCATAGGGTTTAAGAGAAATTCCATCATGTGTGTGGATGATGGAATTTTTTTTGTCATATTCCTCCCTCTGTAGGGAGTTTAAGAGTAACGTCTCCTCCATGATGAAATTCACTCTACTCGCGAGGTCGACCAAGATCTCTCTCACAATTTTACCATTGAGGCAAGTGGGAATATAAAGTGGAGAAGGCTTGCTATTTTTTGGAACATCTCATGAGGTAAATGTCACAATCAGCGAGCCAGTCACAAGACGAGGAGAGGGAGTAATAGTAACCATGTTAACATATGCCTCAAGGTGAGAAGTAGAATCAATGGGATTGATAATCATGTTAGCAGAATGTGATGAAAATGGGTCCATGTATATCTACAAGTCACTATTAGCTTTCACTACTAATTTGTTCATTTTTTTCTTTTTCCCATCAAGATGGATAGTATCATCCTTGATGTGGTCCTGTATCTCATGATGCAGGCGCATACAATGTTTGGTATCATGTTCACTGACTCGATGGTACTAACAATAAGTGTTTTATTCATACTAGCTAGCATATGGTTCTATAACTAGTTTAGGAGGTGGTAGGATAAGGATCTTATCCTTCACCAACTTTTGATGGAAGAATAATATTCTGATAGCTTTGTGAACTTTTGGTCGCGCCTGAGGCTTTTTTTATCCACAACGGCTACTACATTCACAATAGTTTTACCTCTTCCCGAGATCGATACGATAGATCTTCCTCCAAAACGGAAGTATGAGGGAGGACCCCCAAACTGAACCACCATGTTTTGGTACTCTCATAGAGCCGCACACAAGTGTGAAAAATAAGGATACTTCATGAGGGAAAAATTCTCTTGCAAAGACCTTTATAAGTTCCCTATGAAGACCTTTTGTACATCAGAATCGGGTAACAAATATGAGATTTTTGAGAAGAGTGCTTGGTACCGTGCTATAAATCTATAATCTTTTCATTGTTCCCTTGTTTGCATTGAACAAGGTCTGATAAGGTCATCTTCGATTCGATATTGGCTTGGAACTGTCACAAGAATTGGTTCACTAGATGATCAAATGTGAAGATGGAATTATCGGGAAAAGAATAGTACCAATCCAGTGTTGTATCTTTGAGGGATTGAGGAAATAGTTTAGCCATCAATGCATCATGATGGAATAAATTCATGCACAAGGAGTTAAAGGTGGACACGTGCATTGGTGGGTCCCCTTTACCACCATATTTTTAAAATTTTGGAATCTCCATCCCTTGCAGGAAAGGAGTGTTTAGGATTGTAACCGACAACGGACAATGTTGGAAGAAGGGCTAGAAGACAGGTTGGGCTAAGGCTTGGGAAAGGTTCGTCAACTGGTTTTGCATCTTCCCCATATTCTGAAGAAGGGTATTTAGAATAGGGTCATTAGAAGACATAGGACCACTGAAACCACCACCAGAGCCATCGTCATGACTACCACTAGAACCACCACCAATATCGCTGCCATCGGTGTGACCTCTGCCAGTGCCACCACCGTGACTAGCACCAGAGCCAACACCGATGCCACCGCCACTAGTGTGACTTCTATCAAAGCCACTGCTAGAGCCGAAGCCACCACCATGATTTCCACTAGCACTACCTCCACCAATGCCACCCTCACTTTCAAAGCTCCCACCACGAAAGCCTTTTCCCATCATCCCACCAAATCCTCCACCATCGAAGGTGACATAAGGGGTGAAGTGGAAACCCAAAGGGTTCCTATTTACTTTGAGAGTCTCCAAAATTTCATAAGTAGAGGGTATATTGACCAAGGGGATTGTGTCAACCATATACACAGATATAGGAGGCACCGACATCTCCAACTACCTCTCGTGTTACTCAAATAGGCCACCTCGTATCATGCGACAAAGGCTCGAGGGGGCACATGCTTTGACCAGACCAATGAGACTAGCCAACAGTTCTACACTTGTTTGGTCTTCTTCCACCATGTATTTTATTTCACCGATCACCTTAGCAGTCCTAGCCAACTTCAAGTTTCCTTCCAAGTGATTTTCCAATGCACCTAACCCTTTACCGAGACTAACAACAAACGAACTCATGCTAATCTACGGATGAAGAGGTCAGTGATGTAGGAGTAGGGATGCAATCAATTTCATAAACAAACTTAGGTTTGTGTCATGATACATGCTCATGTGTGGACGAAGCAACCACAAAACCAAAGAAAAATCAAGTAGTAAAGCTAGAGGAGACCTTCATCTTGTCCATCAAAAGATGTCGTAGAATTCTTTTAACAATATGCCCAGAGGTTGTAGACTAGGTCGTGAAGCTCATAAAATTTCACAACACACTAGGGTACACCGACCAAGAGGTATATGAGAAAATGTTTAGGATGTCAACAAATGGATAGATGTCAGTTCACATCAGGTTCACCAAAATGTAAGAGAGGGGGACCAACCACTGCAAGGGCCCAGGTCACAAAAGGCCAAGAGCGGAAAGGCTGCCCTAAATTACCTTAGTTCAAAGGAAGGTTAGGATGAAAAGGATGAGAATGATGAGGACTATATGGCATTGATGATTCTATGATCCCAGGGGTTGTAGGAAGACCAGACGAGTCACTTTTCTAGAGTCAACTCTGCATCTCAGGTAGGTCTCTGTCTAAGGATAAAATCACGATTCTGAGACAATAGCTCGGTGCATTGAAGTCTCATAGGTGTGCTAGCATCCATACGGCCAAAGAACCAAAAAGATGTGGTTTGAATCCCGAGAAAGGATTGATAGTCGATTCTAATAGTTTTGGGAAGCAAAGAACGAAAATACAAAGAGAGAAAAGTAAATACGGAAGTGATAAAAGATGTATATTACCGAGAGGGTGATGAAGATGATCTCGTAGAATATCATCCTCGCCATCTTGCTTCAAACTCTCTCCACTTGCACACAATAAAGGGAGAAATTGTTGGGGTTGTATAGGGGCCTACCTCAGTTAGACCCTTGTATTGGTGTTTCCACCTCCACAAACAACCAAGTTTGGAATGATATAAATAAAGATAAAGAAAGGAACTACAAGCTACGTAAACGCAAAACACTACAAGTAGTGCATTCTTATTCAATTCAAAACAATAGGAGAGATTAGAGGAGGTTACCACCTCTGTCCAAAGCACTCAAGGCTTGTGGAGGAGAGAACGAGAGGGACTCAAGCCTTTGCTTCCATGGTGTTTTTCCTGTGCTCGCCCTGGTGGAGTGATGAAGTAGTGGATTGATGCAATGGAGTGAAGGGTGCTGCTACAAAGCTTGTGAATGCTTGGAAAATGGTGGAGAAAATGTGAAGGTATGGATTCAATATATTTCCAAACTCTATCCAAACTTGAGAATGGATGAGAGAGTGAAGATTGTGAAGGAGAATGTGAAAAATGGCCATATTCAGGTCGGTCAACCAAAGAGGGACATTACCCTTCGACTTCCAATAAAAAATGTAATGCCTTTGCAGTCTCCAACCGCAAGAATATGCCAGGGACGTCTGGACACCACGTGGGTGTCCCCAACAAAAATTCCCCCACTGACACACAAACAAGGCACCAAGTGGAATGCAAGCAATAGGCTTAAGTGGAATTAAATCTTCGCTTTCAGTTTTCTAATGTGTAAGGGGTCAAAAAGGGAATTTGCATTACGGGTGCAAATTCACTTTCATAAAGAATCAAATATCCATTAAACCAAATATGTTGGTATGGATATTTTTTAATTTACTATTTTATTTCTTAATTCTTGAAGGAATTGATACTCTATTTTGTTTTCCAAACATACAGTGCAAAAAAAGAAGTTAAAATGCCCATTAGAATTAGAAAATCCATGATATAACAAATTTTTATTAAAAATGGTTTTGAAACCAATTTTGTATATGTGACCCAATCTATAGAAGTAGGAAGCAGAGCATGATCTCTATACATGTCCTTATAGCTCTATTATTATCAAGGACTTGGTAGTTCATATGACTAAATTACTCATCCCATAACTCACTCTCATCATTTATGTGAGTTTGTACAGAGTGTAGAAGGGGCATTATGAGGAGGATAAATCTCTATAGTTTTCATAATTGCATCCATATATGTAGGGTTATCTAATAAAACATCACATATGGATGAGGTCCAAATAGATCTCCAAAAAATTATCTAATTGAGCCCAAGAAGTAAAAGGGAACTCAATATGCTCTATGCATAATATATACTAAAAAATAGAAACATAAATTAGTTAATAGAACCTATCATTATTGTTCATACCACCCTTTTCTTAGTATTACTCAACTCAAAAAAATATTTCATTAATATATTGTCATATGGTTAGCTCAATTGATCAAATAAGAACCGAATTAAATAAATTAACAAGACAATGATCAAATAGTAGTCATACTCAATAAAATTCAATTAAAAACATTAAATATTCAATCAAAATTATTAAAGATAGAATTTAAATCAATTTAATCTAACTAATGTGAAAATATCTCAATCCCATTGTGGATTGATGCATAATCATTGTATGGATGTGGATTTCTTAGTTTTATGTACTATCCATGTTGCAAAAGCTCAATTGAAGATGGTTGATTCATAGAATATGCTCTAGAATACTTAATAAATGAGTCAATAAATCTAGAGACTAAAGGTGCTTAGGATGATTTTGAATTTTTTGATGTTTCTGATAAGATAAGCATCATTTATAGGGTGTTGTACCCTTTACACAAAAATCCTAAAAGGCCAAAAAGGAACCAAGTTCATCAAAACATCATAAAAACTAAACTAAAAACAACAGAAATAGGACACAAACACTACACATTGTCAATGGAAACCCAACACAACATAGACCCAACTACTAACTATCCACACTTTCCCATTTCTAGACGAGGTTTAAAACATCATCCCCAATCCAGTTGGGAACTTCACCCATAGTATTCTTGTCCACTTCCTCCTTGATGAAATTTGAAAGTGTGGTGGCTGATCTATGGGTCATTTTAATAGTGAAATGGGCCAGACTATTGAATTTTTGTTCAAGTTTAATAACCCACTCCTATAGCATGTCAATGTCCTTATCCTTGTCATTCTTGCACTGGGTTTCCTCTTCCTCACAAACCCTAGGAACTAAGGAGTGGGTGGTGTCCTCCTTAAGCATTCGGTTCAAGTTTGAGAAATGACTAGGGCCCTCCATGAAATATTCTTCCATCTCCTCCATAGTGTCTTTTTTGCCTTCAATTTTGTTGCTAGATTGCTTTGAATCACTAGAATCCCTTTTTTGTTCTTTGCCAGTCTGTGGGACCTCCTCACACTAGTTTGTTATGTACCCACATCAAAGCTCATAGCCACCATGGTATCACCCTTCGAGTCTTTTTCCTTGGAAATTTTTCCTTCACTTTCAATGGCCAACATGTCCACCTCGCTCGATGATTCTTTTTTTTCCTTCTTCTTATCAGTGAGCCTAATGCTCTTCTTGATAGGTTTATTTTTTATCTTGCATAACCCAGCTGCAACCCTAGACTAGGCCAACCTAACCTCCCCCTTCTTCTTTTTTTATGGGGGTTTAGACTTAGGCTCAACACAGGGTTCATTTTCAGGCATGGGGGTTTTCTTCTAAGGACCCATCGAAGCAATAAGGGACGATTTATTGGAGGCAAGGTTAAGAGGTTCTAGTTACTCCACATGAAAAGTTGAGATACGTTTAGGAGGGAACATGACCAAATGGAATTGATAGAGCCTAAGGATTAGACCTTGGTGTAGTGGCATCGAAGGTGGAATATCAAGATTGAGAGTGACAACATCTTGGGATTCTTTGATCAAATTTTCTAGGGAAGTCAGAAGAAAGAAGGGAAAGTTGAGGATCATTTTGTGTTGTAGGTAATTTAACAACAAAAAATTATAAAATTAAAACACCTTGTATTTACCTTCTAAAGTAACGTATCTCATAAGATCATGACACACCTTTTCTTAGCGTTTTGGCAAGGCCTCACGATCGAAACCCGATTTCTTTTTAACTAGCCTCTTGTTGTCCTTGAAGAAGGCATTGAGACTCTCCAAGTCTTATGTTTTGGTTTGATTTTTGTATTTATTGTCATTGTAGAGAGGCACATCACCTTACCAATCACTTCCTCATCCACCTGGAATGAAATTCCTCCCATGGTGACACACCTATCCTTCAACAAACCAACAAATTGGGCCAAAATTTTGTCATCATGGCCCACTAGACTCTCTAAAAGTGGTGCCAAACCTCCCTCCACATAGATATACCAAGCTATGGGGTCCTTGTGAAACTCCTCACAATTTTCGGGCTCAATCTTAACCCTATTCCCACCCATCACAACCCAAAACACATAGGAACTGGCCCAAAGAAACAAAGTTAGCCAGAAAATAAACTAGCCACCAGTGGATTTACCCTTTCTTCACCCATCATTACCTTGCCACCTAGGATAATAAGGCACAATAAAAGTAATAAGAGGTTCACATGCTTTTGCAGTCATTCTCAAAGATGCCAACTCCATGGGGCCATAATCATCCCTTAAGAACCATAAGCCAAGGAAAAAATCCATGATAATGAAATCCAGATAATTAATACCCATCATGCCAATGGCCCCATTGAAGTTACACATTTCCCTAGGCCTTTTAGCAATAGGGCCAACATTTAAAATTCTTAAGTACATCTCATAAGATCTTATGCTCATCATAAGGTTGATTAAATTGAAATTATCAAGAAATTTGGTGATGAACATCACATTGCACACATTCTTGAAGATTTGATGGGATATATAGTGCATTTGAAAAGATAGTCCATAAAGGACAAGGACCCATCATACATAGTTATGAAATAAAATAACCACTCAAAAACCTACTTTAAACTTGTCACCTTTCCTCGCCTAGTCCTCTTCATCCAAGGACTTGACATGTAGTGCCACCTATACCCATAATAACTAGTACTATTTACCATCATTGAGTAGTTATATTCCTTTTTCCTACAAGGATTAATCCTTGTATATTTACTAGTAGCACCTCAATCCTTTTCCAACACTTGCATAGACTCCAAGTGGAGCCCAAGTTGGCCAGACCATCGACCACTTGGTTACCCTCCCTATAGGTGTGAGTCAAGTAATTCCTTTCCAATTTTGAAAACAATAATTTTATGTCCAGTAAGATATCCCTAATGTTCCAACCATGCAATCGACCATGATTAATAGATTCAATCATAGCCTTAGAGTTCCCTTCAATATGTAAATTTTTATACCCGATGTGACAAAATCCTCAATGCCCTTGAGCAACACCCATGACTTAGACATCATAGAATATTGAATGGAAATTCCTCTAGCAAACCTAGCAACCAAGTTTCCCTCGCAGTCCCTTATAACCCCACCAATATTGGCTATACTAGGGTTCCCCTTGGCCGCACCATCAAAATTTAGTTTAAACCCACCCAGACCGGGAGGGTTCCAAAATGTGTTTTTTCTAGCTAGCGACTTGGAGTTATCAAAGGAGTTGGTATCAATTTTTATGTTCCAAGACTTTTCCATTTTGATCTCCCATTTAGTAGGGGAAATGTATGGGGATTTCCACTTGAATAGGAAGATATTGTTGATGCCAAAAAATGATAAGGTAACAACCCTTTGTGGGAAACTCAGTTAAAGGGGGGACCTATTAAGCTAAACTGAGTAACCTCTAGATTTTAAAGAAGTTAGATTCTTCTATAACTGGGGTTTTGAATCTGAAAAGGAAGTAGATATAAAAATAAAAGATCTAGCTAGGGCGATGCGCTAAGATTTAGATGTAAGGCATGATAGATCTATCTTGTAGATGAGATCTAAGGGCTCGTTCAACAATCTTCTATGTCCTAGAATGACAAAAAAAAGAGATAGAATCCTGAATGATTCACTTGATGACATAAAATAACCTTCATACATGTTTACTAGAAATAGGAGTCAAAGAGATGATCTAAACCAACAAACTTGTATTAAATTTATAGAAGTTATATAAATGAGGCATTCAATACAATAATGGCACAACAAAACTTATTAAATATCAAAGAAAATAGAAAGGCCGAGAAATGACATAGTCTGTGATTTCTTTTATAATAATCTAATGAAGCAATGAAAGGCCTTGTTCTTCTACCAACTCTCCTATCAAAATCTGAACCCTTGCTTCGAAAAAAGAATTGTATCTATAGTAAAAACCCAATCCTATGAGCCAACAACAAAAAATGTCCTCTAATCATGAGTAATGATGTATTAGCGATGATTTACCCTAGCCGTTGCAATGGAAAAATATTCAAGCCATGAACAAGGATGTCTCAAAGCTAGATGCATCCCCTGTGAATGATGGCAGTGGTCCTAATAGACTAGCATGTTGACATGTTTCATCCACTTATGACGGTCATTATAATATGTGGCAACCATTATAAAGTTGTTGCTTGTTTCATCCCCCATGCATGAAGAATCCTTCAAAAGATCTATGTGGCAAGCGGTCGGGACCCGATGTTTATTCCTCCTATGCGATGAAAATTAGCGTGGTGAAGACACATGGAGGTCTTTCAAATATACTGCACTGAAGGTGGAGCCTTCCTTAGGAATGTACATAAACTGATGTTAAGAGGCATGAGTTTGGGGCTCGAAAGGGGAGCGATAGGAAAAAGCATTGAAGAGTGAAAATTGTTGACACATGGAAGCATGGTGATGACTTTTGAAAAGAAAAAGGAAGAATCCTTGTGAGTGCTCTGCTGACAAGTGGCAGTATTCAGATAAATCCTTGCAAAAGGCAACCGATACTTAGCAAAATAAAATAACTTGAAGGGATCCTGGGGAAATTTATATTCACAGCTTTTGGCTACTTATCAGGGGCATTTTGCCTACGAAACGAAGAACCAAAAATATCTGATTTGCAAACCAGAATATTCTCCATTGGGCTATCTGATTAGAGCGTAGAGAGGGTGATTTGTAGAGGCATCCACTTAGCCTCAGATGGTGTCAATATTTCATGTAGACCTTCTTGTGCTCCATGCAAATCGATCATTTCTTTGTAAGGAAATATCCTTATCATACTGGCCCAAGACTCGAGTTGAAAGAGAAGTAATGCAATCGGATGAATGGTGCTCTCAATATCCTCTGAAAATAAGGGGCTGATCAAACCTCTGAAAGGTAGATGCATCTTAGTTTTTTTTTTTTGAATTTTTTCTGCAATATTCTCCTTCCTAGCCATTGATTCATCTTCAAGAAATGGAGATGGTAAGCCCATCTAAGTTAGGTGGGAGAACTTGGCTCACATGCTATTCATGGTTTGACACAATGTGGTGGTGCACTCACTTGAATGAAGGATGCCCATGTAGGAATGGATGAATCTATTAGTTGTTTTGGAAATGACCTTCCTATCCTCAATTCTTGCACTTGCCAAGACCTCATTTGGGACCCTATATATCCTATCTAACAATCTCTTGGCCTTTGGAACTCTTTCCATGATGGAATGAGAGAACCGCTTGATTGCCTCATAGAATTCCCTGCCCAAACTTGTTGCCTTTGACATAAATTTGAGCGTCAGTTGTAGAGTTAGGCAGAAGGACTTCAGTCTTTCCCAGTGTGAAACATATAACTATTGGGCTACTAGAAGAAGATCTGACCCAAGGATGAGAGGTTGAACGGATTTCTTTAATAGGACTATCTGTATGTCCCTTAATTCCATATTATGCGTGAGCTCCACTACCTTTTGGTTTGTTGTGGTGAGTTGTCCCTGCAGGATCCATGATTCTATGATCCAGCTTGCCTCATCTCTTTCTTTTTTTTTCGCTTCCTTCTCTAAGGAAGATTTCATTTCTTGGATTTCATTCTCTAGTTGGGCCTGAAAAATATTGAAATTTGCATCTTTCTACTACATTTGATGCTCTAGTTGAGCATGCTGGCAACAAAATTATTCATCCTTTTGTTGCACTTCTTGCTCCAAATATGCCAATTGGTTCTAATATCCCTGGTTCCTTTGTTGTAGCTCAGAGATTGAGTTAGGATCGAGAGATTTGAAATTTTCAAGTTCTTCTCAGAACTTTTCTTGTTTTTCCCTTACTAGTAGGTATAAGCCCTTAAATTTAGCTTATCTTGCTTTCTCTTTGGTGAGAAAGACTTCGACCATTCCCTTGACGCTCTTCGACTCCTCCTCCATCTTCTTTAGTAGGTGACTGGACTTAAGAAAGCTGGTGGTCACCACCCAATGTGTTTCCTCCATGAGCTCCACCTTGTCTTGAGGTCGGGCCATGCTCAAATCAAGCCCCACAATGTACATGTTGTAGTCATATGGATGTATTTATCCTTGTAGTTTGTTGATGACCGAGTACATAGTCACAAAATGTGGTGACTTTTGGGCCTCATTGAAAATAGTCTATACTTTTGGGTCTGTCAATTTTTGAGCATCTTTAACCTTTTTCTTTTGGATTCTGAGTGCTCGTGCCTACTTAGTTTTATCACCTTTTGATAAGAATTCTAATAGTGACTGGATGAGTCCACCTGCGTAGGTGCATTGGGAGGAAGGGAAAAAGGAAAAGAGATGGTAGTGGGCCCAGGTGACTTCTTCTTTGGAATACTAAATATTTGAGGTGATAAAGAAGGGATATTCCAAAACTCGAACTGCAAACCAGTAGGAGGACTTGAAGGAAGCGGATTCATGGCAGATTTTGTTGGCTAGGAAGATTGGATCGAGACTGATACAACAATGGTTGGAGAGGTATCGATGAACATAATATAGGCCGAATAGGAGGTACTTCGAGGAGTAGAATGATATAATTTGAATGGCATAAGGGTCCATGAAGGAGTAAGGATGAATGGGGTCGCTTGAGAGAACAATGTGAAACCCCCCGTGACCATTAGAGTAGAGGCCAAAAAGGAAGGATCAACGCTTGAAAAGAGAGGCGTAGTGGGCACAACTGGGTAACTAAATATTCTGAAACAAGAGAAAAGGGAGAGAAGAATACCAGTGGTATAGATGGTTGTGATCCTTAGTTCATCGTAGGCTCTTGGCTCGCTTCAGGGTCCTGTGAACATTCCTCAAAAGATGTTTTGGTGTGTTGTCACTTCGCTGGTGCCAAGTCCTCTACCACTATGGTTTTAGATTGTTTTGACTGGGTTGTTCTAGTCCTTCTTGCAATCCAGGTGTGAGACAGGGAAGACCTCACATGTGATATGTTCACCCTCACATTGGAAGAAACCTTTCTGGGTTGCTTCATGGACTTCCCTTTCTACTGTGTTGAGGCCTTTTGAGCTTCTAACTATGGTTTTGCTCCCTCATCTGACTACACCTCAGCTTCCTCTGAACTCAAGCCTCCTCTTTCATCACTTTCATCAGAATCGGGATGCTCATTATTCCACAATTTTTTCAACTTGTCATCAATTTCCATGCTATCATAAGGAGCCTTAGTGCATCGGGTTTCCTGGTGGTATATCCAAAAATCATTAATCTTCTCCTCCTTCCAGTTATAATTCTTTACCAAGTTGTTATGAAGAGTAGCCCCAATTTTCTTTGTTATATCATATTCCCTAGTTGGCCAGTAGAATATGAGCTAGGGAGGATGACCACCTTTAGTTAGAATGTAAGCAAGGTTGACCATGATCTCATCTACATCAGTCAATGGATTTTGACGCTTTTCCCAGTAAGGTCAAGGGTCATGTGTTACCTTGACATAATCATTTGGAAAGTCTTTATTGGGATTGTAATTCCATTTATCACAAACCCATACCAACCCCAGATGATCTAGCTTTTCCTCAAGTAGGTCATGAGTCCTTTTCTTTGTCATGATTATGGTCTTGAAGCTCATCGGGCAGCTAAAAAACTCCCTTCTTTGATTTTCCACCACAAAAGGTGAAGTCAATAATTGATACCTGACGAAAGACTTCAAGCACCAATATTCGATCTATAGGACATCTTGGGAGGTGGAAGGGTTCCCTAGTGAAGCCACGCAATCGAACAATCGTGAAATACTCACCCAAAATCCAATCACACTTTGGAGTGAACCTCTGCATGAACTCGGTCTAGTTCGAGCTAAACTGCAAGACACTATTGTCTCCCTTCAAATCCTACAAAATTGGACCTAAGAAATCATTCGTGAATGCATAATAATCATATGTTGTAGAGAGGAGAGGATTCCAATTGGAGATAGGATTTTCCATTTCATTTTCATCAAAAATGGACAGCCCTATATGCCTCTAGAAAAAGTTGGGTTTCTGATGTAAGAACATATAGGCGAGGAAAGATGAAAACCTGAGCCTCTTTTGAAGTTGGTACTCTAGAATCTAGCTAAGCGTCTCTTGGATGAGGAATTCTATAAAATCATACCAAAAGAGAGAATGTTTCTTGCACAACTAAAACCCCAATCCTACCTGAAACTCTTGAACCTCTTTATCATAGTCTAGGCTGCAAACAAATGCCATCATTAAATAGGAATCTTTCATATCATCCTTGAAGCTTTTATGCACTGTTGGTATCTACTTTGGATTTTTTCTAAGCTTCCTTGAGTCTTCGAATTTCTATGTTATAAAATTTTAGAGCCAACTCTCTAGTTCTCCAATAGGACTCTCCCTTCGATGAAGTGAATGACTCCATTTTAGGTACATTTGAGTTTTGCTCTAGGATGCAACATAGCATGTCCTAGATAGCCTCTTGATAGATAATGACACTTAGCTCTCGACCCACAATGGTGTTGGTATCTGGGTTGAAATGATTAATGGCCTCATCATCCAATTTAGGGCAATAGTGCATGAGTAGGACCATATATTGTGGAAGCCCACTGTACCAACATTTTTGTGCCAAGGAGTCCAAGTCGCTATTCCCTTTCATCCTTTCACATTCTGCCTCCTTCTATGTTTTAGGATTCCTTGTTGGGATGGGATCATGAATATTATCCCATTCTTCCTTGATTCAAATCTAATCTCTGTAGGGGCTCTTCTTTTGCACAAACCATGTTTTCACCCATGTTGGCTTGTCTGGTATACCAGGCGAAGTGTAAGAGGTATTCTCGAAGACATAAGTGGTTGGTGCAACATGCATGGATTGGAATAAACTTTGGCTCCTTTCTTCTTGCATCTCTGCTTCAGAAATTTGAGCAGTTTCCATCCTTTGCAGACCTTCTACCCATAAAGCACACTTAAGCGATATGAATGGAACCCAAAACACAATGAAAAGCTCTAAATTCAAAACCAGACAGCCTTTCATTTCAGGTTTAATCCATATCAGGGTAGTGAATTCTTCGCAATTAACTCTGCATTTAGCTCCTTTGCTGCTAGATGCACCACACCTGGTTCCCTTAACAATTATGTTCCTCCAAGTCCCTTTGTGTGCTCAATAATTTGTATGTTCTTCTTAGCCTTTGCATGTGATACTTAGCTTTTTCTTCGATTTCCTGACTTCAACTAGTAGACAACAACTGCCTTTTACATTTAATTTGGCATGTACTTCCATCTTTTCTTTCCATGCAAAATGAACTACTTTCCTTTCTTGAAAAGAAAATAATTCATAATTACATCAGTGATAATGTCCCTTCAGCATGATTTTCGTGGGAAATTGAGTCGTCGGTGAAATTCTTGCCATCCTTTTGTATACCTTAGCAATTAATATCTCTCAAAGTATCATTAAGACAAAATCATAATGAATACCTTAGAAAGATTCACACTCAACCTTGGAGCTTGAAATGGCCTATATCATGACACGTAAGCACCTATTTATATGAGCCATCACTTGAGCTTGCCACCAATTTTCACTAATTTATTACGGCTCCATAATCCTGCATGCATCAATTCGTACCTATGGACATAATTGAGCTGGCCTTTTGGTGGGATTTTTGAGTTAACACTTGATTACGACCATGCTTTGTTTTTAGACTCTCAAATACTTCTACAAATAGGCCCTACCATAGTAGTGGAATTATACTCAATGATTTTAGCAGAAGTAGCTTTGAGTGGTTGGATAGGATTATCATTTAGGTTGTTAAGTAGGTTTTGAATTTGTGCAAGGCATAGAATTAGGCTGTTGAGTGGAAACTGACATGATGAACACTCCAATAAGATTAGTGTGCAATAAGTCTCAAACAAAATTTCTAGGAGAGATTTCAAACAAGCATCTAAAGCACATGACCAAGAAAAAACACTCACTGGCTATCATAGCCATAAAGTGGGTCTTGGGTAGAGATGGTATCGAATATGAAGATAAATATTAGATAAACATCAATATCTACTCCCATTGCATTGCCTCATTGTTGGATGTTTAGGCTCCAAAAGCCATGATTCTTTGTTTGACACTTCATATTTTTCTGGAGAAATATCTTGGAGGTCTCGATGAGGTGGTGAGCAATATTGTATATGGCCTAGGCCTTCCCATCGTGAGTGACCTGTGTAAGCATGTTGAAGAAGACACGGTGGTACCATGGGTACCATTCTTGAGTGGGTTCTAGCTTCAATCACTCATCGAGCATCATGAGAGGCCACTTGCATGTGCCACTTTCTCCTACACTGCTACAATGTAGTGTTGTTCTATGACGTGGACTGGTATATTGACTTTAGGATCCTTGTGTTCCCTCCACCACTCATTCAGGGAGTTGATATTGCTTCTACTATGGGTCATGTTGTTGTTGCTGATAATACTCTTGCTGCCCCTACCAATGCTCCTAACAATTCCCCTACCGATGAAGACAATGCTCGTGTTCCATACACCTCAAGTTTAACACACTTTTTCTCTTTTATATATATATGCCCCAAAATAAAGGGGTCGCATACACAGATATATAAGGAAGTTGTATGCATATATTCATACTTTTGAGTGCATGGCCATAGAGCCATTTTTTCAATGTTTCTATCAAATTATATATATATATAATGAATATACTTTCTTATCTTCAACTCTTTGTCTTCATTCTTGTGCTCTCCACAAACTTTATTGAATTCCTCGCATATTTATTCTCTATTCCATGAACATGATAGTACTTCTCTATTATTTTAATAATGAGCTTCATGAATTTTCTTACTTCCTGTATCTGTGAAAATGTTAGAAAGAACCGAGTGACAAAACATGAAAGGGAAAATAATTACATTAATCACATATTTACACCTATATGAAGTAACTGAAGCTTAATTGAACAATTTCAAATGAATCCTATTGACTAGAATTCCTAGTGGTTCTTGTTCCATATTCTCTAATTAAAATGCATTATTTTGTTTACACTAAATTATTTTGAAAGGGCCTTCCCATAGTTTGTCAAATTTTCCATGTCGGTCAGGCTTTACAGCTCTTTCATTGAACTTTAATATAAGGTCTCTGCATTTTAGACATTGGTCTGAAGCTTTCTTGTTGAACCACTTCTTTACTGCTTGCTGGTGGTTGGTCATAGCTACTAGGGTTTTCTCTCTTTTTTCTTGCACTTCCAGTAATTCGGCCAACCAAACTTCCATAGCTTCGTTCTCCTCAATTTATAGGGACTTGAGTAGTTGTAGCGTAGGTATCTCTATAGAAATAGGAAACAATGCTTACTTCCTATATACTAGCTCATATGGAAAAGTTTTCAAAGCTTTCTTAGGAGTTATTTGATCTTCCCATAATGTTTTTTGGAGGTTCTTATGCCATCCCCTCTCATGGTCAAACCCGATCCTTTTAATGAGTTAGCCTAAATTCTTGTTAGTCAACTCGGCTAGGTTGTTCCCTTGCGAGTAGTAGTTTGATGATGTTTTCAAGAATATACCATGCTCAAAATAGAACTAACATACCTTGTAGCTTAAGAAATATTTGGCATTGTCCGAGATGATAGTCTTCGGCATGCCAAACCTCGTCACTAGCCCTTCGAGGAAGTCCACGATTTCTACCTCTGTCACATTCTTCAAGGGTAGGGCTTCAATCCACCTCGTGAAGTAATCTGTGGCCATGAGAATCTACTTGTGATCAACTCTGGAGGTAGGATTGATCATCCCAATGAAATATAGCTCCCATTCTTCAAATGACTCATTTGCTAGAATCAGATTGAGTGGCATGGCAGAGTTTATTCTTCTCCATGTGTAGAATTGGCATTCTTTACAAGATTTAATCATTTCATAGGAGTCATTGAGTAGTGTAGGCTATAAATATCTGACATGTAGAATCTTAATGATAGTGGTCTTTATAGATAAGTGTCAACCTTCAAGGCTGCTATGGAAGGTGATGAGATTTTTTTTTGCTTACTTCGTAGTGATGCATCGTAATAAGATGTCATTGAAATTTCTTTTGAGAGGGAAGTCCCAATGGGTACTTTCTAGTGTGCATAAACCTTATTCTATTTGTCAGCTAGTAGCTTTTGGGTTTAGACTCATTTGTTAGGACTAGCTCTACTTGCTCTTCTTCTTCTTCCACTCTTTATCATGCGCCAAGTATTCGCACAATCCTCTCCCTTTGATAATCTTCGCGGGTTTGACCTCGATGTTGTATTCCAGGATCTTGGTGATCCAGTTGGCCCTTTTTTTGATGATCTCTCCCTCTATAATATATTCATGTACGCTAGAGTGTGTGACATAAACGATCACTTTGTTGCAAGATATTAGATGTTAGAAATTTTTGAGTCCTTTTACAATTGTAAATGCTTGCCTTTCGATGAAGTTATAGTTCGTCTCATATTTCTTCAAGGTCTCGGAATGAAAAGCTATCGAATTTTCTCCCTTTCCTTCATCATCCTTCTGAGTCAGGATAATAGTGATGCTTGTTTTACTACTAAAGATGAAAATTATGAAGTCTTTTGATAAGTGTGGATTTTCTAGCACAAGAGTTGAAGAAATAATGTCCTTTACCTTCTCGAAGGATTATCTTGCTTCTTTTGTCCATTTGAACAAAGTCTTTTGATAAGTGTGGATTTTCTAGCACAAGAGTTGAAGAAATAATGTCCTTTACCTTCTCGAAGGATTATCTTGCTTCTTTTGTCCATTTGAACAATTGGTCCTTTTTTAGCATCAAGGTGATCGGTCTGATTATTCTTGCAAAATAAAAATTTAACTTACTTATGAAGTTGACCTTCCCCAGAAAGGATTGGACTCCTTTATTTTTTACTAGAAGGGGAAGTTCCCTGATTGCTTTTACCCTTTTGGGATCAATTGCAATTCCTTCTTGGGACACCACATGTCCTAACAATTTTCCCTGTGGCACTCCGAAGACATATTTTTTTGGGTTCAAGGATACTCTAAACTCTTGGCATCTTTTGAAAACTTCTTCAAGATGGTCAAGATGGTCAAAATGGTCATCTTTGGATTTGGAAAATACAATCAAATCATCTAAGTAGATGAGGATGATCTTGTCGATCAATTTGTTGAAGGCTATGTCCATTGCCCGCTGGAAGGTGGCCCCTGCATTTGAGAGGTCAAAAGGAATCTTGGAATATGTGAAAGTTCCCCACTTCGTGGTGAATGTGGTTTTGTGTTGATCTCCTTCATTAACCCAAACCTGATTGTAGCCCAAGAATCCATCCAATAGAGAGAACATTTTCAAACCTGCCATAGCTTGCAAATTTGATTCCATGGAAGGCAATGGGCAATGATCTTTTAGTGATTCCCTATCCAGGTCACAAAATTCAACATAGAGATGAATTTATCCATTCTTTTTTTGGACTGGAATGAGATTAGATACCCATGTACTGTGCTTGATTGGAAACACAATTTTGGACTGGACCAACTTCCCTAGTTCTTGTGCCATTAGGGCTTCAATCTTTGGATTGAGAGGCCTCTATTATTTTTAGATAGGTTTAGCACCTTATGTGAGTTTGATGGTGTGTTGGATGATGCCATGATCATACCTCTCGAGGTCATCATAAGACTAGGCCATGACTCCTTCATATTTTTTGCAAAAATGCATAAGTCTATCCTTGTCACACTGTGAAACTTCCTTCCTGACCTTTAGTATTCTTTTGTTTCCAACCTCAAGGTCGGCGTGGTCTACTTGGTTTTCTACAAATTTACTCTTATCATTCCTCACATCATCACAGTCGAATAGATTTTCAAGCATGACTAGCCCTTTCAGAAGCTTGTTTGATCTTAGCTAAATGATTTTCTCTTTATATGCTTCTTCGATCTTCAGCTGAAGTTGATCGGTGAATTATCTCTACTATTGAATGAATGAGGTGATGTTTTTGTTCACTTTCAAACACTTTCCAGCTTTGATCATTATCTAGAATGGAGGGCCAAAAAATTACTTGCACATAGTGTACATTCTCAATCAAGTCCGAGATAGAATCGAATTGAGATCCTATAATTGCCATGCAAACTGCAGTTGAATTTTTCTCCCTTGGTACAACATGAATTTTAAAAGCTTCAAAAACTTCAATGAGGTCCCATACCCCGTGTCTATACGACTGCATGCAAAAACTCCTTGTAGTGGAGATTTTTATGACTTGACTGATTATGAGTTTGGAATCTTCGAACAATATTATTTTTTTGACCCCCATGCACTCTGTGAGGCTTAGTCCTTGTACAAGACCCTCATATTTGGCTTCATTGTTCGAGAAAGTAAAATGACAGCGAAAAGATCTGAGAATATTCCCATTGGTTGGAGATGTTAGGCATATCCCAACACTAGCACTAATTTTTCATCTTGCGTCATCAAAGTGTAATGTCCAGAGTTCTGAGGCTTCTTTGACCATGGGGTTCTTCATTACCCTCAGGAATAACTGATCTTCATCATAGATGACATAGCTTCCCAACCCGGTAGCATGGTATTTTTTGAAAGGGTTAGCGTCTACATACTTGTTCGAGAAGACCTCTTCTTTGTCAAATTTTTCTTCGGTTACCTTCTCATCCCTTGGTAGCTTGATGCCCTCGGTCTCTTCTTTCATGAAAGAAGTATGAGCGGCTTCGAAGTTGATCATGGTCTCATCAGCTACATGTTCTGAATGTAGATATTTTGATACTGTCTTCATTTTAGACCTCTGATTGGTCCTAAAAATTATGTGGGACCAATCCAAGGAAAGATATCTGGCTATCTTTGAGGTAAATTCCCATGACAGGTAGAGGCTGAACATGGGAGGAACATCTATGATCACACTATCTTGCGATACCATGATACTAGGGCAGGAGAAAAAATTCAAGGGGATATTTTTAATGAGGCCTATAGTTTCAACCTTGTTCCCATCTAGCTGCATAACTCCTCTCTTTAAGGGCTCATATCTAAGACCTAAGGCTTCAACTATCTATTTTGGCATGACTATAGTGTTGGCACCAGATTCAATCATGGAATTGTGCAACAATTTCTTTCCCACAATGAGAGTTAAGAAGAAGGGTTTAGGTTTTGATTTATCCTCTTTGACCTCTATCGAATCCTCCTCTACAATATTCACAAGAACTTTGACCGGAGGTGATGAGTCAACAATATTTTTGGAAGCTTGTTCTATCGGTTGCACAACTGCATCTTTTTGCAGGGCTTTCTATAGTAATGATTTTTGTTCTGGGATGGTTAAGATATCCCAAAGGGATACATTAGCATAATATTTTTTCAATTGTTTCACAATGTTGAAAGCTGGTGAATTTAGAGGTTTTTGCTCCTTGGACTTGGTTATGACAATCTCCTTGCACTGTTGTGGCTGTGAAGCAGTTGTGGAAGGGCCAAGGAGTGGGTCTTGGATGCTTCTAGGTTGTGGAGTGACTGGATCACCTATGAATCTCCTCTTTGATCAATTTTTGAAGTCAAATTTCACTTGTGAGGTTACCGACGTGGATGTTTCATAAGTGAACACTGCTTCCTCTCCCTCCATCTAGGAGAGGAGGGCATGGTTGAAAGCTATGCCATTTTCTTGTTCTAGGGACATTCCCTACATTTGTGTAGTAAGAACCACATTCTTCATTTAGGAAGAGGCATATGTATATCCTCCTAAATTCAGCCCTAGCCTTTGGATGCGCTCCTCTTTGACCTTATGCTGTAAATTTCCATGTGGATAATTTTGAGGCATATGCATGTCACCACAGGGGAAGCACCAAGGATTGATATCTTCAATGATATTTTTTTGTCCTATGGTCAACTCTCTGCCTATACTTGTTTGAGTAGCCCCTGGTGGAGTCGGTACTGGTATAATTTGGTTATTTATTTGAGTCGACGGAGTAGTGCATGTGACTCCTTGATATTGGTTATTTTGGTAGGAGGGCCTACCACCTTGATACCTCTAATAGGATGGTCTTGGAGGAGCAGATTTGTTGTTCTTGATAGTGGTTACTTTATTTGTTAAGTTTCATAACATATCCCTTATGTCGCTCATCTTGTCCTTCGAAGCACCGGATGTAGAAGCAACGTTTTGTGGCACACTTAGATATGTGTACATAGACGGGGGCGGTGCAGGAATGTTGGTCAATGGAATCTCCTAGGTAAAAGTTGATATTTCAAGGAACATCGACATACTAGGCCAAGGTGGCAACTTCTTAGCATCGATCAAGTTGTTCTCCACCTTGATAGCTATCTTGTATGGATCTAGTAATGTGGTTCCACCAACTGACTAGATCATCATAGAGATTTCGACGTTGATATATTTTAGGTAGAACATAAATGCTAACTCAACCGGTGGTCAGATGGTAGTCTGGATTCTCTACTAGGTTGTAAGGAACTGGGCATTGAAATCCTTCATGGCTTTTGATGGGGCCCGCTTTATTGTCACTAGCTGATGATATAGCATGAACCTATACTTGTTATTCGAGAATCTTTCATAAAAGGGATCCCCAAGTTGATCCCAAGTATCGATAGTATTAGTGAGTATTGTGTGATACTAATTTAATGTGTTTCCTTTGAAAGAGGCTACGAGTATTCTTAATGCTATGTTCTGATTTGTAACTCCATGCACCAAACATACGTCTACCACATCTTTCAAATGTTCGGATGGTGTCCTTGAGCCGTCTCCGGTAAAATTTGGAATGGATTTGAGAGTAGAGATTGGAATAGGGTCCCAATTGATAAGTGCAACTAGGGCTACAAGGGGACTCTCAATGTCCTAGGCCACGTAATTTTGATTTTTGATCTACAACATGGTTGGGATCTGAAGGTTCTACTGGGAAAGTTTGGGTATGGATGGCCTATACACCCTCTTTGATTTATGGGATAATGTTCATGGTCCCACTAGGCATGCCACGAAAAAGAAAAACTTTTGATGCCAAAAAATGACAAGGTAATAGCCCTTTGTGGGAAACTCGATTAAAGGGGGACATATTACGCTAAACTGAGTAACCTCCAGATTTTAAAGAAGTTGGCTTCTTCTATAACTAGGGTTTTGAATGGGAAAAGGAAGAAAATATAAAAATAAAATATCTAACTAGGGTGATGCACCAGTATTTAGATGTAAGGCACGATAGATCTATCTTGTAGATGTGATCTAAAGGTCCATTCAACAATATGATATGTCCCAGAATGATAGAAAAAAAAGATAGAAGCATTAATGATTCACTTGATGACGTAAAATAACCTTCATACATGTTTACTAGAAAGAGGAGTCAAAGACATGATCTAAACCAACAAACTTGTATTAAATTTATAGAAGTTTTGTAAATGAGGTGTTTAGTACAATAATGGCACACTAAAACTTATTAAATATCAAAGAAAATAGAAAGGCCGAACAATGACATAGTTTATGAGTTATTTTATAATAATCTAATGAAGCAATGAAAGGCCTGGTTCTTTTACCAATTCTCTTGTCAAAATATGAATCCTTGCTTTGAAAGAAGAAGTAGTATTTATAATAAAAACCCAGTCTTGTGAGTCAGCAATAGAAAATATCCTCTGATCATGATTAATGATGTATTGGTGATGATTTACCCTATCCATTGCAACGGAAACATATTCAAGCTATGGATGAGGATGTCTCAAGACCAGTTGCATTCCCTATGAATGATGGCAATTGTCCCAGCAGACCAGCATGTTGACATGTGTCATCCACTTATAACGGTCATTATAATACATGGCAACCATTATGAGGTTGTCTTTTGTTTCATCCCCCTTCCATGAAGAATCCTTCATAAGATCTATGTGGCAAGTGGTCGTGGCTTGATGTTTATTCCTGCCATGCATTGAAAATCAGTGCAGTGAAGACACGTGGAGGTCTTTCAAATATATTGTGTTGAAGGTGGGGCCTTCCTAAGGAATGTATGTGAACTGATGTTAAGAGGCATGAGGTCAGGGCCCGAAAGGGTAGCGATAGGAAAAATCACTGAAGAGTGCGAACTGTTGACATGTGGAAGCATGGTGGCAAATTTTGAAATAAGGTTAGGTCATACTTTCTAATAAGGTTAGGTCTAGTTGTGAAGATGATCATGTTATTTTAAATTTTCAATATTGAACACATGACAAACTAGTGATACAAGCACATTACAAACTCATCAAATATCCATCAATTAGATGTTCAAAATATATATAAAATGAAAATATTAGTTCAAGTACAAATTATTTCCAATATGAGGAGCACTCGATTGACAAGTGGCGGTATTTAGATAAAGCCTTGCAAAAGGAAGAATCCTTATGAGGAGCACTCGATTGACAAGTGGCGGTATTTAGATAAAGCCTTGCAAAAGGCATCCGATGTCACATTCGATCGATGGTTGGGGATGATACTTAGCAAAATAAAATAACCGAAGGGAGCTTGGGGAAATTTATATTCACAAATACTTTTAGAAATAAGTCTAGATCCAATTCCAAAGACTTCCTTGGGGCTCATCTCAGTGTCTTTGAAGATCCGATTGTTTCTTCCTTTCCATAGGCACCAAAAAATGATAGGGGGACTTGCTTCCAGATCTCCAAGGGGAGGGGGTGTTGAAAGGGTCTAGTCCATTATTCAATAAAATATTTTAAATCCTTATTCAGGGTCCAGTAAGTATCCAAATTTTGGAAAGCTAGGTCCCAAACCTCAGTAGCATAAGGACAATGCAATAACAGGTGATCCACTGACTCTTCATTATTTTTTCATAACATACATCTATTAAGGATCAAAAATCCCCTTTTCCTTAGGTTATATTAGGTTAGAATTTTGTTGTGAGAAGCCATCCACCTAAAGAAATTTATTTTTGGAATCAAGTGTTGATTTCAAACCAATTTTCAAATCTTGCTTTGAGTGCCCTTTGTCTGATACCAAATGGTAAGTCATCCTAATAAAAAGGTTTCCCTTACTTTCTAAAGACCAAAATAAATCATCCTCAACATCAAAAATGGGGATTTTTTGATAATAAGAGTAAGTCATGTTATGAAATAGCCAATTGTTTCAATTTAGGGGAAAGAGGGCAACATAAGCCTAAGTATTTCCGTCTCCTAACACCTAGCGAACCATGAAGGTAGTCACAAAAATTCCTACCAAAGAACTGAATCATAGGTTCCATTAGGTTTTTAAACTCAAAAAAGGCTTTCATGGGGAGTCAAATAGCCAAGGGTCTTCCCAAAAACAAATACAACTACCACTACCAAGTTTCTATCTTAGTCCTGATTGAAGCAACTTCCTCATCTTGAAAATATTATTCCAAGATAAGGACCCATGGGGTTGATCATTCAAAATGCACCTAATTGGGGGACAATTTCCCAAGTATTTCACATTCATTATCCAACACCAGTCCTTTTTATTCCTTAACTATTCCCACCCTACCTTGGCAAGAAAGGCTTTGTTGGTAGATTGGAATTTCCTAATGCTCAGCCCTCCCCCAAATTTAGGAAGGAAAACCTTATCCCAACTAACAAGAGACATATTCTTCTTTTCCTTAGTACCAGACCAAAGGAAGACTCTTTGGATATTTTTGAATTTCTTAGTAATGTAACTAGGAATTTTAAGCATAGAGAGGAAATAAACCATAATCCCTTGAAGGGAAATAGTAAGGAGTTATAGTTTACCAACATGAATCAAGATCAAAACTTTCCACCCTACAAGATTCCCTTGAATATTTTCAAGGACAATATTCTAGAAATTGGGAGTGACTTCCATAGTAGTGAGAGGTAGACCCAGATACACTGAAGGAAGTGAGGCACTCACACAACCCAAAATAGTAGTCACATAATCTTGTAGACTAGGAGTATAGTTAAAGAAATAGATCATACTCTTATTATAATTAAAGAACTGATCTGAACAAGCTACATAAATATTGAGGTAGCTTTTCCATTTCCCAGCTTCCACAACCGAGGCTTTCCCAAATAACATAGTGTCATCCACAAATTCTTGAATGATAGCAGGGTTAAGAGTAGTGGTTGGCTTGACACCCTTGATGGATCCCTCATATGAGCAACATTCCTACTCAACCCATCAACAACCATTATGAACAAATATGGGGAAAGGGGGTCCCTATCCAATACCTCTCCTAGCCACAAAGAAACCATGGGGCACTCCATTAACTAGAACATAATACTTCACCATGGTTATGCATTCCAAAATGATATTGTTCACTCTTTGATTGAAGCCAAAATTATCAAGAACTTTGGGAAGAAAGTTCCTTAAGACTTTATTATAATCTTTAGAAATATCAAGCTTAAATACCATACTAGCATTTTTACACCATTCCATAGAATGTAAAATTTCATGACTGGTATTAGTCGCATCCAAGATATGGCAACCTAGAACAAATAAGTTTTATCTTCGACTTTTAATTTTATCCAGAAGGGGTTTCAAGCAGTTCACCAATATTTTGGAAAAGATCTTATAAATAGTGTTACAAAGGATGATGGGGTGGAAATCAACCATGGTTTATAGTTCATCAATTTTCGGGACAAGGAAAATGAAGGTATGGATCAGATATTCGATCATTTTTCCATAATTAAAAAATCCCTTGCTGCAAGAGTAAGGTCCTCCCCAACAACATCCCAAAATATTTGGAAGAAAGCCAGGGAGAAACCATCGGGTCCAAGGGCCTTATAAGCACCCATACTAAACACAACAGTCTAAACTTTCTCAGGAATAAAAACTCTCATAATAGAATTGTTATCCTCCTGGGATATAGGATTAGGAAGGGGTTCCACTAGTAGAACATCCATTGTTGGGTTGGGAGCCTCAGTAGGAGTTGACAAATCCCGTTGGAAGTGGCTAGTAGCCAAAAGACCAGTCTGAATGGGAGTAGTAACAACATCCCCTAACTCATTTTTCAACTTTTTTATTTGATTCATTTTCCTATGCTTAAGGGATGAAACATTGAAGAAAGACAGTTTCAGCCCCCCTTGGTCATCCATTGAATTCTGAATTTCTACTACAAAAATACTTCTTCTTTCTTCAAAAAATTTTCCCATTCCATGCACTCAACCCTCTCCTACTGAAAATTTTGAGTGCTAATATCTCCTTCCTCTATCCTCTTTTGTATCTCATGGAGCTTGTCAGCCAAATTATTTTTTGATGAAACACATCCCAAACACCTGATTATTCCACTTGGCCATATTTTTGGTGTGTTTGAGCCTATGGAAGATCCTAAACATAGGTGATCTATGCATAGGGAAATTCCACCAAGAATCAATCTTATTTTTGAAATCCAGATGAGAATTCCACATTATCTCTAAATGGAAAGGGAATGAACCCACAACAATATGTTCATTTATGTTAGAAACCAAGATTAGACATGCAAACCTAAACACCTTCCACAAAAGAGAAAATCAGAAAAAAGCAAAGCTTTGCATGAAATGTGCAAATTGATATATTCAGGAATTCAATGATTACAATGAGATGTTTTGCTTTATAGAAGAAAAGTATGCAACCCTAATGTTGACCTAAAAACAAATCAACTTAAATAAAACTTACTTATTAGTTAAGTAAACTAATTATTACCTAAGAAAAACCTAAGTAAATTTATGCAAGTGTAATTAAATATTAATTACACTAACACCCCCCATAAGTGCAACTTAGGGAGACTAAATAAGCATGCACCTAAAACTAAGATGAATGCAAGAAAGCATGAATGGGTCCCGACAACAAGGCCTGATCAGGTACCCATTTACAAATGCAATAATGAGGTAGAGAAGGAAAACCCAGTCGGACAAACCCCCCCTACAATGAGATGACAATTGCAAACAAGCACTAGAAGAACACTATGGAGTAACACTGGAACCACAATCTGACAAGTAAGAAAAGATACTTTTGTCTACAAGAAACCATATCGGAATCATAGTAATGCAACAACAGACCTGATGCCACGGAACACTCAAAAAACACCAAACTGGAACAACCCTGGAATCCATAAATCAACAATAGATGATATGATGACAAAATATGGAAGCTATGTATCTCGATGTCGATGCCAAACCGAGACTAAAACTTTTCCATGGGAACAAGTACCATAAATACTTAGGAACATTAACCACAAATTTTAGTGGCCCTCAAACTGAGATGGATCTAATATGAATCTGATATGTGTCAAGCTAAGACGGAATATGGCCAAAATAAACTAAGAAACTAGATTACAACCCATGTGAGTTGTCATCAAAACAAGATGAAGATCAAAGTGCATGGACACTCTAATCAGATTATTATGCAAGAAACCCCCCTGATGGAACTTTATATCAGTTCATTTATTACAATACCCAATGATTGCAAAAGGAGAGGATTCCTAAACATGCATAAAAATGAAATAAAAAAGACCTTAGATCTGTGTAGAGGATTGAACTAGCTTTCCAATGCCGCAAGAATGGCAAAAAAAGGATCACTGAGTCAAAAGATATGCCCTCCGGAGTGAAAACAAAAAAAATATGAGTTCAAGGACCTGCAAAATAAAACAGAAGCATAATCAGGAAAAATAACCTACACCAACAAAACGGGCTCAGAACCAGCTTTCCAATGATATCTTTGTTTTTGGAAAACCGACTTTGTACGCAAAAGTTACACCCATTTTAGTGAAAGGTGCTCCAAAATGGCCAAAATGGCCTGCGGGCAGCCCAGGGGGCTTAAAAAAAAAAGCCCCTGGTCTTGTGCACGACCAAGGGCTGGCAGACTAGGGGCTAGGGTGGAGGCCCTGGTCACCCATGTGACTAGAGGCCATAGATAGGAAGCCCTCAAGGGCTGGCGGAGAGCCCCCGGTCCTCCATATGACCAGGGTTGAGCGAATACGGGCCTGCGGGGGCGGACTGGTCAGCGGTCGGATAGGGGAGCCACCAATGGCGACAGCAGGCTGTTGGCTGCCCGGTGGCCACCCGGTGTTGCCTCCTTATGTGTGAGTAGCGTAGATTTAAACAAAACAAATTTGATTTTTTTCGAAAAACATGCCTCGAGAAGCGTGCTAGGGAGGCCATATGACCTTCCTGGCAATTTTTTTTTGCCTTCCGAACCAACTTCACCAAAATCAATGAAACAAAGGGCGATCTTAGGGTTTTGGGGTGTTGCAAATGTGATGGCAGTGTCCATTTTTCTCCAAGATGTGCTGAAAAATAGGCTTCCCCCAGAGCTTCCAAAAAATTAGTGAACATGAAATGCTCACAGATCTGGCAAATGATGACCAAAATCTGCAAAATAGAAGTCAATCTTGACCTTTTCCAGCACTTTGAATCCAATGGTGGTGTCTGATCTGATCCAAGATGCTGCATAAATGAACTCAAGGCAAAAAATCCTCGAGGAACCCCGAACGAACTCTGCATAATTTTCTCCAGAATTTGAGAAGGGGTTGCATGTCAGGGCTCTGATACCATGTTAGAAACCAAGATCAGACATGCAAACATAAACACCTTCAACAAAAGAGAAAATTAGAAAAAATCAAAGCTTTGCATGAAATGTGCAAATTGATATATTAAGGAATTCAATGATTACAATGAGATGATTTGCTTTATAAAAGCAAAGTATGCAACCCTAATGTTGACCTAAAAACAAATCAACTTAAATAAAGCTTACTTATTAATTAAGTAAACTAATTATTACCTAAAAAAAACCTAAGTAAATTTATGCAAGTGTAATTAAATATTAATTACACTAACAATTTAGGGTCAACAGTAGAGGATTGTGGTCCAAAATAGTACAGGGTAGAGCCAACAGATTACCATTAAGGTAGTACAATTGGGGGAAAAATGAATCTATCGAGATGAACCTGAATCAAACCAACCTGAAGGCATCTATTAGACTAAGTGTAAGACTGGCCTTGCAAGTCAATATCCACAAAGTTTCTACAATTCAAGAAGTTATCCAAATCAGGCATGTTGTTAGAGTAATCAATCAGACCACAATTCTCTTAGGGGTATAGGGGGAGTTGAAATTGCTAGCCACCAACCATCGGGCTCTCCTATTAGCCATAATCCAATTAGATAATTCCTTTTAGAGGGTTTTCCTTGTATTCCTAACATTAGGGGCATAAAAGTTAGTCAAAACCCAAGAACCCCCAACATTGGAGAGCTTGAAACACACACTATTCCTACATTGGAATAATTCACAACTAGTTATCCCAATGGGATTCCACATCACAGATAGCCTTCCCAAAGGCCCATCTGCATCAATACAAGAGAAGGCATTTGGCCAAATATACCTAGCTATGGGTTCAAAATTAGTTTGGTATCAGAGCTTTAGTTCCATGGTGAAAAGCTTAACTGCTTGAGGTAGATCAAATGGTGCACAAGTTGCAGTTTCCTATGTTTGATGGAGCTGATTATAGTGACTGGAAAGAAAATATGAGAAGTTATTTGATTTCAATCAGTTTTAATACCTGAAAATTTGTAGAAACAAAGAATGTGATTCCAACAGTTGGACCTTCCTTTGCTGATGAAGTTGCAGCCTTTGAAGAAAATGAAAGAGCAAGGTTTTCGATCTTTAGTGCACTATCTAAAACTAAAAGATCAAAAGATATTTCTTTAGCTACGACTAATGAAATGTGGAAAAAATTGAAAGAAATTTATGAAGGGAATGAGAGAGTAAATTTTTCAAGGAAACTAACTGCTAAGAGAAAATTTGAGAATCTGAGAATGGAAGATGGAGAAGACATTGTAAGCTATTATTAGAGAGTTGAAACTATAGCAATTGAAATCAAGAATCAAGGAGGTACCATGACGAATGGAGATATAATTGAGAATATCTTGATGACCTTACCAGAAAATTATAGTGACAAAGTATCTGCTCTTGAATAACAGTATGATCCGAAGACATTTACTAAGGAACATCTATTTTGTGTCTTGACTAGATTTGAGATGAAATTTTTTGCAAGATATAAAGAGAATATTGAAACAACCTTTAAAGCCACGAAGATACAAGAAGATGATGATGATGATGCAAAATATTTCGAAGAAAATTTCACAAGGAGATTGAAGAAAGGTACTGGTAAATACAAAGGTAAGTTTACCTTTAAGTGTTTCACTTGTGGAAATATTGGTCATTATGCATCAAGATGTCCTAATAGAGCTACACAAAAGAAGAATAAGGATAATAAGAATAATTACAAGGATAATAAGGATAGGAAGTTCAAGATGTTGTATTATGTCAAAGAAGATGCAAGAATTTCTAATGATGAATCTGACCTTGGAATGTTTGTTTCTAGCCTTCGAAAAGAAATGTGCAAGAGAACCTAGTACAAAGTGTAAGAAGAATGAATCAAAAGGCACTCTGATAACTACTTTTCATGCCAGGAAGGATGAAGAATTTTGGGTAATTGACAATGGATGTTCAAATCATATGACTAGAGATAAGAGGAAGTTCACTAAACTTTAGAAGTATGATGGAGGTATAGTCATGTTTGGAGATGATTTTGGTGCTAAGATTGTTGGTAAATGAACAATTAGCTTTGATGGAAAACATAACACTGATGATGTTTATTATGTAAAGGGTTTAAATCATATTCTTTTAAGTGTTGGAAAAATGTGTAGGAAAGGTTTTAAGCTTGTGTTTCAAGATAACACTTGTGAGATCAAAAAAGGATCTGGAATTGTGGTTGTAGCTGGAAAAAGAACTCATGGAAACATCTACCAACTTAAAGGTGGTGATATTCAATGTTTTATTTCTTAGGTTAGTGAGAGTTGGCTCTGGCATTGGAGGATGGGACATATGAATTTTGATAATTTGGTTAGGATCAGTTCTAGAGAAGTTGTGAGAGATCTTCCTAGAATCACAAAGCCTTCAAATCCAATCTGTAAAAATTTTCAAATGGGAAAATAGACAAGAGCTAGTTTTAAAGGAAAAGATCAATCTTCTACAGGAATGTTTTAATTAATCCACAAAGACTTTTGTGGTCCTACAAGAAAAAAAATCCTGAATGGTAACAAGTACTTTATGATTTTAATTGATGATTACTCTAGGTTGACATGGGTTACATTTCTTAGAGAAAAGTCTTAGGATCTTGATAGATTCAAGGTGTGTAGGGTAAGTTAGAAAATGAGGAAAACTTGAGTATTTTTTGCTTAAGATCTGATAGAGGTGGAGAGTTTACATCCGGTGATTTCAATGCATTATGTGAAGATCATGGCATAAAAATAAATTTTTCTACTCCTAAAACCCCGTAACAGAATGGATTTGTAGAAAGAAAGAACCAAACTGTGCAAGAGGTTGCTAGAACTATGATGAAAGAAGCAAATGTTACTGATGTGTATTGGAGAGAAGCTATTCACACTGTTGTTTACATTCTTAACAGAGTTCAAATAAGAGGTAATAACACCAAGATTCCTTATGAGTTATGGACTGGTAAGACTACTACTGTGAAATACTTTAAGGTATTTGGTAGTAGATGTTACATTAGAAGAGATGATGAAAATCTGGGAAAGTTTGATGCTAGATGTGATGAAGGAATTTTCCTTGGATATTCAAATAACAACAAGGCTTACAAATTTTTTAATAAGAGACTAAGAAAAACCATTGAAATTACTAATGTGAAGGTTGATGAAGCTATGTATAGACTGGTGGAAATAGCTAAAGTTGAACCTGCTGAGCCTATTTATGTGCAAATACAAGAAGAATATAAGGAAGAGAAAGAAGAAAGTGAATAAGAAGAAGAAAATATGGAACCTGGACCTAAGACTCCTAAATATGTTAAGAGAGATCACACATAGGAACAAATTATTGGAGACAAAAGTGAAGGAGTGAAGACAAGGAGCAAAGTGGTTGAGGTAAACTTGTGTTTACTTTCTAATATTGAACTAGACTGTCAATGAAGCATGTAATGATGAGATTTAAAAGAGAGAAATGAAATAAAAAATACAATAGATAGAAAATAATGAGACATGGGAATTGGTCCCTAGACCTACAAACAAGAATGTAATTGGTTCAAAATGGGTATATAAAAAAACTTGAATGAAGATGGTGAATTTGTAAGAAATTAAGCAAGACTTGTATGTAAAGGATATTCATAGGTTGAAGGCATAGATTTTGAAGAAACAATTTCACCTGTAGCAAGAATGGAGGCCATTTGGATGTTCTTGGAATTTTCAACTCATAAAGACTTAAAAGTTTATTAGACGGATGCAAAATCTGCATTTCTAAATGGAGAACTAGAAGATGAAGTGTATATGGAGCAACCGGAAGGATTTTCACTATCAAATAAACTGGACATGGTTTTTTAGTTAAAGAAAGAGTTATATGGACTAAAGCAAGCTCTTAGATCTTGGTATGCTAGATTGGATAGATACTTGAAAAAATAGGGATTCAACAAAGGGTTCACAGACAATAATCTATACTTCAAGGTTGAGAAAGACAAGATATTGATAGTTGTGGTATATGTTGGTGACATTATTTTTGGTGGAAATGAAGGTATGTGTAAGAATTTTTCTGAAGAGATGCAAAAATAATTTGAGATGTCTATGATTGGTGAACTAAATTTCTTCCTTGGACTTCAAGTTAATCAAACTAACAAAGGGATATTCATTTCACAATCTAAGTATGTTAAGGAATTGCTAAATAATTTTAAAATGGATGAGTCTAAACTAGCATGTACCCCTATAGTAACTAGATGTAAGTTGACTAAGGATGATGGATTTGTTAAATTTGATCAAAACATATACAAATCCATGATTGGTGGAATTTTTTCTATCTTACTGCTACTAGACCTAACATTATGCATGCAGAATGTTTAGTTACAATATTTCAAGTAGAACCAAAGGAAGCACATGTTAAAGTTGTGAAGAGGATATTAAAATATCTTAAAGAAACTTCAGACGATGGTCTATGGTATCCGAAGGACAATGATTTCACCTTGAATGCCTACACTGATGTTGATTGGGCTAGATGTGTAGATGACCAGAAGAGTACAAGTGGAGGATAATTCTTTCTTGAAGGAAGATTAGTTTCATGGTTGAGCAAGAAATAGAATTCATTTTCTTTATCCACTACAGATGTAAAATATATTGTAGCAGAATTATGTTGTACATAGGTACTTTGGATGAAGCAAACTTTGATGGACATAGGTGTGGTAAGTGATGAACCTAGTTCTATATTTTGTGACAATAAAAGTGCTATAAATATTTCAAATAATCTAGTGATGTATTCTATAACAAAGCATATATCTATCAAGTATCAATTCTTGAGGGAGAAAGTATTGAGGAATGAAGTAAGACTTCAATATGTACCTACCAAAGAAAAAATTGCAGACATATTCACTAAGGCCCTTTTGAAGGATACTTTTGAGTATCTCAGAGGGAAGTTAGGGGTTTTTGTCCCTCCTTCTTTGAACTAAGTGCACATAGAGGTGCATCAGTCCAGTGGATTCACAAACTCTTTTGTTATGGACTAATGATTGAGGTCTACTCCTCAGGGGGAGTAGAGAATTTCATTGTTGCAATATGTGATGTGGATGTACTCATTAGGGGGAGTGAATAGAGCTTTGTATGTCCTTTTCCATTGATGTAAAAGGGGGAGAGATAATCATGTGAAATTTTTATGCTTGGTAGGTTTTCGCTTCTGAAAATCATGTAGAAATGTGGGAGAGAGATCATGTGAATTGTTTATGCTTGGTAGGTTGTCGCTTCTAAGAATCATGTATGTTGTCTTTGATGTTTTTTCACATCATCTGTTGCCATCAATGAGAAAGGAGGGGATTGTTGCAAGTATGGATGTGTTTGGTGGTGTTGTCATTACTATTGTCATTGATTTCAACACTTTATAGGTTGAGTAAGTTATGTATTCACCAAGTTCTTTTGAGAAAATTTGAGAAATAAGGAAAATTTTGTTGAAGATGTGTTTTGAGCATGCTCTGGTAATATGGTATACATTTTCTCTATATTGATCCAATTCCCATGAAAATCTAAAGGTGTGTTCATGAGCTTAAATGGATTGTATATTCCAAGTTTCAGCTTTTGGTGTGATGGAAAGTAGAAGTTATCTTCACTGGTGTGTGAACTGGTTTGTCAGAGTTATTTGGTTGTTAACTAGGAGAAATGTATCGGCTCCTTAGTCCTCTAGTATTTGGTTTTAGATCTTGTGGATCGAGGATATTATTCCTTTTGATGGTTTCTATGTTTTGACAAAAAACATGTAGTTTGGCACTCCAGAAGACCTACTTTAGAGCTCTTGTGTTTTTGTTGGTTGTCCCCATTGAACTAGTTAAGTGTTCTCTGCGAATGAAGTTTGTTGAAGGTGTTGTGAATGTATCTAAGTTGTTCTCAGAGATGGTAAAATGACTGGTGAAGCATGTTAAGTAATCCACATTTGATTATCTTGTTGGTAATGCATGTACTTCAAATATCATTAGTGTTTCCATTAGGTTTGGTTGACCTGGTGTTTACACGATACATTATGTCTTTGAATATATCCAAGAAAGCATGTGTGTGATCCAAGATGTTGTTTGGGTCTTTGGGTCCTAATTTAATATGTATTTGGTCCCCTCACATTATTATCCACCTCAGGAATGTTGAGTATCCAACCTAGTTTGAATTTGTAATTTGAATTTGAATAGCCAACCTTGGTGAATGTTTCTAAGGTTGAAGATGGTATAAAATCAAGTTAAGTTGTGGAAAATTTCAAATCCATCCATCATTCAATTCGAGCAAGAGAAGAGTGTGTGAACAAGTGTGGAAGAGTGAACTAAGGCAATAGTACTTCATTGTATTCATAATCTTCTTATCAAGTTGCGAAGTGTGTGTAATTCCTAGTGGTGGATCTTTATCTATTTATTTGTATTTTATGTAGGTAGTGACCCTCTCTTTCTGGATAGTGAGTCCTAAGGTAGTGAGCCCTTAATCTAGGTAGTGAGCCTTTGTATCTGGGCAGTGAGCCCTCTAGCAGTGAGCTTGTGAATCTGGTATTGCATTACTACTATATTGTGAGTTAATTCTCACCATGGTTTTTCCCTCACTTGGGTTTTCCACGTAAATTTGGTGTCTCTGGTATTGTGTTTATGTTATCTGTATTTCATGTTCATACTTAATAAAAAACTAAGGTTAAAGTGGAATTGATTAAGTTGAGAAGTAAATAATTTGATACAACTGATTCACCCCCCCTCTTAATTGTCTTGTGTATTTCAACATAGTTTTCTTCATCTTGGTTTCTTGTAAAATAAAAACATCAATCTTGTGTTCTAGCACATAATTATTCAACGCCAATTTCTTGTGGGGGTTTTTTTACCCTCTCACATTCCATGAAAGGACTTTCATTTAGAAGGTTTCTTTGAATACACTTCCAATGTGCTCTATTTACCTATCACAATTTCTTTTGTTATCTCTCTATTCTTGGTTTTCTTTGATTGGGTCTACCAAGTTTGGAATCACCTCCCACATATGCTTTCTTTTGTTTACCCTTCTTCTTAAGAATTGACCAAAGCTCTTCTTCCATATTTTGAGCTCGAGGTACAACAATTGTCTTAGTTTGTCCAAGAACAGATGTTTCCTTCATCACTCCTTCTTGCATCTCACCTTCCTCGACTTCCAAAAGATTACGGGAAATAAGCTTCTCCATAGTACCCCCAATCCCCAACAACACTCCAGAGTCAAGTAATGAGGACTTACACACCAACACACTATTGGGAGAGGAACCATTGAGCTCCAAAGCAAAGTCAACCATGACCAAATCATTAGGAAAATCTATTGGGATCACAAGGTTAGCAAGCCCAACCTTAGTCGGGGAATCAATGATCTTAAGGATATGAGATTCAAAGGGGTATCTATTAGTTGGGGCCAACTCTAAAGGTTGACAAGGGCTAGGGTTGTGTCTAACCATGGACTTTTAGTCTGAAATAAGGTGGTTAGGTTTAGCACATTTTTGAAAATAAATCATAAACTATACATGGATTTGGTGATAGAGTCATCAATTCTTTGGAAAACTAAGTCATCCTAGTATTCCAAAGGAAGTCCTAGAAGATGTACCCACATAGGAGTTGATTTTTTGAGATCGACAACAGGTTCAAACCCTAGTTTCTAGTAGCACAAAGACAACCCATGTTTTCCATAGACCCATAGAACCAAAGAGAGTACAAAGATCAAATCGTCCTTAGTCATGAACATGAAAAAGAATAGTCCATCGGCCATGGTGTAGACACTCACAATACCCTTAAAATGGCATTTTGTACAATCCCATCTCCTAACCATATCCACAGAGGGCTGGAAGGAGGTATTTTCTAACCACCGTTTTTTCCATAGAATAAACAATCATGTTTCTAATAGCTTAAGGGATAGAGAATTTAGTTCTCAAGATAGATATCTCTACCATAGGGCTAGTAAAGGAACTCTTAGCAACTAGGCTCATGTTATTCAACATGTCTTTCCATCCCTTTGAAGCTGGAGTGTTGGGGATCACAAGAACTTTCACAATAGGTCGACTAGGAATCACGGGATCCATTGCAACACAAAGCACATGAGAGACCCCCAAGGATGAAACAACATGTGTTGTGGCAAGAATCTGGTTAGAAGAGGATAGGGAGGACTGTGGGGTAACCCCAATGTAGATTCTACCATGTGTATAGACAATTCAAACTAGAGGAGCAGGAGAGAGGAGTGGGATAGAGAGCTAGCACTTATTCAATCAAAAATTCAATATGCATAATTCATAATCGATGTGTTTGTGAAAAAAAAATTATGTTAAAAGGCTTGGTATTTATAGATTTTAGGAATTTTGATCAATGGTGAGGATTGAAAATCATAATCAATGGATGAGAGAAGATTAAGGATGTGAGTTTGGATCAATGAATTAATCAATGGTTCATAATTCATTGAGGTGTGGATCAAGGTTTAATCAAGGGTTCATAATCCATGAGAGACAACAATATTCCTTAATTCATGGAAACATGTTGGACATATTTTGAATTAGAGAGAAGAATTTGAATTTGAAAAGGAAATATTTCTTGGGAAATATTATTTGTGCAAGTTAGAGGATTAGATGAAAATTAGTTAATTAAACAATTATGAAAATAATTTAATTGTGTAAATTGGAAGAATTAAGACCTTTGATTAAATAATTAGGAATTATTCAATCAAGAGGGAGAAAATAGCATGAAGATGATGAATTAAGCAAATAAAGGTAGCTATTTAATTAATAGGGGAATAAAGTAAATTTAACTAAATAATTGGATACTATTTAATTAAATAGAATAAATGGGTGAATTATGAAGAAAATGAAGTTAGTAAGAGAAATCAAGGTGTGTGATATACATTGAACATTTTCTCCATCTTTGAAGTGAGGTACCTGTCGTATTGTTTCAAAGAATTGATTTTTAATTTTTTTTCGTAATGCCCCAATGGATGAAGGAATGTTGGTGTGTTGCCCCCTCAAGAGATCAAGTGGAAAAATTGACTTTTAGGTTGAGATCAAAAAAAGGTCATGTGCATAGTTCTACTAAGAAGAGGACAAAAAATAAGTCCCAAAAAGCTTCTAAATTGATCTAGACTAATAGCCAAGGCTAGTAAATTGAGTTTCAAGGAAAAACCCTAGGTTTTGATAGGCACATATGTTCATTTGGGTGAATTTTTGCCTCATTTGCACACTTTTCTTCGTGAGATCATGGTGCAGGAGCACCAAGTTGCTTTCAAGCCTCCATGAAGCCATTTGTAAATAGTTGGTCTATTTTATGTATTGGGTCTTATAATAAGGTTTATCAAGCCATTTTATAGGTGTTTGAGTCTTAGGAAGTAATATTTGAAGTCATTTGTCAAATAATGTTTAAAGTTGTTATATATTGTAAAAATTGTAAAAGTTGCTCAAGAAAGTTGTCAAGCAACTTGTCAAAAGTGTCATTAAAGTGTTTTGTCAACAAACTAACTAAAAGGTGGTTGAAAATAGTTGGTTTTGGTTGTAAATGTATAATTACACCCTCCAAAACTCGAATTGGAGAGGTTGGAGACATTACTTTTGAAGTTTGAAGAATGACAACCTCAAGTTTGGTATGCATTTTCTGATTTTTAGATTGTTTTCAGGTTGAAGAGGTGCATTGTACGGCATTATATGGAATTAAATAATGGATTATAATATATGTATGGAAAGGTCTCTGTTTCTAGTTTCGAATTAATTTTGTCTCATTGAATTTTATTGAGTTTTGTGAAAGATATGATTATTTTGGTGAGGGCAGGTTTGAACACTGCCTAGGGTTTGCAGTTTTGGGAAAAATGCAATAACTTCAGTTTCCACCATTGGATCTTCATAAAAATTGGAAGGGAGATCTGTAATTATGTGATTTGAAATCTCACCAAAGAGATTGGATTTATTATGTTTTTTTTATAAGTTATTAATGACTGTTCATTGCCTTAAATTGTGGGCTACCATGGCTATGTTTCTAATGTGATCTAGAATGCACTTAATAATTATTTGAGATGAATAATTCTATGAAAGTTGTGAAGTAAATGGAATGTTGAGTTGTGAATCCTCTTTGCTCTGCATCAGATCATAGAGTTGTGAGAGATTATTCTTGATAGATCTTATGGTGAGATTGATGTAATGGCCCATGTTGTTTGATTTGTACATCAAGTTGACTGAGTTCATCAGTTCTAGAGACCAATCAAATCAAGTCACCTGATATGTACTATTTTAATTTTTACTTATGCATTTTTAGATAGCTAAAGGTAGGATAGAAGTAGGACCTAAAAAAGTTCTCACAATTTAGTGTGATGCTTCTACAACCTGATAACATGCCTTTGCAAGCCACAATGATTCCTTTGCAATGGGTTTCGTAGCTTTACATTAGCAATTGGATTTCAAAATTGGGTGATTCCTTTGCAATGTGGGTGATGCTTTTTCATTTTAGGTCAGTCACTTTTGTTTAATAGTGATACATTTATCCTTGCAGAAAGAGGCACACTTTTGTAATATAGTGACACTATTGTAAAATGGAAACACACTTGTTCTGACAGTACCCACTTTTGCAAAATAGGTTCACTTTTTCTTTTTTGATAGTTTGACTTAGGTTTTTACAATTTTTTTGAAATTGATGTTGTGTGCATTATGTGTGCAGGCTACCCTAGGTCCTCTCCTATCTCGAGAGTGGAGACCGTAGGTTGTTGAGCAGATTACATCCTTCACTAAGATTGTGGTTAATTTTCTAGGAATGACTAGATTGTACTATGTCTCGTATGTGCTAAAGATTCAAACTCATCTCTCTCTTATGACTACTTTTGTGGAGTTTTAGCATTTAGAGAATTCATCATTTCACTTACCTATAGGATAGTTGACTATTATTCTTGAGGATTTTTATGAATCCTTAGGGTTATTATACATGGAGAGCGAGTTGTTTATGATGAAGACCATGGCACAAAGTCTCTTATGTGAGTCTTGATGGTGGAAGAGATTGATATTGAGGGTGGAAAACTTGACCTTAGGTGTTATATTGACATATTGGATGATGTGACCTTGGTTATTGTTGGACTCATCATGGGATTTATAGTACTATATAGATGATCTAGATTATTCAACCCTAGATAGGGATTTTTATTGAGAGGATCATGGAGGAGGCTTGCATCTATGCTTGGGATCCTTTTATATTAGCTCATTTGTATCATGATATGCACTAAGTACTGTATAGGGAAGGAGCTAGTCTATCTATGGGTGTTATTCTTCTACACATATGGGAATGGGAGCATATCATTGTGCTCATACTATTTGTAGTAGATAGAAATCAATATGTTGGAGATCCCATGGTTTACATATATGAAAATATGATGACTCATCAGCACATGAGTGATTTTTCTTATTGGTAACATGTCATTAATGATGTGATTGAGTTCATTTGGAGGCCTTAGTTATAGATAAAGGTCTAGGATGATGATGATAGACATCTCCCCTACTGTAGACAAAATTAGTGGTTATTGGGTCACACATATCAAATATTAGAGAGATACTTGTTTGATAGGGTGGTGAGATAGTTTGGGGAGTAGCATGATGCTCCAACAAATGATTATGTTGCTATGTTTTCTTAGAACTTTATGGGTATAACAAAGTGGGGACCACAAATGGTACCATATATAGCTATCTATGACTTTGATCAGTTAGTCCCACTTCCATAGGTATACACAAGTGGCATAGATGATCCAAGGACCACTCTATCTTATGTTACATGGTTTTCAGTACATAGACCCTACCAGTTTACTAATCCAACCAATGGATCCATAGGTGGGAGGTGATGTATAGGTGAGTCTGAAAAACATCTTCGATAAAGGCAGAGGGTCAAGGTTGAGGGAAAAGTTCCTAGAAAAGTTCCAACATGAGGACCACCACCAATTCCACCATAATGTCCACCTTAAAGGCCACCACAATAGCAAGTAGCAATTGATTTTTATCAGAGGCTACAAATTGTTACTCAGGAGAGAGATCAAGCTTGTTAAGAGTAGGAACACAGGAATACTAAGAGGGATCAAGCCTAGTACAGGTGGGATGGTTTTAGATAGGAGTGAGATCAGATTTGGGCACAATTGGATGCAAAGATGGCTTTCTACTAGCAGATTGAGCTACATTTAGCTCAAGAGACGACAACATGAGGCTACTACATAAGTACAGGGAGAGGTGATTGTATTTTCTCGATGTGCCTAGGTAGTTAATGATGCTACCTATTATAGAACCTTGTAATATATGGTTGTGGAATCTCATAGAAGACAACCTACTTTTTCATAGATGATTCCCAAGGGTTTGAGTAGATCGAATGGTGGTTTAGTGGGCAAAGGTTCAAGAATAAAATGTCACCAATAGTAGCCTATGGGACCACCAATATATCAACCTCTTCCAAGTCAAAATGATTAGGGGAGCTCCAAGTAGACAATTTTTTTATGTAGGCCCTTTTTGTATCCATATTTTGATGTATACCTTATGATGTATATTGATTCATTGGTCATTGAAATCCTCCTGTATATTTTTGATGTATATCACATAGTCGATGTATCATAACATCTATATTTTTTTGATATATATGAGATGATAAATTATTGATGCATCCATTGAATGGTATTTATGTATGCTTTGACCTTTTGATTATGTATGATGTATGGATTATGCATGTAGATGTATGTATGGATGCATGTGTTATTATGATGTTTTTGATTTGATATGCATGTTCTTAATGATCTGTGGATGCATGACATATGCGATGGATTATGATATGGATGCTTTCTTTTTGTATTTTTCTCAATATGGTATATGATGATTATGTAGGATGTATGATATGATATGAATGCTAATGGTTTATGGATGCAAGGTGGATGCATGCTATTTTTTTTTTTCATGATACTTGGATAAAAATACTAGTATGGATAGAGGAATGAGATAAAATAAGATGATAAGAATAGAATGAATGAATGATTGTGTTGATAAATATATCAATAAACCTATGATTATTCCAATATTTTATTGGCTATGTGATGAGATTGGATAGATGCTTTTGATTTTTATTTTAGATTACACTTAGTTCCGTCATATAAATCCTTATTTGATGTAGCAAATAGACACAATGCACCAAGGTATGAAGAACTAGGGTGGCTTTGTGTCTAATGCATGGACTTTGACTCTACAAGTAGTTAGGAGTATCCATGTTCATACCTAACATACATAGAAATTGTTTGATCATGTGAAAGAATGAATACATGAAAGTAAGGAGACTATTACATAAAAGGTATAAAGATCCTGATATGCACTAACCATTATTTTACTCGACACTATCCCTACACACAAGGAATGCATTCACCAAGTTCATATTATAAGAATATCCAACAAGCACAAAAAACAAAAGCAATGGCCAATGCCCCATTCCTTTCTCTCTAAATCATGTTTAGATATCCTTGAGAGGTCATCTAAATAAGACAATGAGACAAATTAAAAGAAAACATAAAAATGAAAAAAAATTCAATATCATCATATCTCTTGCTAGAGAGGGTTTCTTTGGTTGATATCTAAAATGATGTCTATTGTAGGAAAGATCTATCTATAAGGTATGCATTTGATGATGATTGGTTGTAGATGTTTGATAGGTTGTTCATATGAAGATTAACTAACATGTTTGATAATGATCAAGACTTATGATTTTGCATGAAAATTTGTGTTTCAATGATTGTTATACTTGTTTTTTCTTGTTTCACCAAAGGTGAAGGTAATGATAAGTTTATGAAAGTTTATTGCAGATGAATGTGATATGGGATGGGCGATTTTGTTTCTTTTTGGAATATTTCAATGTTTTTGACTTTATGGTATTTTTTGAGGCTGTTTTAGGATTTTTGATGTTTTTGAGAATTGTTTTTGGTATTTTGAGAATATTTGGATGTTTTGAGTTCATGAGGAAATTTGAGGCTATTTTTTGAGTTTTAAAATTTTTGGACCAAAAGGACAAGACCTAAGGGACCGACCTATGCCTTGAGGACTCATCAGAGATGGATTTTCTTATGCAACTATGCAGAGGAATTGTAGTTTGATTATTTGGACTTGGATATTAGCACATGATGGCTAATGATGTTTTTGGGGATTTGATAGTTTGAATTATTTATGAAGATTTTTGGATTTTTTTGGATGTTTTTGGATTTTGACATGTTTGAATGTTTTCTTATTTTTGAAATGATACCTAGATCATGATGTTGAAATCATGTTGTGAGATATAGGACATGGATCAAGATTTATTCAGAAGCAAGATTCAAGTACGCACCCCCAATGTCTAGCAATGTTTGGAATTCCATGAACAGATGCATCGATCAACATGATAGATTGATAGGTATGCCAAGGATGCTTAAAATTATCTTGTGATGAGATAGAGAATGATTCTTCGGATAGTGCTAGATATAGTCTTTTCAATTTTATGGGATAGAATAATGTCAACCGCAAGGACCGTGTCAAGATTTTATCATAAGCAAGTTTAAAGTGTACCTTGAACCTTTGTTAAGATCAAGATAATTTGGAAGATGGATGAAAATGGATCAAATGGCTAGATGGGGGATTTATGATGATGGATGGAATGTTGGAATTTTTATGGAAGGGATGAGATGCTTCCACCTAGAATGGTGCACATAGATTCTTGATTCTACTCATAACAATAGTTTGTTAGGTTTTCATCATGGTACTTACCCAAAGTGCCACCAAAGTGGTTTTCACTAGAGGATGATTTTTTCTTTACTATTTTCTTTATTTTTTTAATTTTTTTATTTATTTATAATTTTTAGGATTTTTGAAGGTTTATGTTGGACTACCTAGTGGTGTTGATGTACAGGGTACTTCTATCAAAATATTCCAATGATATCTTACTTGGAGGAGTTTCTTTTTCAAGATATGGGTGTTTGTACATAACCCCTATATGTTCTTGTTTTCATCAATACCATAGTTAAACTCACCTAGATGCACACATCACAATAGAGTGCCCACAAATTCCTTAATATAAAGAGTTGTTTCCAAGACACGATCAATGTGAGATTTGGATATTATTGATTTCAATGTGGATGGTGGAATGTGATGAGAGATATGAGATGTAGATGGGTTGGTTGATAGTTTGGATGATGGATCTTTGATTCTCCAAACTTGGGATGATGAGAAATGAAAGGTGGATATGGAGTTTCAAGTGGAATTAGGACCAAATTCTTCATACACTTTGTATGTCACTCTTGAATCCTTCTTTTGCATCAGTGGACATATTCAATGGATGAAATTCTCTTTTTTATTTTTTCTCATAGTTTCTTTGACTAATGGAGTTTGATAAGGATTACTTGCTTTATTTTTCTTTGACATCCATTCAAATTTTATTTTTCCATTTTGATTTGCTGATTATTTTTCTTTGATGACTTGCTTTTTATTTTGATATAGATTTGTATCTTCTTATTGTTCTTAATTAGTGAGTGGAGATAAGAAAGAAATTAAGAATGAAGATTCATGATATGAATGGTTGAAGTGCTAGTAGCGGTTTTATCATAAGGACTCTTCATGGCTCCCATGTTGATGTTTTCATTAGATAAATTTTCCCTTGGTATTATGGAGGTATTGCTAACATGTTTGGATTCTTTGAGGTCTAAATAATCGATACCCTATTGCTCATGATTGTTGACTATCTATGTACAGGTCTTAAGATACTTCATTCATATAGGTTGAATCCTTTTCTTTGATAATACACCTGCTAACAAATTGCCACTGAATATGATTTTTCTTAGAAACATAGTGCTACTTCTTCTATGCTCTACTAGGAACCTTCAAAAGTAGTAGTAGAAACATTTCATCGTAATTATTCTTCAATAAATACTTTTGATTCATAATCAATGTAGGAATATTTTTCATGATCCATGTCTGGAATGTTACCTTGAATCTCTATGAATTCTATAAATTCTTGAGAATTTCTAAGGATGTCAAGAGTAGGAGACTCTTGTTTTGAAGGAAGATAATTTATGTGTCCATTGGAAGTAAGAACGTCATGGGTAGATGTAGGAGTGTTTAGTGTATGAGTATGATCATCGTTTTTGAAATATTGGATGGATTGTAAAATACTCATTAGATCATGATAGTATTTTGGATAAGTGTACTCTTCATCTTGACTTATGTCAGAGCATTTGTCACTAAAAAATTGGAAAATCTTATTTAGATCATGATAATTCCTTCGAGATATGGGATTTTTATCTTGACTTGTGTCAAAACAACTTTCATTATACTCAAGATTATATTCTTGACATGACCCTTGGATTAATGATAGAGTATGGATGGAAGACTCTTGAATAGTCATAATGGATTCAGATAAGGTGATAGAGGCTTCTTTTTGCATTGGAACTTATTCAATATGTCCAATAATGAAGTCAAATAAGGGAGTTATGTTGCAATCTAAGATGTATTTAATGCCATCATTTTGATATAGAATATTGTTAGACATTATTGACTGATCTTGATTGTGTATTGGGAAAGTATCTTGATACACATGTCTAGTTCCTCATCTTGTGAAGAATGAGTAGTATTGATATTTCTTACTACATTATCATAGGTATGGTTCACATTGTTATAAATTGGTATCTTTTCAGAATCTTTATCCTTCTTATGATTTGGCATTGGATCTTTATATATTCTTATATCATTGTTCCTAGGTTGTTGATTGATATTTACTTCCCCTTGATCAATAAGGTCTTCGATAGATATTTTAGCTTAACCCAATTTTTTGTTATATGAAATTTTATTCTATGATATTGTCAAAATTCCTTATCATTATACCATGGGGGTTTTATTTTTGGCCTAGGATAATTTTGAAGCTCAGAAAACTAAATATTCTTGGACTAGATCAATTTCTTTAGAAATTTTTCAATGGGATCCCCTAAGGGAGTCAATTCTCTTTGAGGAACATTATTAGGTCTTGGTGGTGGTCCTCATGAATGATTAGTGTTTTGGACATTATTTTGGGTATTCTATTGTGTGTGTGAGTTAGAGGGTTCTTTGATAACAACTTTTACATCTATCAAACTGTCATTAGTTACATTCTTATTTTTCACCCATATAAGGGGTTTTTCGTTGGAACTAGGTAGTTGGTTATATGTTTGCATCAATCCCTTATAAATGAGAACTCTTTCAATGTTTAGAACTTTGGATATGAGTTCATCAAAATTTGATACACATTGCATTCATAGTTGGAAGGATAGATCTATGTTTAGATTTCCTTCTATAATCTCTACTTGTCGTTCCTTGGGTATTGACCATTTGCATTTGCATGCGTTGTGTCTACATATTAGTAGGAAAGAGGTAAAGGCTTATCATTTTTTTTTAAGGGTGTATAATTCCTCCAAGGTGATTTCTATGTCAATATTGTAGGAGAAGTGAGCTGCAAATTGGTCAATGATTTCTTGGAACTTTTTAATGCTAGGTTGTAAATGTGAGAACCATTTTATAGCTTGCCTACACAAACTATGTGGAAAGAGGAACATTAGATATGAATCATCACAATAAACTTCCATGAAAAATATGTATAGTTCACATATGTGCTCTTTGAGGTTACCACATCCTTTGTATTTATTTAATTTTGAAATTTTGAAGTGTGGGGAAAATGGTATCATTGTTATGCTTCCATAAAATGGGTATGAACACAAGTCTTGAATAGCGTATTATTTTTTTGTCTTTCCAATATGGATATCCTAAATTTTTTGTGTTAACATTTGGATTTGTTAGGATAAGTCCATAGGTGGAATGTTTGGTAATGGATTATATGTGTTGTATAAATTTTGATTTTGATATGGAGGAACATTCATGCTATATGAACCCATTTGATATTGAGGATTTCTTTTAGGTAAAAGAATGGTTTGATATTGGGGATTGCTTTGAAGTAAAAGACTATTTTTATATTGAGGATTTCTTGAGGTAAAGGACTAGTTTGAAATTAAGGATTTCTTTGAGGTATAGGGCTCGTTTGATAATCACCTTGATGTTGGGGAGATGCATTGTGAGATCCATATTGAATTTGGAGGATAATATTTTGTTGTGAAGGGTTTGGTTGTTGATAATTGATGTGTGATGAATGTTGACAATTTTTTTGAAGTTTTTGTTGAGAAATTTATTATTGCACATGAATTTGTTGTTCTTGAATTTATTATAAGGGGTGTATTGTTGATGTTGGGGATGTTGTGAGGTGTCTTGATTTTATGGAGTGATATTTTGGTAATATTGGCGTTGGTATTGGATGATGTTTTATTCGCTTTGATGTTGATGTTGATGGTGTTGTTGTTGATGGTTATTTTGTTGATGTTTTTGTTTTTATTGTTTATGTTGTTGATGTTATTGATATTTTTTATGTTGATGTTGATTTTTTTGTTGTATTTTGGGGACATTTGTCAGCATGTTTTCTAATGGTGGATTTTTGAATGGATTCATCCCATAGTTCATCATGTTTGGATTTGACATGTTTGTGTTTGAAACATTCATTCTTGGTATGTTCATGTTTGACATTTTTGTGTTTTGTATGTTTTTGCTTAGATTGTTTGTAGTCTGCAAACCTAGGTTGGTTGAAGTTCCTATATTTTGAGAGTTATAAAGCATATTGTTATATTGATTCATGAAGTTTATTTGACCCACTCCTTGAGAAGTGATCATGGATTGAATTAGTATATTTTTTATAGGTATTTATTTAATGATGTGATGCATTAGGGGGTCACTCCATTGTGGACAAGTTTTTGTTCCAAAATTTGATGTTGTTGGTTGTTCATTAAGTTGATTAACACCAAAATCTATGGTAATTTTAACACCTTTTTGTGAGAGTATCAACATGTATTGGTTGGTATATTGACTTATCACTACCTCTATCGCTTTACCAAAAGATGGTCTTGTTGAATCTCTAATATTTGGTTGGGAGGAAATTTAGAGGTTTTGTCTATTATGTCCTCTATATAGACCGTTTCAACTTGAGACGTTTGAGGTTGCAATTTTGTTGGTAAATTTATTTTATAACCTTTATAATTTATTTGAGGCATTCCATAGCATTAATCAATAACACTTGTGGTGGTAGGTACATTAGGACCACTAGGGTTTGTTTCCATTTTATTTATGTTGAGACCTTATCATGACCATACAACTTGCATCAACCCTAGGAGATGTTGGATGTAAATTAATTTGTTGAAATTTTTTGGTTGTTTCAAATTGAGCTCACAATGAAACTTTAATAAGTTGAGGACCAATGTTGAATGATTGTTTTTGTGGATCTAAGATGTGGAACCTTCAATTTTGACAAATTTTAGACTAGATCTTTTATTTAGGTATGTTTGAAGATGATGATGATTACAAACTTTGAAAGTAGAATCATGACTCCATAGTAGATTTTCTCATAATGATGCTAACTTAACTAAATACTTGAAAATAGATTGTTTTCAAGTATGAAGCCAAACTAGGTGATAAGATGAAGATCTCAATCAAAATGGTCTATGCCAAAATGTTAGTTTGTTGTATGGAATGAAATGTTTTGATGGTGAGGTTGATGGATTGTTGTGTTTGGTGAGTGGAGTTGAGTTAATCCATGATAACCTAGAAACTTTTTTAAGAAGCCTAAAATGATAGTAAAAAAAGTTTTGTAATGTAGTAAAATGCATACCCTTGCATTTTCACACTTGTTTGGGCCCACCTTGCTTTATTTATCCTCATTTATGGCTTAATTGGTCCTATTTTGCATCCACAAGCCCTATAAATTACATCTTTTTCTAGCTAATATTGACATTCTCCAATACATAAATGATAATCTAATGATCTCATATGTGTGTCCCTAATTTTTGGGTCAGGACTAAAATGCCACCTAGGACGTCTTTATGCCCCAAAGTTCTTGGGACCTTGATTTTGAGGCATCTTAGTTGAGCCCCTTTTTGGTGTATATGCCCAAGTTTCATGACTTGGGACTAAGAGGCCACCTAGGGTGTATTCGTCCTCCTAGAGTCATTTTTGGGATTTAATTTCAAATCTTAGCAGGATTTAGCCTCCTTTATTTAATGAATTCATATGTTGGCTTGGTGTGATGTAATTTTGGGATATTAAGCATAGATAAGTATAAATACAATGTTCCTCCACTCATTTTCATATGTTATCTCATCTCTAATCAATCAAGCATTTAAGTATTCATTCAAGAGAAATTATTCAAGCATTTGGAGCCATCATCAAGACTCAAACATCTTATCAAAGAGCTTCTTGCATCATGTGTGTTGTTGTGCTAAAATTTGTGATGTAGGGTTTTGATTCAAGCAAGAAATTCAAGTCCATATCTTTGGTTCAAGATCCATATCCATTGCAGCCATTTCACACAAGTTTGTAGACTTTACAAGGGTTTGGTGAGCTCTAGCATTGCATGTTGTTCATTCACAATTTCCCTTCATTACTTTATTTCATTTCAAGGTTTAATTACCAACAAGGGGTTTGACAGAGGCAAACCCCATTCACTAACAAACAACAAGTTTTTCAGTCTTGTATATTTGTGATTTCAAGTTTAGTTTGAACTCTTGAAGATCATTTGGAGTGCAAAGTTGTAAAAGTTGCAAAGTTGCATTACAAAGTTGTCATCTTCATGGAAACTCACCTACAGGTCAAATTCAGAAGTTTCAAAACCTAAGATAAGAAAGGAAGCAAGTACAAACCTTGGAGCTTAGGATCACATTCAAAGCTTTCAAAAATTTAGAATGGGACTAATACGCCACCTTGGGTGTCTTAGTCCTCCTAGGATTTTTTTTTAGAGATTCCTTCAATTCTAGTTCCAACAAACAAAGATTTTGTATTTTCCCTGAAAAACAATAGTGAGACTAATACACCACCCAAGGTGTCTTAGTCCTCCATTGCACTTTTTGGAAGCTTCAGTGCATTTCCAGAATCCTCATAACATCTCGAGACTTCCTAGGTACACATACCATATCTCCCTATTGCATAATTTCATTATTTGCATATCTCATTTAGCTTGCATAACTAGGTTTTGTAGGTCGAATGTTCATTTGTCTTTTCCAAGAATTTTCTTGGTGGTGAACCCCTTAAAGCTGAAAGAACCCCCTCCTATTTCCTCCTCATTGTGAATTGAATCACCTTGTGAGGTTGCTAGTCAATCCAATTAGGACTCCTAAGAAATCTTTGATTTTACCTTTAATCATTTTGGTGAACTCGACATTTTGAGCATTCCTTTTTTGATTTGGAGTCCATTACATTTCTAGATGTAAGTTGCCTTCATTCTTTCATTATTGAAAGTGAATCTATGGTTTCTTGCATCTTACATTAGTGAAGGTACATCTAGGGTTTCTTGCATCTTGCATTAGTGAAAGTAAATATAGTGTTTCTCATATTTGTATTAGTGAAATTCATATTGTTAGGAAAAGGTGTGTTGTACACTTTGCATAATTTATTTAATGTAACTTATCCTTGGTGTCACTTTATGTTGTTTGTAACATTGGGACATAAGTTAAAATTGTAAAAATACAATTATTTAATATTGGGGAAAATAATTAAATAAAGTACCCAATATTAAATTTGGGGACATGGTTTTGTAATCTCAAGGTTTTAGTCACATGGTTTTGTGTAATACCACTTGGTGGTTTTGTGGGAGCTTGTTTCTATAAAAGAAACCACAAGGGTAGTTGTTTAGGCTTATTAGTTGGTAGGTTAGCTGTAGTTAGCATTTGTGGAGATTTGAAGCATGGCATGAGATGTGTGGTTGCATGCTTGTTCACATGGATTGCATGGAGAGGGATTGTTGCTTCAATGGTGTTCATGGAGACTTTGAAGATGATTTGTAGTCTTTATTTTTGAATAATACATGAGAGATGGATGCTTTTGAAGGTTGGGTTTTTTCCCTCTTGAGGGAATTCTCAAGGTATATCTTGTGTCATATTTTCATAGGTATGTTTTTTATTCTCTTACATGTATATTTTGAGTACTTATTTGTATAGATCTCTTTTGGGTTATGTGGAAATTGTGTTTAAATGGATGTAAGTTCCCAACATTTGGTATCAGAGATTTGGTTATGGTTGTATAACTCTTGGTTGAGAAAAAATGTTGTTTGAGTTTGAATCTATGCATTGTATGAGAAGATGAAAGGCATGGCAACATATGAGGGTTTTTCAGATTATTTATTGCAGATCTGAGGGTTTTGGGTTTATTGTTTTTGATGGGTTGTTTGTAGATCTGGAGTGTAAGAAATTTTGGGTGAAATGGGTTTTTGGCTTTGTATTCAAATGGGGGGTTTTTTGGGGAAAAATTACATAAGACATACTGGATCAAAATGGACCTCATAATTGGATCTGGGTTGTCCGAGAGATGAATTTTGATATATAACTCGACCTATTTCTGTTACTGTGAAAAAATGATTTTTTTTAATCCCAGCCTGACTGTACGACTGTTCAGGTATATGCAAAATAAAATAATATTAAAAAAAAATTGTCGTTCATACAAAATTTGTATCTGCAAAAATAAGTTAAAAAAAATAAAGTTATTAAATGGGCTGAAATAAATGTTAAATGATTTTATTTTTTAAATATATATTGGGGGAGGGTCATCCCCCCCACCCCCCCATTATTAAATGGGCCGAAATAAATGTTAAATGATTTTTTTTAAAATATATATTGGGGAGGGTCCCCCCACCCCACCTTTGTGGTTGGTACTGTTGGTGATGGTACCATAAGCGTCAGAAGCTTTATTAAAAGCTTTTAAAAAAATTAAATTTTTTTCAAAACTTTTAAATATCTGCCCATGAATTATTTAAAAGGGGCTTGATGGTTTTTTGATGAAAAATGAAATTTAAATGAATTTGAATATTGCTTTGGGTTTGCCACCAGGGTGGGGCCACCATCCCACCACTAGAGAGCCACTAGTAGGGGTGGTGATTTTTTGCCTCACATACCAAAATTGTGCTCTTTCTTTCGAGGGGCAAAACTTTTGCCCAGGTGGTCTGTTTTTGCTCTTCTTGGACTTGTTGGAAAGCTAACTCAGTGATCTACTCTATGGTGCTAGTAATGTTTTGATATTTTATAGTTTGGATAGTTTTTTTCATACTAGATTTCAGATATTCATTTTAATCTTTGAGAGGTTATATTGAGTGCATATAGAGTCAGATTTTAGACTTTGAATAGTCGACGAAAAGCTTGTTCAAGGCACTACATAGTGAATCAGGTTTAGAGTTATTTTGGCGTGGTTTATTCATTTTTTTCCTTATATGAGATTTTTATGGGTTACTTTGACTATGGTGATACTATGAGTTTAAGGATGATCGAATATTGGAGATTTGATGTTGGATTCATTGTATGCTCAGTTGTACATCTCAAATTAGTCCCTTTTTGACATGGTTATTAGTATTTGGTTGGATTTTTATGTTGCATTGTTGTATCTACAAGTTGTGTAATGTTGTAGGTGGTCTATACTTACATGTTGTATTTATGAATTTAACATAGGTTGTTTATGCCCATAAATATTTTAGTGTTGATGCATATTCAGTTTGGTGGCTTGGTTTAGTCACTTGTTTTATTGGCTTTGTTGTCATATTGAGAAGATGAGATGGTATTACCAGGAACAATCATGATATGAGACCTATTTAGTTGACTATGTTATGCAGATATGTGGACATGGTTGGATTGAGTTGTTGGTACATTTGGTGGTGATCATGGTGTCATGGATATTTCTTGTTCTTTAGAGACTTTGGAATATCATGATGGTTTATGCAGGTGCATTTTTGGTTGTGTTGGATTGGATCCTAATTTAGGTTGTGGTGGTGTATCTTCTTGGTATGAGGATCATGATTTTACTTTTCCTTTTAAGAGCTCTTGTTACATTTGATCTCTTTGATTGTGTGAGGGCCTTTGGTTGACCCTCATAAGGAGATTGTTATCATGATGTCATGAATAGCTTGGTTTCACTTTTTAGTGGGAACTTTTGACAGTGATGGATTGGCAGTATTGGTTATGTTTATGATGGTTTGGTGGTTGCAGGTATCTTCTTGGCTTGGAGATTTTGGTTCTACTTGTTATGTTAGTAACATTTTAGTTGTGTGTGTAGACCTGGATGATCTTGATGGAGAGGATGGTTTTCACGATGCCATGTGTAGCTCGGTATCATAGCTTAGTGGGAATTTTTGGAAGTGATGTGGATTCACCATTTGATGGTGGATGATCTTCTACAGTGATTATTGGTGTCATGAATGGACTCTTGGGTTTCTAATTCTATGCAGTAAGGGTTCATTGGCATTTTTTGGTTTCATTAACAAAGGATGGTTATATTCATGTGGTCTAGATGTGTTGAAGTCTTTTGATGCCATGCAAGACTTCTTTAGTCTTTGGTTGAGGTGTCATGCTTTGTTATTTTGATATGTGATACTTGTTATGATATGATGGTTATGTTATTATGTCATGGTATACTCTTGTTTGTGCACATTAGAGTTTTGGCATGATATAGGTACTTGTTATGATTCTTTGGATCACATGATATTTATTTGGGGAGGTGTGAGATCATGATGTCATGGTTATGTTTTTGATTCATCTTTTAGGACTTTGACATTGATCTTGGTGGTTCTATTGGTATTGGGTACATTGATATTTTTCTTGATTACTTCATGATGGTGCTATGATGAATTTGAATTTTGGCATGGATTGGTTGGTTACAAGTACTCATTGATACTTGGAGACATAGGTGAGGCTTGAGTTCTCTTATGGTTAGAAACATGTGTTGAGATGGTTACTCTTGATGAGATTTCAGTATGAAGTCCAAGGATCCTACACCTTGGTTGGACATGAGTTGAACATGGACCTATGATGAGAGTGTTCTTGGATGAGTCATGATGACTTGGATGTCTTGGAGGATCATTCTCATTCCCCACTCTTGTTCTACTCGGCAGTTTCACTTGAGAGGTATTTACTATTATTTCTTTTAGGCTCTTTATGTTTATGATTTATCTTCTCATGCATATGGATCTTGAGCTATGGATATATGGTTTTGGAGGGTTCATTTGAGGAGTGTTGGCATGTTTATCTCCTTATGCATTGTGATTACTTTCATTGATTTTGAGTTTAGGAGATGTAGTGGGATTATTTCCTTCATTGGGCATGGATTTAGTTTGATCTTCTTTGGCTTGAGAGGCTTACATCCACGTTGATTACATGATACATATGTTTTGTTTGGTCTCGGTGATTGAATGGTTGGGTTTTGTTACGTCTTTTCTTTTGGGGTGTTGCGGAGGAGATCATTCTTGACATAGTTGGCATTTAGAGGTGTATGTAGAAGGATTTTCTATAGGTATATGATGTGCAGAGTTTCTCTTTTTTGGTCTTGGTTATCTTCCTGGATGTTTGGTTTCACATTACATTAGTTTGAGGTTTGGATGGAGCTATTGTGATCACTAGCTTGTGGTCATGCATTTTTCACTTATGTTCTTGGGTGATGACATGGAGGTTCCTTTATTTTTTTTCTTTGTTTGGTGTGAAGAACATGGGAGAGCTATGAAGAATTGTGGTGAGACTTGTTCTTATAGGTTATTGATTTATAAGTTTTTATATCATTGTGGATGATTCCTTGGTTCTACATGATTTTGTTTACACTTTATATATGATTCTATTGGTAGACCTGGTATGCCTTGATCATTTTTCAGATTTACATTACCCATGTAGTGGGAGCTCTTTGATATGTATGTCATTCTTTGATAGTTTTTGCACATGGAGTTTATGATTGTAGTTTATGTGTGTATATGTTTATTGCATGAGTTTACTATGATTTATATACCTTGGAGGTATGGATAGTTGAATGTGTTGGCACTTGTCATGGGTTATATTTTAGCTATGGGTTTGTGTATCTTGATAGCTACTGGTGCATATTGATACATTTGGATTGAGTTTTTGTGTTTGGGATATCAGTTGAGAAAGACTTATGCTTCATTGTGACATATTGTGTGGCTTCTCTTTGGATGGATTCTAATCTTTGTGAATTGGAATGATGGAGGATGATATCATTCATGCTTGGAATGGTGGTCACTTTGATTCTTGTTGTAGGTATCTTGATGGAGCACATGGAGCACTTTGATTCCTTGATGGTATATGTGGCTATATGGATTGTTCATTTGATTCATCTTTTGAGCTTACTTGTTCCACTTATGTAATGTATACAACAAGTGGGAGAGTGTTAGGAAAATGTGTGTTGTACACCTTGCATAATGTATTTAATATAATTATCCTTGGGGAAACTTTATGTTGTATGTAACATTGGGACACAAGTTAAAGTTGTAAAAATGTAATTATTTAATATTGGGGAAAATAATTAAATAAAGTACCCAATATTAAATATGGGGAAATGGTTTTGTAATCTCATGGTTTTAGTCACATGGCTTTGTGTAATACCACTTGGTGGTTTTGCGGGAGCTTGTCTCTATAAAAGCAAGCACAAGGGTAGTTTTTTAGGTTGATCAGTTTGTAGGTTAGCTCTAGTTAGCATTTGTGGAGATTTAAAGCATGGAATGGGATGTGTGGTTGCATGCTTGTTCACATGGATTGCATGGACAGGGATTGTTTTTTCAATGGTGTTCACAGAGACTCTGAAGATGTATTGTAATCTTTATTGCTGAATAATACATGAGAGATGGATTCTTTTGGAGGCTGGGTTTTTTTCCATCTTGAGGGTTTTCCAAGGGTATATCTTGTGTCATATTTTCATGGATATGTTGTTTATTCTCTTTCTTGTAGATTCTGAGTACTTATTTGCATAGATATCTCTTGGGTTATGTGGAAATTGTCTTTAAATGGTTGTAAGTTTACAACACATATAGGCTGCATTTTTGCTTTCTTGCATTAATTTATATCTTTAAAAAACCTAAAAAGTGCACTATTAATCATCTTAATTGAATTTAGGACCATTTTTATTGAATTCAAAATTGAAAAAATTACATTCAATTTTTCATCCAATTGCTTGTTATTAGTCACTTTTTCTTGTAGTTATTTGCACAATTTTCTATTTCCAAACATCAGGTCCCTAGGTACGCAATCTAGGAACATTGTTAACAACTCAAAATTTATTTATTTTTCTAAAAAAATCCATTGGTAAAAAAATTCCCTTCCTGGTATCTTAGTCCCTCAGGGTTTCTAGATTAGAACCCTATCTGAGTTGTGTTTTTTCTACTTCACTTTTCGGACCCTCCAAATTCCTTTAGTAGGACCAAGACATCCTTGTTGGTGTCTTAGTCCTTGTTGATTTTGAAGCTACAATTTCTAGGGTTTAAATTTGATTTTCTTCACTTTTGTTTGTTGTCATTGGTTATCTGTTTCAGTAGTTTGACTTTCTATTCCATACATTTTATCAAATCCAATTTAAAGTGCTTCATTTCATGCATTTCTCAATTCCAATTTTTCACTTACAACATTTCATCTTTCAAATCATTGCATAGTGTAATCAGTAAATTAACTTGTTTCAAATCTAAAAATTTCATTTCATTGCACTTTATTTACTTTTCCATAATAACATGTTTTCTTTCAAGAGATGTAGCTTTGATATGGTAAAAATGGATTGCATAAGTATAACATCCCCTATTATGAGTTCAATTTAGATTACAACAATGAGGTCATTAAGAAACATGTTATTCATCCTTCTACTATCTCTCATAGTTATGAGAACATCCTAGAGCAAGCAGATCAAACCATTGACACAATCCTTAATATTGCATTGCCCATTGGTGAGGAGGGTAGTGTAGACAATCATATAATCATACTTGTTCTTCTCCTAATACCTATCCTATTAGTGAAAAAGGTATCTTGGTGAAATAAGGTACAAGAATTGAGAGTCTTGATTGTCCCTATCCTCTTCCCCTTCTGGAAGACATTAAAAACAAGAAGATGAGATAATTTCTACCACTTTTCTTCCCCAAAATTCATCTCTCAACACCTCCCCTAATTTTAAGAAGGCTTTGGTAAAATAAGATACAATCATAAAAGATCATGTAAATCACATTTTTCAAGAGGACATGTGGATTGAAAGTCATAGTGTTATCTCTCTCCTTCCTAATGTCCCTAACATTTGGAAAGACCTATTTCAACAAAAGAATTTAACCATTCATAATCATGAAAACCATAATAGTCCTTCTCTTGATGCTTCCCCTATTAGTGATGAAGTTAGTTTACACAACATAATAATGGAGAGTGATGAACCTTTTATTTTCCTCTCTCCTAAAAGCTCTCCTATTAGGGTAGAAGTTATGATACAAGAGACTGAGACCTTAGAGAAAAAGGATAAAGTCATAAACAATCATAACAATCAAATAGAGCCTCCTCCTAATATCCCTACTAGTGATAAACAAAATAATTCAACCATTTATAACTTATTTATATGTGATGAAGTCATTTTAGAAGAACCAATCCTTGAATTTCAAGAAAATTTGGTTTGTAGTTCTCATAGAAGATTTCCTACTAGGGAAGACATAATAGTGGAAGAAAATGGGAACACTGACAATAGTAATTCCTCAACTGAAGATGATGAAGTAGCACTAGACTCCTCTTCTCTAATAGATCATGAAAACAAGGATAAGTCTTCTAAGGTTATGCACATTAGATATCCCTTGGAATAGTCTCTCGAGCCTAAACTTATCATTTATCCACCCTCTCACAAACCACAAGTTCAAAACAAAACTGTCCTTATCCTCGACCCATCTAAGAACGATGTTTCACAACAACCAAGTTACAATACCTTTTCTCACACAATAGCACAATAGGAAAATAGCACCGAATTTTGTGTTGGATTTTAGTGTATTTTGAGTGCATGAGTTGAATAGTTTGGTTGGCACTCAACTTGACACAAATAGGCTTGGTCAACTCGGCATCAGATTTGGCGCTGACATCTACACCGGATTTAGCACTAGACTTAGCATTGGCTTTAGCATCAGGAAATTATAGTGCCTTTATTAGCACCTGGAATAGCACTAGGAAGTAACATTGGAAATTGCACCGAAATGGGTGCCCAATTTGGCTTCCGGTTTTGCTTCCATGTCTACTCCTATTTTTGCTTCTAGTTTTCCTTCCAATTTTGCATCCAGTTTTGGTTCTAGTTTTGCCTCTAGGTTTGCTTCCAATTTTTCTTCCAAGTTTGCTTCCAATTTTGCTTCTAGGTTTGCTTCAGTTTTTTCTTCCAGTTTTTCTTCCAATTTTTCTTCTTGTTTTCCTTCCAAGTTTTCTTATGATTTTGCTTCCGGTTTTTCTTCTAGTTGTGCTTTTGGTTTTGCTTCTAGTTTTGCTTCCATTTTTGCTTCCATTTTTGCTTCCACTTTTGCTTCCTGTTTATCTTTTGGTTTTGCTTCCAATTTTGCTTCCAAGTTTTCATTTAGTTTTGCTTCCATTTTTTCTTCTGGTTTTGCTTCCAGTTTTGTGTCTAGGTTTTCTTCTAGTTTTGCTTCCAGATTTACTTCCATTTTTTCTTCGAGGTTTTCTTCTAGTTTTTCTTCAAAGATTGCTTCTGGTTTTTTGGTGAATTTTACAGTGCACCTAAAGGAACTTCTAAGGAATAGACAATTCCTATGTTCAAAACTCTTGAAAATAATTGGCCAACGAACAAGATCTAGTCAAAGACTGAGACCTTTTGCACTTTAGGCTCTGTGGGGCCAAGGAGGGTGTTCCTATTAGTGTTCATTTGAATTGTACTTGACAGGAAACACATCATTTTCATAGATTAATTTGAATGAAGGTCAATTACACACTAATTACTATGAAATTGGCTTGTTTCTAAGTAACATGCTACCAATTCATCCAAAGCTAGCCTACATGGTAATTGACACATGTTTTTTATAAAGATTTTATGAAATTTGAAGTGAATTTAAATTATGACTTTAGGCAGGTCACTATACAATTATTGATTAACCCTTTAGGTGAATCATTAAGGAATGGATTAGTGCCTTATCAAATTGGGCGATGGAGGCACATATACAAGAATCAGTAATGCATAAAATGACCTTAAAATTTAATGGGGTGGACAACCCTCATAACAACTTTGCATTATGGAGCTCACAATTTCTGATATACAAATACTTATCACATCCTATGCAAATCATTGTAAATCTATGACTCTATTTAAGCATTTAATTGACCACTTGAATCAAAGCACAAAACAAAGACATACATTTGAACAGATGTTCAAAGAAGAATGAAAATATTATTAACATTCCACTCAGAATTCACACAAGTCTGCATAAAGAGAGAAGATATATCAGAATTATACTTTCATTTATTCTTATCAGTGAAATTTGCATAACAATTTAAGATAACATGCACATGTTTCTCCCAGAAAATCTCAAAATAGACTTGTTACTCTATTCCTATCATTACATTCATATACACCTGACCAAAACTGAACCAGAATTCGATCTATTATTCCCTTTCTTCCCTTCTCTCTTCTAAAATCTGCCCTCTTGCAAATAAGCCCAGAATTCCCCTTTATAGAGTAAGGGAGTGACAAGCTTCAGGCTTAAATGAAAGTTCATTAAAAACTTCATTTCATTTACTTCACATCTCAAAATTCCCATGTGTTGAATCTGCAAGAAAATGGTGCAAATTGGGAAAATCCAAAACTGTAACCACCATCAAAGAGGGAAATGCAAAGTGCCGCCAAGAATCCCCTTTGTCACCATCCATAATACAATGAACCAAGTATTCATAATTCCACAAGGGAACACGATCAATGTTCAACACCAAAATGTGCCACACATGCAAAATAAAAACCACCACCACAACAGACACAAAAATTTAACATCCCACACCTAGCAACTTTTCATTTACTAGCCACCCCACCTTTACCAATGCCCAGACCACAATACACGTGCCTTCTTCGAGTCACTGCAAGAGGAGGAGAGGAAACCTCAGCTTCTTCCTCATTATTTTCCTTTTCCAACACACCACCAGTCTACCTGCTTGGAGTTTTGATGGCCAATGGCGAGATAGATATTACCTCCTAACCAAGGGGTAGACCATGACTCAAGAGTGCGAGGTATTGACAATAGTTAGAATTGATCTCTATTTCGCTAACATATGATCTTCTTGTAAGGTCAATGAAGTCATTTTGGCTTCCAAAGGCACCACTCCCATACCTCACCTTCCTCTTAGCTCTAGTAGCATACCACACTGGATGCTTACCTTTATCATCAACCCTCTCTATAGTCGCACTCTAGAATTGTAACCTTTGACTACACCTTGTGGACACAATCCGGGATCTGCCAGTAGAGGTGTCCATTCTTATTGTCAAATCATATCCAAGAACACTCAAACCATGCCTCTACAAGCACAATTGAGTGGTCCTCTTAGCTGGCTCAATGGAAACTACTAGCTTGCTCATTTTGTAACTAGAGAATACATACAATCAACCTCTGTTTGTGGAAATAATTTGAGGACCTTGCAGTTCAATTGCTATAGTAAAAACAAAAACATATCACCTCTATTTACTAAATAGGGTGATAATATTGATCACCAATGTTTAATGAAGACATGTGCAGATGGATCAATTTGTGGCATGCACAACACTACCGTTTAATCCCAAGTGCATGAAAACCTACAAATTGTGCCTCATGATTACTAGTAATCAAATCTCCACATGCATGAAAATCAATTTTCTTCACATCTGTAGAAGGTTGGCCATTAATGCTAGCTAGTTATATAGCAAAAATGGCTATCACATACCTTTATCAACTTTGAATATGTACCCTTGATCTTCTACTTGGGTGGCTAATCAAGTGGCTGACCTGAGTTTGACCACCTTCGACTTCCAGCAATGCTTCGCTGAAGTGTCCACAAATAATAGTGTTCATCCAACTCAGATGATATATTCTCAGTGTGCAGGCTCCACCTTCCTTACGAACTAAATAGACTAGGATAGGTGTCGAGATATCACTAATCTCACTAGTTTTAACCATCTTTCAGCTTCGCCCAGCAAGCCAGCGGGGAATGGTGAAGATCATTCCCCTGAACTTAATCTCTGCCATTTGTTGAAGTTTTCAGTCCATGGGCATGATAGTGGGGAAAGGGTCCCATGATTGTACAAGGACACATGTCCACCTTTTTCCAGCCTTGCTACATTTATCCTGCCATCACTTAATTCCCATGGGTTGGTGGGGTATGGTCCAAATCTCCTCCTGCTGCATTTATCTTCTCAGTGTGTTGAATGGGTATCATAAAATCTTGATATATGCACTTCACATAATTTTATCATTTAATGGATGACACATGGTCCAACCGACAATGATATGACCACTAGGGTTAATGACTTAAGCTTAATTCCCTAGGTTAAATTTAAAATTAGACTTAGGAAAAGGGTTAAAACCAATGAGAGACCTGATTACCAGTGTTTTGTGCTAACGGGGCTGGTAAACCGACATGCTGGATGGATTAAGAGACAACTTAAGGGATCGGTGATTGACATAACAAGTCAACCTCAAATTATAACACTTGCATGTGCTTATGAATAAAACCCTACTCATTCATGGGGACAAGGGTTTTACAATGGATACTAAATCCATGGAAGCAAAGAGAAAATTCCTTAGAATTTTATAAGCTCCATCAGCGGCTCATGCTCGGGGATGCATACCCCTAGCGGGTATGGCGAGAAACCAATCTCTGGTTGAAGTAGACTAGGACACATGATCAAAACCAAGGAAGTTACCCAGACTAGGCAAGCAGACCCAACAGGAAGCAAACAATCCAAACCAACATATATACAACACTTACAGAATATACATTGGATTATTTTACATGGTAGAGGCCCAAGGCCCCCAAAATTCAGGGACAACTGTTTCCTCTATCAAAAAATTTAACTTTTTTACCTTGAAGTGAATGTACATGAGAAGTATGTAACTCCAAATCACCAATGTCACCATGATCAATACCACCAATGTCACTTTGAGCAATATTGCCAACTTTGTCCCTTTTCATTATTGGTTCCTCAAACTGAATCAATATAGTGAATCCTTCATATTCCACATTGTCATGAAGTATAGAATCATCTTCAACTTGTTCATCAAACTTCAAAACCTCATAGACATTCTGGTTCAAATTAGGCCAATCCTCAATGAATTCAGGAAAGAAATTATAACTAGGTCTATTATATGCATGCTTATGACAAGTGCTAACCCCATGAGGTGAAAGGAGTTCCATAATCAAATCCATCAAATAAGAAGTATCTGCAAAGAATTCCATTGTAGCTTCATACTGTCCTATATCATTCTCATAATCACCTGTGTCTTTGGACTACCCTTCACTTGGGTGAAAAGGTACTGCAATGTCTACACACTTTGCAAAATCATCAAGTAATCCCTTCTCCTCAACACAAGGTTGTGTTGCTGCAATATTTATGCAATCATCCTGTGGAATATAAATAACTAGCCTTTCAATTGTTTTTTAAAACATACCACTCTTCACCATAGGAGAGTCAATGCAATTGGGTGCATCCTTTTGGCTATCTTCATTGTATCTAGAGCTAACACCATGCTTGGGAGCTTCTTTATTGATGTTTGCATTCTCATACATTTCATGCAGTTTGGAACTTAGCAAATCAAAAGTAACATCTTTACTGACGGAACTACCCACCTCAACACAACTTTGATCTTCACATGGACTATCAACAACATATCCATTGATGGTAATTTCCAGATGCTCACTAAATTTTTCTTCGAAAAGAGGATTGCTTCTACACCAGTAAGGAATTTTTCTTTATAGCTTCATCATCCAAAACATCTTCATCAAATATATTTTCTTGCCATACATTAATTGGATGTATCTCACCATGGATGCCAACAATCCAGATTATCAGTGCACTCAAGATTAGTATATTCATTTGAAGAACACATAAAAACAAGCTTACTATTCTCCTCATCTTTCATATATGCAACAATTGATTCATACTCAGAAGATTCTTCACATGATGAGAATTGTTCAATGTCTATGAAACATACACCTTCAAGCCTATTAACATACCCCCTACTAGAAGCAATGGATTCCATCTCAACTTCATATGAAGAGTCATATTCAATTGTGGACTACCCCATCTCAATCTCCTTATCTTGGTTCCTCATGTATACCATAGCATCAAGACTAAGTGCACTCCCTTAATTGACAGGTACATTATGACTGGTAACCAAATCAACTTGGAAGGCTTCATCGTGCATTTCTTGTGTATGTTCATAGCTTATAAATTTCCAAGGAAGATAATTAAACACCATCTCCTTGTTTTCATATTCTATCCCTTCATCCTCATCATTAGTGCATGCATCTATTTCTAAGTTGCTAGTGAAATGGAAACATTCAACAATCAATTATTCTGCTTCTAGTGCTTCTTCTAGATCTCACATTCTAAAGCTTTGATCTCCTTTAACTTGAAAACTATTTCTCACATCATGAGTAACAGATAAAGGCATATGACCATGCTCCATGTTTTCCACAATATAAATCCAATCTACAACTTGATCAAGGCTATGAGGCTTCAGATCCTTAGACCATTTGCTAGACCCTGACATATATGCTTCATAAAACAAGTTAATGCACATTAGATCATTAGGTCTGAGAATCTTGGGTATTTCTTGTTAGAACCCAAAATTTCATTTTAAAAAACCTAAGGTTTTCCTATTGTTTCCATAAATTTCCATTAAAATCCTAAGTCTTTACCCACTTGAAATCCAATTTTCCTATCTTTTTGTCAAGAAAAAATAATCCTTTTTGCCATCCAAAGTGCTAATACACCTTTTACCTTATACCGCTGCCTTAATTCTTTATTTCTATGTGTTTACCACGTTACCGCGGTCTCCCACAAAGGGACCCGCGGTATGGCGGTGGCAGTTAGCAGGCAGGCAATAGTGTTTACCGCACCACCGCACGCGGTCTAAACATAGATCATGGTATTGTGGTGGGTGGTGAGTGAGCGGCAACAGTGATGGTCGAGGGTGAGTGGTTGGCGGTAATGGCTAAGGAATTGGTAGATAATGTTCACCGTGGTACTGCACGCAGTCAAACCATAGACCGCGGTGGCCGCAGTGAATAGTTAGCAGTTAGCGAAATTGTTAGCATCACCAACATGGTAAGCAGTTAGCGGTTACCGCTATACCGCACACAGTTTATATGAAGAACGTGGTAGAGCGGTAGGTGAGGAGGGAAGTAGCGAATGGTTACCACGCAACCGTGTGTGGTTAGTATGGTCACCGCAGTAGTGCGGTGGACAGTCAATGAACGGGCTGAAGCAGTCAATGGTCAAATATCGTGATACCGCGGATGGGTAAGTCAAAGCCCACGGTAACGCGGTAAAGCAAGGGAAGCCTTGGGAAAATAAATGTTAAGGGCAGTATATAACTAATAAAATGAAAAATCAAAAGTTGAACTATAGTCTAAATATTTGATTTGTCGATAAAGGCAATATAATCAATTTTTTTTTTTGTCACAGAATGTAAACGACCATAATCAAAATATCAAGTGATTGTAACTAGAAATAGAAGAGTCACGACCCTTGGGTGTGTAATGTATAAAAAAATCAAGGGAGATATTTAGAAGAGGAGAGAGGGGTGAGAGTAGGAAGGAGATTTTCTGGAAAAAAATGTAAAATGGACAGGGCCTTTCCTAAAATAATGCAATGGAGAAGATGTTTTAAATTGGTGAAACTTTTTTTGTTTTCAGTTGTGATATAATAATTTATATTTCTTATGTGGGTTGTCTCCAACTTGAAGTTTTAAATCATTTAAATCAATGTATCAAGTCTATGTTTGATTTATCACAGTGCAAATTTCACTTTGTATGATTTGATTGATTGGTGTCTACAAGTCAGAATTAAAATCCTTTTAAACAAGTCACAGTGATTTAGTGTTTCTTTTGGATTGTTGAAGTAGAACCCGATAAGAAAACATTCCAGCACTATTTATGCAAGCCATAAATTAATGAAGTCATATGCCAGTCATAGGATTTTATTTTATAAAGTGCCTAACAACTTGAAATTAAGCCAAGGAAGGAAAACACATGTCATTTTCTATTTTTGA
>CM021108.1:381908171-382038450 GCA_007115665.2 Sequoiadendron giganteum
TTAGGCCTTATATCTTCTATAATTTCTTTGATTTCCTTTGCAAATAGGATATTGAAGGAAGGAACCAACTCCCCTTCACTTATGTGGATTTCCATGAAATTCTTTCTCACTACACATGGATTCACCCTTTCACCGAATTTTTCAACAAAGCTTGTCTTGAACTGATTCCATGAAGCTACAGAACTCGCTGGAAAATATGAATACCAATCCTTGGCATCATCCTTCAAGGATTGAACAAAGAGCTTCATGACAATGTCTTCATGATTCACCTCATGATCCCCCATAACATCCATGAATTTTTGTAGATGTTTAGAGGCTGATTCAGAACTTTGCCCAGTGAATTTGGGAAAATGCTTCCTAACATTCTTAGGAATCGAGTTTGGGAAACCTCAAGTACCACTAAAAACCAACAGAATATACCTTTCAATAATAAAATCCCTTTGAGGGCATGACATGGCTTCTTCACCCTGCATACTTTACTTATTTTTTTACAGGGAGATTCTCTAAAAGGTAATGCTTAAAAGAATAACATACTTTTCAGAGAACTACAAACTTTGCACATAAGAAGTATGAAAATAATTACTATTGTTCCCTTTCTTAATGCAATTCCATCTAATAGGGAACCATTTATGATCTCCTAAAATGTTCAAATATATCTTTCATATACAATTTTCTTGAAAATCATGAATGAGGATTACCTTGAAATGTTGCAACTGCTGCAAATTGTTCTTCTAATTGGAAATATTTATAGATCTGGAACTGTATTCACCTCTTCAAAAGGTTCTTCTTTTCAGAGTCACCACCTCTCTTCTTAGAGGATTGATCTTCAAGAAATATTAAGTTCCTTCAAATGTAAATTTCTTTCTGAGTTCCTTTAACTAGCAAAGCACCACATATCTTGAAATTTTCAGGTTGGCTGCAATAAATCTTTCCCCAGGTTTAAAATCCTTTAGCATTTGAATGAAATTCAGAATGACAAACAATAATATGACTATGTAGTTAAGTAGTCTGCACTTGGAGATTCAAGATTATCCCCAACATATTTGTCATTTTGTTGGTGAATTTTCTAGTGCACCTAAATGAAATTCTAAGGAATAGCCAATTCCTATGTTCAAACCCCCTAAAAATGACTGGCCAACGAACAAGATCTAGTCAAAGACTGAGATCTTCTACACTTTAGGCTCTATGGGGCCAAGGAGGGTGTTCCTATTAGTGTTCATTTGAATTGTACTTGACAGAACACATCATTTTCATAGATTAATTTGAATGAAGGACAATTACGGACAAATTACTATGAAATTGGCTTGTTTCTAAGTAATGTGCTACCCATTCATCCAAAGCTAGCCTGCATGGTAATTGACACATATTTTGTATAAATATTTTATGAACTTTGAAGCGAATTTAAATTTTGACTTTAGGAAGGTCACTATACAATTATTGATTAACCCTTTAGGTGAATCATTAAGGAATGGATTAGTGCCTTACTAAATTGGACGATGGAGGCACATATACAAGAACTAGTAATACATAAAATGACCTTTAAATTTAATGGGGTGGACTACCCTCATAACAACTTTGCATTATGGAGCTCACAATTTCCGATATACAACTACTTATCACATCCTATGCAAATAATTGTAAACCTATGACTCTATTTCAGCATTTAATTGATTACCTGAATCAAAGCACAAAATAGAGACATACATTTGAACAAATGTTCAAAGAAGAAGGAAACTATTATTAAAATTCTACTCAAAATTCACACAAGTCTGCACAAGGAGAGAAGATATATTAGAATTATACTTTTATTTATGCTTATTAGTAAAATTTGCATAACAATTTAAGATAACATGCACATGTTTCTCCCAGAAAATCTCGAAATAGACTTGTTACTCTATTCCTATCATTATATTCATATACACCTAACCAAAACCTATCCAAAATTCTATATATTATTCCCTTTCTTCCCTTCTCTCTTCTAAAATCCGCCCTCCTGCAAATAAGCCCAGAATTCCCCTTTATAGAGTAAGGGAGAGACAAGCTTCAAGCTTAAATGAAAGTTCATTAAAAATTTCATTTCATTTACTTCACATCTCAAAATTCCCATGTGTTGAATCTGCAAGAAAATGGTGCAAATTGGGAAAATCCAAAACTGTAACCACCATCAGAGAGGGAAATGCAAAGTGCTGCCAAGAATCTCCTTTGTCACCATCCACACTACAATGAACCAAGTATCCATAATGCCACAAGGGAACATGATCAATGGTCAACACCAAAATTTTCCATGCATGCAAAAATAAAACCACCACCACAAAAAACACAAAAATTTAACATCCCACACCCAACAAATTTTCATTTACTAGCCACCCCACCTTTACTAATGCCTAGACCATGATACACACACCCACTCTGAGTCACTACAAGAGGAGGAGAGGAAACCTCAGCTTATTCCTCATTATTTTACTTTCCCAACACACTACCAGTCCACTCACTTGGAGTTTTGATGGACAATGGCGAGATATATTTTGCCTCCTGACCAAGGGGTAGACCATGACTCAAAAGTGCGAGGTATCAAAAATAGTCGAAATCGGTCTCTATTTTTCTAACAAATGAGCTGCTTGTAAGGTCAATGAACTCAGTTTGGAATCCAAAGGAGTCACTCCCATACCTCACCATCCTCTTAGCTCTAGTAGTAGACCACACTGGTTTCTTACCTTTATCATCAACCCTCTCTACAGTTGCACTCTGGAATTGTAACCTTCGACTACACCTTGTGGGTGCAATCTGGGATCTGCCAGCAGAGGCGTCCATTCTTATTGTTGAATCATGTCCAAGAACACTCGAACCATGTCTCTACGAGTGCAATCGGGTGGTCCACTTAACTGGCTCAATGGAAACTACTGGCTTTCTCATTTTGCAACCAGAGACAGACACTCAACCTTTGTTTGTGGAAATAATTCAAGGACATTGCAGTTCAATTTCTATAGTGAAAATAGCAACATATCACCTTTATTTACTGAACAGGGTGATAATATTGATCACTAATGTTTAATGAAGAAACACAGAGATAGATCAATTCGTGGCATGCACAACACCACCATTTAATCCCAAGTGCATGAAAACCTACAAATTGCACCTCATGATTACCAGTAATCAAATCTCCATACACATGGAAATCAGGTTTCTTCACATCTGCAGAAGGTTGGTTGTTAATGCGAGCTGGTTACATAGCAAAAATGAATGTCACGTGCCTTTATCAACTTTGAATATGTACCCTTGATCTTTTTCCTACGTGGCTAGTCAAGTGGTGGACCTGAGTTTGACCACCTTTGACTTCCAGTGGTGCTTCACTGAAATTTCCACAACCAATAGTGTTCATTCAAATCAGATGATATCTTCTCAGTGTGCGGGCTCCACCTTCCTTATGAACTAAATAGATTGAGACATGTGTCAAGATCTCATTGATCTCGCTTGTTTTAACCATCTTTCACTTTCACCCAGAGATTCAGCAGAGAACGGTGAAGATCATCCCCAAATTTAATCTCCATCATTTCTTTAAGGTGTCGGTCCATGGGCACAGTAGTGGGGAATGGGTCCCATGATTGTATAGGGACATGCATCTGCCTTTCACCAGTCTCGCTGCATTTATCCTGCCACCACTTAATTCCCATGAGATGGTAGGGTACGGTCCAGATCTCCTCCTAGATCATCAAATCTTGAAACCTGCACTTCACATAATGTTAGCATTTAATGTATGGGACATGGTCCAACTGATGACGATATGACCACTGGGGTTAATGACTTAAGCTTAAGTCCCCGAGTTAAATTTAAAATCAGACTTAGGAAAAGGGTTAAAATCGATGAGAGACCTAATGACCAGTGCTTTGGGCTAACGGGGCTGGTAAACTGACGTGCTGAATGGCTTAAGAGACAACTCAAGGGATTGGTGATGGATATAACACGTCAACCTCAAATTATAACACTTGCATGCTCTTGTGAATAAAACCCTACTCATTCATGGGGACAAGGGTTTTACAATGGATACTAAATCCATGGAGGGAAAGAGAAAATTCCTCAGAATTTTATAAGCTCCATCTTGGTTTTCTTGTAGCATGGTTTCCATTGTTGCTTCCTTTTTTGCTTATAAAAATGCTTCTTGTTTTGCTTCCATTTATTAATTTAATATGTTTTATTTCAATTTGATTAGTTAAATATATCATGCCTCTTAAATAATTCATATGATTATAGAGTAAGTAATTTAATTATTTAACTCATATGATTAAATAACAATATAATTATTATAACATGATCATCATCTATAATTAAAACAAGTGAGTCAAATATCTATAATTTAATTAAATTTGACAACATCCATCCTCAGCAGTAAATTAAAATAATCATACTTAATAAATATCCATCCAAAAATAATCAACCACTTTTAATATATATAAATTGAAAATTCACCACCGATAAGATCATCATCATATATAACTCAAACAAGTGAAAGTCAAATATGACAGTACATCAAAAACATGTCAAAATGATACATGTACAACAATTGACATAAGTGAAAATGATACATGTACAAATGATATAAATAAAATTGATAAATTATGTAACTCAAATTGATACAAGTCAAGATGATACATGTCCAAATGATATAGTGAAAATGATACATGTTAATGGGTCTTGCCACAATAGTGGTTTACACTTTCTGGGAGATCCTGATTTTTTGCTGAAATCACATATTTTTAGAAAATATAAATATTTAAGCTTTGAAAAGTTTCATTTAAAGGATTCCAATTGAAGAGGGTTTGATCAAACCACCTTATACCAAACCCCCTTGGATAGAACTCTGCTAGTTTTAATCCATACCTATAATGAAGTCTCCTTTACACCTATCAAAATGGTGATAAAAACCCTTTTTTGATTTAAATTTTGGGGGATCAAATGAGTTCATTTAAAATTTATTTTTTGTAAGTATGTATTCCTTATTATAAGCTTCCAAAAAAGTATAATTTTAATTAAATTAATTTTATTATTATATTTATTTTTAATTTCTTGTGAATGTAGGTTTTTCACCAAAAAAAAAGCTCTTTGTTCTGCACATGTGGTAAAATAGTAGATTATCAAAATAAAATTTTGAAAAATATGTTCAGGCTGGGTATTGTTGTCCTTGTTCCATTAAAAAAACAAATTTGAATTTTGATACATATAGAAAAAATTATGTTGTATACGGCCTGCCTATGTTTGAATTGTAATTGGTTTGTCTTCGAAACTTGATTAAGGAAAAAATATTCAATAAAATACTATAAAACTAAATTAAAGTGCTAGATATCATAGTTACAAATCTAAATTCGAAAAAAAATGAATTTATAATTATACAAAAAAAATTATGTTGTATACGGTGAGCATCACTCCTTAAAAATATTGTTGTTTTAAAAAAACTAGTTTTCGAAGAAGATGGAAAAATAAGTGCAATCTAATTCCAAAAAAAATGAAAAAAATATATTTAGAATCTTTAGACAAAACATCAAAAATCACTAGTTTTCATTATCTTCAAATTCCTCACGGTTTAGCCGCTATAGGAGTCTGAAAGTGAAGATTTAGTTAAAAAAAATTAGTTTGGTGTCTAGCTTGCCCAAAAATTATAAACCAGTATTGTGGGATCACCCCAATATGATACAACTCAACAATATAGTACTGTAGGCTTTGAAAATGATACATATGATAGTAACCATGAAAAGAGTCATCATAATGATATATCAACAATGATCCATGATGTAGTCTATATGATCATGAATGTCATTGGTTACTATTGTAGCCATGTCAAATTTACTTGACACCTATCACACAACACTAAACAACATCAAACAACAATGAATGTCATTAAACAACACTGAACAACATCAAAACAACACTAAACGGTATTGAACAACCTCAAGCAACATCAAATGATATGGGACATCATATCACATCATCTCAGAATGACTCAAAATCATCTCGTAACACTTCAAAATGACTTGGAATCATCTTGTAACACTTCAAAATGACTCAAAATCATCCTATAACACTTCAAAATGACTTAGAATCATCCACTAACACTTTAGAATGACTCAGAATCATCTTGTAACACTTCAGAATGACTCAAAATCATCCCGTAACACTTCAGAATGACTCAGAATCATCCTGTAACACTTTGGAATGTCTCATAATCATCTCGTAACACTTTAGAATGACTTAGAATCATCCCATAACAATTTAGAATGAATCAAAATCATCTTATAACACTTCATAATAACTTGAAATCATCACATAAAGTCTTGGATCATCTAAGAATCACCCCAAAATTGTCCATAATCATCCTGTAACATCTTAGATCATCTCAGAATCACCCTAAAACAATTTTGAATCATCCTGCAACATCTTGGATCATCTCAGAATCATCCCAAAACACTCGAAATCATACCACAATGTTCCCACATCGCATCAAATCAGAACAACATCAAAAACCCTAATTCCTCTATTAATTGAATAAAACAACATTATTCAATTAATTCACTTTTTCATCATTTTAGACAAATTTAATAAATTTTGTTTATTTAATAAATTCCTAGAAACCCTAATTCCTCTGTTAATTGAATAATACAACATTATTTAATTAATTCACTTTTTGACAAATTAGATAGATCTCATTTATTTAATAAAGTCCTAATCTCACCTTATTTCGTCTTGATTAATTAAATAGTGCCAATTATTTAATTACATTGCTAAATCACCTAATTTCCCTAATTGGATTAAATTATTAAATAATAATTTAATTCCAACACTTTCCTCCAAAATTTTGAATTAAATCAAAATATTCAAATCAATTATCAAACTAATGCAACTTTCTTTGTAAAATTCAAACTTGATTTGCACATTCAAACCCCAAAAAGGAATTAATTAATTAAATCAATTAATTCATATTCCTCACCCACTTTCTGATTGAAAAAATTACGATTGTTGACTAAGCAATCTAATTTGTTAACTAATCAATCTATTTTATTAACTAGTCTATCTATTTTATTAATTAAAACATCACATTCCTAACTAAGTCATCACAAAGTTGATTGATCAATCTATTCAGTTAACTGATTAATCAAAGTCTTGACTAGCCAATCTATTTCCCAATCACACAAATTGTGCAATCAACTTTGCACAATTATCTCATGTCTAGATCCTCTCAACACACTCTGACTGTTGATCTAGATATTCTTCAAAACGATCTCGATCATCCATTTCAAATATCATTTTCTGTATAACAAATCCCTTTCCTCACAAATAAGGATCGGAGAATCAACATACATTGAACAACGGAGTTTTTTCAAGATCCTTGAGAGAGAGCTTCATCCATCATCTTTGATCAACCAAACACAACAAGCATTCATCCACACTTTGCACATGAAATTTGGAGGCTTTGATGTGATAGGAACAATCCAACATCAAGAAAATACACTCTGCTACAGGATGGTAAAAGCTATCTTTTGTTCTCATTTTGGTAATTAATAGATTCCTTATCATGTTTGCATTAGTATAGTTCAATTTCGTATGTGTAGGTTTCCAAATTTTAGATTTTGAGCTTTTTGGCTATAGATTAGATTTCTTCATCAGATTGCTCTAATGTCACTCTTGGATCATTTATATAACATCCTCATTCCCCCTCACACATTCTAGAACACCCGATGGGACCCTTGTCCCCTTTACTAATTTTTGAAGTTGTAGGTCTTAGAAATGCTTTTGTCACAGTTTTCATGCGCTCATTTTGAATACTTGAGCATCTGTTTGAGAAGAAAATTGTGCATTTGTCGAAGAATGGCACATTTTTTAGAAGAATTGTGCACTTGTCATGGGAATGGCGCATTTTTATAATACTGGTGCATTTGTAATTTCTTGAGTGAGCATCTGTCAAATAAGGTTTTGAGCATTTGTTCTTAAAACTGTGCAGTTGTCTGGAACCAGTGCATTTGTCTTTTCTATTCTAAGCATTTGTTCTAATAGATAAATGCACTAATCCCACACTTTTGTAATAGGTTTTCACTAACAGGTGTTTTTTTTTTATGTGCAGGCAAGAATCGATAGGTTTGATGCAAGATTCCAATAACTCTAACATGTTTATTGTAGGGAAGATGATCTATCCTAGTTGTTGAAATTACTTTTTTTTAAACTCAGGAATTTTCACTTTGGTGCTCTAAAATGAACAACAACAAACTCGCATTTTGATTTTGGTGTTATAGAAAAGAACAAATTTGAAGATTTTTTAACTTAGGAATGTTCACTTTGGTGTTCTAAAATAGACAACAAAAAACTCACACTTTAATTTTGGTGTTGATAAAAAGAACAAATTTCAAGCTTTTTAAACTCAGGAATTTTCACTTTGGTGCTCTAAAATGAACAACATAAACTCACACTTGATTTTTGTGTTGATAAAAATGAATAAATTTTAATCTTTTTAACTTAGGAACTTTCATTTGGTGCTCGTAAAAAGAACAAAAACACTTCAATTTTGGGATCTAAAAATGAACACATTTAATGTTTTCATAAGTAGGAACCTTTAACTTTGGTGCATAAAAAGAGTGAAATCCTTTTTCATTTTGTTGATGCATGCACGTTTTCACATTTGTTGACCAAGATAGGACAAGGATTGTCTTTCTTAGAAACACTTCTATTGGAGCTCATAAAAATGAACAAATGCTTCTTTGTGATTTCTCATCATTGCTATCTTAATTGCTTGATGTCTTGAACACTTCATATTGGTGTAAGTTAAAAAGAAATTTTGTTTTTCTTTAAAACAAATTTTTGGGGATAACATCGCTCAAGGTGTTTAAAATGAATCAAATTGCAATGAAGTGGTTTTTGTGCATATAGTGATTGAAAAAGCTAAAAGTTTTTTATCTTCTTCACTCGCACCTTTTGGCGATCTTGTGTGAGTGAAATAACATTTTTAAACATTGCACTTTATTTTTCAAGTTTACCTTAAAGAGGGGGCTTTCCTTGAGATACATCTCGCGTTGGAGAACTCATTGCATGATCTCAAAGCACATTTACTAGTGGGATATATTAAAGGTTACAAAATTGTAAGAAAGTAGCTTCAAGCCATGCTGACAACAGACTACACCTAATCCCATACCTTAAGTGGAACAGGAACGGTTAAATAGCCTTAAGTGGCCAATGGGTGAGTGTCGGATTTCTGCATTCATAGTTATCACTAAGAGCCAATTTTTTTTAGAAGCTACCCTATTATCCAAAAAAAATCTTTGAAAATGGTGCATTCGAATTTACTTGTAAGAAGTTACTTGCCATGTTTGATTGTAGGCCTGTGCCATAAGTTGCATGTAAAATTGTCTCTTTAGAGCATGAGGTAGGCCTACCTAAGAGAATGGTGTCTATCTCCTAGGGTTGTAATTTCTAGTTTATGTTAAACTTAGCCCATTACATTCAAAACAATTTGACATCAAATTTTGTGTTTGATTTAAAGAAAAAAAACACATTAAAAAAAAACATTGAACAAGATGGTTAAACCATAAACGCTTTGATTTAGTGCACACTTGTGAGAGAAGCCTTATGTTTGCACCCCTTTGAAAGGATATTTCCTAGGTAAAGGTTTCTGAACATTCCGGCTTTGATTTCTGGGTACATTAATCAGAGTAAACATTTGGGAACTATGGCTTGGGTGTTGTGATTTCACAACCTAAGTTATAGAAATAAAGGTCACATAAGTCCATGCTTTTTGAGTCAGTCCAAGTGTTGTCTTATCATTTGCCATATTTCAAAACATGGAGAAAATTTGAAAAATATTTTTTCACAAGATCATTATTCAAACCAAAAAAATTGGAAAGACAGAAGGTCATATAGTCCTACATCCATTATTTTCATCCTACCTATTTGAAATCAAAATCAAAAAAACCATTAAGGTATTTCCTCCACTTAGAAGTCCATGATATTAACAGTTACTTGGGACTCATAGATAGTACAAGTAGAATTACCTGCAACATATCCATTGGACAAGTGGAATATAGAATTTAGTTCTTCAACATTTTGATTTCCAAGAAGTAGTGTCACCAAAACAACACTCAAACCCTAGGGCCTTGAGCTTCACAACAACCACCCCATAACACCACTAAAATTTATGACCATTTGGTGACCAACTGCCCCAATTCAACAACCAGATCTTGTAGCACCGATCCTTCAACCTAGTCTCACATATACTGAAGGTGAACATAAAAACATCATAAACAATTTAAGAACATTAATTTTTCAGAAGAATGAAACACCCCACTAGTTTCTCACCACATCAATTGTCCTAGACAAAGAGAAAGAGAAAGTTGACATAGAAATAGAGAGACCCATTTTACCACCACCTGTGTGGCAATAATTATTCCCTTCATGATCTCACGCAAGGTCAAGATCCCTAAGGTAAAATCCACAGGTTGTCATTTCAGACTTAGGAATTTGAGTCCAAAGGTTCTCAAGAAACACCTCATAGTGCTACATAAAAACAAAAATAAATTGGTAGAAAATTTTTATAGACACGCTTCCAAGGACAATCTAGAGTTATATATGTTCTTCTTTGGTCAAAATCTTGGTCTTTTTCATGATACTAAACTTCTCTAGAGGAAAGAACCAGATTTACACCACTTTTAGGACACCACCGGGTCTTTAGAATTTAAGTCAATTAGAGAGTACACCACTCTCCCATAAGAGGCCCATGTTTATGACAACAACGAGATCACAACATAGGAAGAAAATGGAAGAAATCAAGAAAGACACCAATAGCCCAACAACAAACACCACAAAGAAAGAAAGTGGCCCATGAGGATATACACCAAGTAAAATTTTGATAGGATATTGAATATTAAAAAACACCCAAAACATGTCAATATATTACACAAATCCTTCTTATCAAGGTTCACAATATCAAATAGGGCAACAACATCAAGGCTTTCAAAATCTTCATCAAGGAATAAGTCCAAAACATTAAAATTCCTTAGATAAAATTGAGAGAGATCTTGATGAAATTAAATGAAATAAAAATCCAACATATCATTGATGCCATGTGCAAAGTCAAGAGATTACATATCCAAAACAAACAAGCATCATTCCATAAGCACCTCAACGACACCTCCAATATCAACAATATCAAGGTGTGCCTCAAATGCAATATCAAGGTGTACTTCAAGAGCAATATCAAGATGTACCTCAACCATGATATCAAGAATTTATGCAACACCAAGGTGTACCTTAAGTATAATATCAAAATATACCCCAAATACATAATCAAGGAGTTCCACAAAATCAAGATCAAAACAATCAAGAAAATCCACCAAGGAAAGACTACCAACCAGGAAGGAAATTCACCCCTTGGGAGAAACTTTAGAGGTAATCATGCACAAACTAATACAATAGGAACTTATCAAAATTAACGATAGTCAAACTTATGGTGAAACAAGCTTTAAATTCCCTTGGTATAACTAGTACAAACGATTTGAGTTCCACAAAATCAAGGGTCATCCAAGGAACAAATGTGCTACACTCAAAAACCTCATCCAAGACCTCATTGATCAAGGAGAAATAGTTATTTAAAATAAGTTCAAGGGCCATCTACCAATGAAAACAATGATAATGTCTCAACCTCAAAAGTTGAAAGTAATGATCAAGAGCTATCTACATTGATCACATTGACAATGTCTATACAACATCTAGTGAGCAAGAGGACATACATCAATAATTTAGTCCCAAGCATGATAAAAATAAAGCACAAAAGTCTAGAAATGATCCAGTACAAAATATATTGACATCATCCAACCTCATGGTAGTACATATTGATGATCAAGAGACTCTTGATCCAACACTTATACCCAATGCAAAATATTTAAGCCAAGAGACATTAATCATATGTCCACATTTTGAGGAAATACAAGGATCCTTTACAAGAAATCCCTTATTTAAAATTGATCCATGTCAAGAAGGTGATCCAAAGCATGTCAAAGATGATACCACACAATGTCAAGATCAAGAATCCCTATCATCAAAATATTACAATGAATTGGTAGATATCTTCCAAGACATCCCATGTTTTCCCAAAAAAAAAACACATGCATATACCGAGCACACATACATCTACCCACGAGATGCTTACTCCTAATGGACATGTAGATGATATTCATTGAAGAAAAGAGTCTCATACTCTTGAAAAAATTACCAAGGAACAAGAGTCTCCTACTCTTAATACCTGTACACTAGATCAAGACATAGTAGAAGCTAGAGACATATTAGAAAGGGATCATGAAGAAGACTTATACATAAGTTGTGAATTAGAAACATCCTATATAGACATATAAAAAGGGAATCAAGAAGAAGACTCATACATAACTTGTGAATCAGAAACATCTTATAAAGGCATATCAAAAATGAATCATGAGGGAGACTTTTGTGTGGATAGTAAATCAGAAACACCTCTTGAAGAAGCATTAAAATCAGATATCTCACAAGATCAGGTTGAAGATATCAATTAGGAAGGTATCCCACATCTGAAGGATCTTATCAGTGAGGAAGCTATGACATTTAAAGATCCAAAACACAGTAGAGAAATACTAACACCTTATTTCCAAGGTAAGACATATGCTATTGCAAATGAAATATTTCAAAGGATTTAGTATCAAGGCAAAGGCTTATCTCTACATGAATAGGGTATCCTACAACCAGAGCAGATTATGGGCAATCCTAATCATCGAGGTCTTGATTATTCAACAACTATGGGAGCTAAAGACATCAAGGATACCTCCATAATACTAGGGGGAACTTTATCTAATGCAAGCATCAACATACAAAGAATGAAGAGTCCTTATGATGAAATTGATACCAATGCTACAACTAGCCATGTCATGAATCGTCATCTACATATATTTCCATCCTCTGATTGGGACCAAGAATGAAAGAAAAATCCATATCAAAGAACGAAACAATTCATTGAAGCAAAAGAATCAACAAAGAAAAACGGACAAGAAAAATTCAAATGGATACAAAAGAAAAAGAAAGAAAATCATCCCTATCAAACTCCATTAGTCAAAGAAACTATGGGGAAAAATAAAAAAAGGGAAGTTCGTCCATCAAAGAAGTCCAACAATGCAAAAGGAATATTCAAGAGTGACTTACAAAGTATATCAAGATGTTGGTCCCAATCGAATCTCCATATCCACCCATCATTGCTCATCATTCCAAGTTTGGAGAGTCAAAAGTTCCAAACTATCGACCAATCCATCTAAATATCATATCCCTTAATGCATTTTTCCATCCATGATATCCAAATCTCACATTGGCCATGTGTTGGCAGAAAATTTTTATCATAAGGACTCTAAGGGAACTCTATCATGATGTGATCATCAAGGTAAGGTTGACTCTAGTATTGACAAGGAAGATTATAATTATCAGGGGTTACATTCAAGCACTCGTATCCTAGCAAAACAACTCCTCCAAGAAGGATATCATTGGCACATCATGAAAAAAACAACAACCATATCAACACTAGAAGCGTCTACATAAGCACCACAAGGTGGTTCAAACATGAGCAAAAAATGGTCACCATGATGAAAACCTGGTAAACATGCATCTTGTGTGACATCAAAAATCAATAAAAACAAATCAAGAAAAATAGTCAGGAAAAAAATCATCCTCTAGTGAAAAACCACTGTGGTGGCACTTTGGACAAGTACCATGATGAAAAGTTGGAAAATAGGCGTCATGTGTAAGAATCGAGCATCTACGTGTGCCATTTCAAGTGGAAGAATCTCAACCTATCCATAATGAATCCAATCCATTGTTTCCAAAATCCAACATATCTTGATCTTGACAAATGTTTGATATACATTTTACACTTGCTTATGGAAAACATCTTGACATGGTTCACTATCATTGATCCTATCCTATCTAGTATTATCTGAGCCATGAGGAATTTTACAAAGGAAATAATCTATCCAAACATGTTATCCTATCACAAGATAATCCATCACCTACATTGCTAGACACCAAGGGCAAATTCTTGCATCTTGCTTTAGAATACATCTTCATCTATGTCTTCTAGCTCATGTTGTGATCTAGGAATTTATACCAACAACAAGGTATACTTGCCAATGCAATATTAGGGTAACCTTCGAAATAGTTCATCCCAACAACAAGGTGTACCACCAACACACTACCAAGGTAATCTTCAAAGATGACAACAACATGGATTATTCCTTTGCTCAAAACATTCTAAGATATCAACAGTTGCTTGAACCCTACAACTACTTCAAGTAATATTTTTTGCAACATATCCTCTAGAAAAACAACGTGAAGTATCAATCCAAGTTTTTAACATCTTACACCCCTAGGCAAAAGGGTAAAAATCCAAAAACAAATCTGAAAAAACATTAAAAACAAAAAAACATCGTTGGGTTATTCCTTCACTCAAATAGTCTAAGATATTGACATTTACTTGAACCTGAAATATAGTTCAAGATAATTTCCCACAACATATCCTCTAGACACAAAAGTGGAATATCAATCCAATAATTATTTATCCCAAAAACAAGTTTATGCTTTGAGTCAAATGATCAAACTATGTGGTCTCTGCATGTACAATGTAGGCAAGGACTTTTAGCCCCCAGGGCCCTAGGTTAGTCCTATTAGGTTTCCAACATGCTTTATTTCAACTTAGTAAAAAAAAAAATCCAACAAATTCAAAAACATGCACAAAATAGAAAAACCTGTGAAACCAATAATCAGATCAAATAGATCTCAAAGTCATCTCTCACTTGGGTGTAGTGGTTTCAGGACCACCTACAATCATTTTAAACCAATATGTTATGGTTTCATTCTCAACATTTCAAACAACACAATGATACAAAACATGATGACAAACGATATTTAGGATGACAACAAGAAAATGCTAACAGGGTTTAAATGAAACAAAAGAAAATGGAAGATCACGACAAGAATGGAAAATTTAACCACACAAAAACTAAAAAGAACCTACACCATTGCAAAGATCATGAAATTCTACCCCATTTTTTAAAAAAAGAAGCACTGAAAAATACTTCCGTATGACCAAGATATGGTTGTTTGAAGATAGGGTAAAATTCTCAAGTCACGGAGCAAACAAATTTGAGATTTTAAGACAAGTGCATAAAACAAATGTGAGTTTTTAAGAAAAGTGCATGAAACAAATGCAAGATTTTAGGACAACTACTTAAAACAATAGTGCCAATTTAGAACAATTGCACAGTTCCTGAACAAATGCTCAAAAACAAATGCGCTAGTTTCGAACAAATGCATAGTTTTTGGACAAAAACACCAAAAACACCTGAAAAAGTGCCAAAACTAATGAAAATGCTCAAAAATCACTAGAACTTTGCTATTGAATAACAAAACCTATGTACATGCATAATGAGAACATAATGAAATGAAAAAAGAAGTGACAAGGTACATACTACGAAATCGATGCTTAAAGGACATCCAAACTCTCAAAATGCATCCACGTGATATGAGGCTCCTCAAATCCTTGCCATAGCTCCTTGACAATCAAAAAAAAAAATATTCAGATAACTTGAAAACACAACAAAACAAACAAACAAAAAAAGAAAACATCAAAAGCTAGAGCTTTCAAGCAAAAACAATCACATAAGAGTTGACAAAACATACCAAAACAATGCCAAAGTATCAACTACCTATGTTTTTAAACAAGTCCCAACAACATCTTGAGATATGTCTTAATGGATCTGTTCCTACGATAGACATGATCAACAACAAATAATAGCCCCACCCTAAACAGATATGGCAAGTGATACTGCAACTTTATTTTTATCTTTTTGTGGTCTTACTTTTATGTGATTTATTTTATTGACTCATTCCCAAGATCTCTCAAAGGATGTCCAAAAGGATTTAGAGAAGAAGGAATGGGAGAAATTGAGCATCATTTCGATTTTTTGTTTGTAAGATATGTTTGTAATATTACCATGTTGAATACTTGCTTTATTGAGTATGTAGGTTTTATCAAAACAATTCGTGAAGCAGTTACATGTTAGGTGTTCTATACCTCTTTGTGTGACTGGTCCGAAACATTTTTCACGCAACCCCCCTTATACTTTAAACAAAGTTTTTGTATGTTTGGTATGAACAAAAATACTCTTTGTTTATAGATTCAAAGTCCATGCAATAGATACAAAGTCACCTTGGTAATTCATACCCTAGTGCATTGTATCTGTTTGCTACATCAAAAAAGATTATTCAAACAATGAAGTCTCTAAATCGAAGAAAAGAAACATCATCAATTCTATCCATCATCAAATTTTCTACTAACTAACAAAAATCATCATATTTTTTCTAATTAACATCATCAATCTATCCATCGTCATATTTTATACTAAATAAAAAAAATCTTCATTTCTCTTCTAAGTAACATCATTTCTCTATCTATCGACATATTTCTTTTGAATTAACATCCATCTTACATAACACATCATCAATACCATATCCATACTACATCCACAAATGATGTCAATACATATCATGATGATAAACCAACTAAAAACATTATGTAGCATGTATGAGGCATTCATCTATCAACATCCATCACATCATAAAATGAGACAAAGTATGATTCCTTCATCTATATCACCATCACATAAACATACAATGAGGCTGAATTGAAGAAGGTATATCTCATATATATCATCATCAAAAAGGAATATGTCATAAGTACATCCATAGTTCCACAAGTGTGATAGGAAAGTACAAAATCATAACATATATACGAGGTCTCGACTAGACCGATGAATATATATATATATATATATATAACACATGTCTACAAAATTACTTTGCACCATGAAACAACATAAATATCAAGTCCCAAAAATGGCAACACCCTAAAATGCAATCCCACTACATCAAGAAAGTCCCACTCCAACACATCAAATTGGGAAATCACATCAAATAGGTGACAAGGACATGTCTCTCTCATCATGAGTAGTTGAAGATTTTCTTGCAAGTGGCATAAACCAATACGTTAGGGTTTCACCCTAAAACAAGCGATGAAACATAAAACAACACATGCTAGATCACAAACTGCACGTATGATTCTAAAAATATACAAGCTAGGGTTTTTTAACACAAGCAGGATGATAAAACGATGCTTAAACAAAAAATGAATGCAAGTTAGGGTTTCACTCTAAAAAACAATGAAGAAACATAAAATGACACTTTCTAGATGACAAACAACATGTATGACGCTAAACGAAAACAAGCTAGGGTTTTGAATGCAAGCAAGATGAAAAAATGATGCTTAAATAGAAAATGAACGCAAGTTAGGGTTTCACTCTAAAATTAGTGAAGAAACATAAAATGACACTTGCTAGATGACAAACGACATGTATGCTAAAAAAACACAAGCTAGGGTTTTGAATGCAAGCAAGATGACAAAATGATGCTTAAACAAAAAATGAATGCAAGTTAGGGTTTCACTCTAAAACAAGTGAAGCAACATAAAATGACACATGCTAGATGAAAAATGAAATTTATGACGCTAAAATGGACACAACCTAGGGTTCAGAATGCAAGTAGGATGACAAAACGATGCTTAAACGAAAAATGAACGAAAGTTAGGGCTTCACTCTAAAACAAGTAAAGCAACATAAAAGGACACTTGTTAGGTAAAAAACAATAGTTCAGATGGTAAAAGGATACAAAAAAAAGTTTTATAATGCAAACATGATGAAGAATGACATTTAGGACGGAAAACAAACACATACTAGGGTTTGGACAAAGTTGAGAGAAAAATGACAGACAGAGACTTAATTACCAGATTATGGGACAAATTCTCAACATGAGACAGACAAATGTGCTAGTATAGGACAAATGCACAGTTTTAGGACAAATGCACAAGATTTTGGGCACAATTTTCAAACAAATGCAAAGTTTTAGGACTAGTGCATAGTTTTAGAACAACTACATAGTTTCTAGACAAATGCGTAGTTGTTAAACAAATGCTCAAAAAAAAAATGCCAGTGTTGGAAAAATGCACCAATCTAGGAAAAAAAAACTAAAATCACCTGACAAAGGTGCCAAAACCTCAAAAATAGCACATTTGTCTAACAGGACTTCGCACATGCAAAACGAGAAATAAGACAAAAGTGAAGGGCGGAAAGGTACATACCAGGGCGCTAATGTATGAAGGTCATCTATACTCTCGAACGAGCTCAGAATGATGTGGGGCAACCTCGAATCTCAAAATTCTCCCTCAAAAATTGATTAAATGTGGAATCTAGAGACAAGAATTAACAAATGAAACCAAGAACAAATGAACCAATTTGAATAAAAATTGCCTATATAACACCTCAAGGAAACCCTAATTTCATCTAGGAAACCCTAATTACACTTAAGAAACCTTCCTACTTACAAATTAGAAGTTTTGAATGAGAAATGATGCACATTAACATAGAATATTCCATCAGAAGCATCGAAATGACAATACAATAGTGTCAAGAGCCTGACCTCAAAACTTGAAATTTTTGGTCAACCTCTCAAGGGGGTAGCACGAAGTCTTGCAATCATTCCACTGAACATTTGGGCATAGTGGGGTATAATTTTTTTCAAAAAATTAATCATAAAAATAGAATCTTTGAAACAAAGCAACCAATACTTTGTATCAAAGAGGGGCAAAATGTAGACATGTAAAATTGACTTGACACCTATCACACAACATTGAACAACATCAAACAACACTAAATGGCATCAAAATAGCACTGAACAATATCGAACAACCTCAAGCAATGTCAAACAATATGGGACATCATCTCACATCATCTCAAAATGACTCAGAATCATCCTGTAACACTTGAGAATGACTCAAAATCATCTCGTAACACTTTGGAATATCTCATAATCATCCTATAACACTTCAAAATGACTTGAAATAATCTTGTAACACTTTGAAATGACTCATAATCATCCTGTAACACTTTAGAATGACTTAGAATCATCCCATAACACTTCAAAATAACTCAGAATTATCCCATAACACTTCAGAATGACTCAGAATCATCTCGCAACACTTCGAAATGACTCAGAATCATCTCGTAACACTTCATAATAACTCAGAATCATCACATAATGTCTCGAATCATCTCAGAATCACCTTGAAATAGTTCATAATCATCCCATAACATCTCAGATCATCTTGGAATCACCCCAAAACTATTCATAATCATCTTGTAACATCTTAGATCATCTCATAATCATCCCAAAATACTCAAAATCATATTGCAACATTCTCGCATCACACCACATCGCATCACATTAGAACGACATCAAAAACCCTAATTCCTCTATTAATTGAATAAAACAAAATTATTCAATTAATTCACTTTTTCATCATTTTGAACAAATTTAATAAAGTCCTAGAAACCCTAATTCCTCTGTTAATTGACTAATACAACATTATTTAATTAATTCATGTTTCATCATCTCGACAAATTAAATAAATCTCATTTATTTAATAAAGTCCTAATCCCACCTTATTTCATCTTGATTAATTAAATAATGCCAATTATTTAATTGCGTCACTAAATCACCTTATTTCCATAAATGGATTAAATTATTAAATAATAATTTAATTACAACACTTTCCTTCAAAAATTTGAATTAAATCAAACTATTCAAATCAATTATCAAACTATTGCAACTTTGTTTGCAAAAGTCAAACTTGATTTGCACATTCAAATCCCAAAAAGGAATTAATTAATTAATATTCCTCAGCCACTTTCTGATTGATAAAATTATTATTTTTGACTAAGAAATCTAATTTGTTAGCTAATCAATATATTTTGTTAACTAATCCATCTATTTTGTTAACTTAAACATCACATTCCTAACTAAGCCATCACAAAGTTGACTGATCAATCTATTCAGTTAACTGATCAATCAGAATCTTGACTAGCCAATCTATTTCCCAATCACACAAATTGTGCAATCAACTTTGCACAATTATCTCATGTCTAAATCCTCTCAACACACTCTGATCGTTGATATGGATATTCTTCAAAATGATCTCGATTGTCCATTTCAAATATCATTTTCTATATAACAAACCCGTTTCCTCACAAATAAGGATCAGAGAATAAACATAAATTGAGCAACGAAGTTCTATCAAGATCATCCTTGAGAGAGAGCTTCATCCATCATCTTCAATCAACCAAAAACAACAAGCATTCATCCACACTTTACACATGAACTTTGGAGGCTTTGATGTGATAAGAACAATCCAACATTGAGAAAATACACTCTGCTACGGGATGGTAAAAGCTATCTTTTGTTCTCATTTTGGTAATTAGTAGATTCCTTATCATGTTTTCATTAGTATAGTTCAATTTCGTATGTGTAGGTTTCCAGAATTTAGATTTTGAGATTTTAGGTTGTAGATCAGTTTTCTTCATCAGATTGCTCTAATGTCCCTCTTGTATCATTTATCTAGCGTCCTCATTCCCCCTCACACAACTATCACCAAATGTCTCATCATCATCATCATCATCATCATCATCATCATTGTCGTCCTCATTGTTGTCATCTTCGTCGTCGTCGTCGTCATCATCATCGTTGTCATCATCATCATTGTCATTGGCCTAAGTGTCTTCAATATCTACATCATCATCATCCTCTACCATGTGATCTGTACCGACATAACCAATATTTTTTGGATCTATATCATGTTGAGGATCATCTTGATCTTCTAGAAGACCCGCGTTCTACAAAAAAAACATTTAAAATGAAAAGTTATTATTTATTTCATGCAATAATTTATTTTTATGTTATATATCTAATATTACAACATATGAGATGAAACTATAATCATATTGCATCATATCAAAGTGCACATACCATAATCAAATTTCAAAAGTGTTATAGCTAATATTGGTGAGTCAAGATAAAATTTAGCTTTAAATAACAAAGCCAATTAGGCTAGTTGACTTGTGGATCAGGCCAACATTTGGTGGAAGAGGAAGAAAGATGACTAGAACTCTAGAGGCCCACCATAATAGATTTCAGTATTCAACCATGAGAGTAGAAGAGAGAGATGATATCATGTATCAAAACATTAAGCATGCATTCTTCCAACCAATGGAGAAGGAGATAATTACTTTGCTTCATTTTCATTTGCATAACCATATCATAACGTGAGAACCAAGAAGACCAAGGATGTACAGTTTTATGTGGAGGTAATGGATATGGTACAAACTTTAGGAGGGGAAAGAAGGTCAATGTATGATCTTGATGAGATTGAGGAAGAACAACAAGAGAGGGACAAGAAAAATAAAATCAATGCAAAGTTTCAAGGATTTTTCAAGTGAGTAAGAGAGCTGTGGGAGCAACCTCATCTAAATTATTTTGAACTAGAGTTTGATATACCATTTAGAGAGCTTGGTTTTCATTGAGTTCCTTTCAAAGCCTATTCTTTTATTATTCCTATGGTAAACTATTTGGTAGATTTGGTGGAATTACCATTCTTAGTAATCACTATTAGTGAGATTGAGATTGTTAACCTTGAGAGAGTAGGACTTGGGAAAAAGGAATTTGATATGGCTATTGTTTTCAAAGACTTCAAGCGGGATGTACTCCACATTAATCCCATTCCTCAATCTTCACTTGATGGCATCAAGGAATGGTTGAACTCCATGAATATAAAGTATTATGAAAGTAGAATGAGCTTGAACTAGCAGCCAATTTTGAAGAGTATTACTGATGATCCAAATAAATTTATTGAAGATGGTGGTTGGGAATTTTTGAATATGGAAGCTAGTGATTCTGATTTCTGATAATTAAGAAGAGTTAGATCAAGGATATGAACCATCTAATGTAGAAGAGGAATCATAATTAAATTTCATGTAGCCACCATCAAGAGTGTTACAAGCCAACAAGATGGAGGGAATTCTTATATAAGGATAATTTTCAATGTTGTAGGTACTGGCTTTAATGCCAACTACAATGGAAACATTGAAATTCCCTAGCACTATTTATGTTAAGGAAATTTCATTTAGATGCAAGGATTCAAAGAACATCAACCATTTGGTACAAATGATTAAATACCAAAGACGATCTATAGCAATGAAAGAGTCTAAAAAGGTAGATAGAGATACATTGGTGACTTAGGAGAAACTTCAGCTTTCAAAAACAAAGCCAATTAGGCTGGCAGACGTGTGGATCAAGCCAACATTTGGAGGAAGAGGACAAAAGATGACTGGAACTCTAGAGGCCTACCATAATGGATTTTGGTATTCAACCATGAGAGCAAAAGAGAGAGCTTATATCATGTATCAAAAAATTAAGCATGCATTCTTCTAGCCAGCAAAGAAGGAGATGAATACTTTGCTTCATTTTAATTTGCATAACCATATCATGGTGTGAGAACCAAGAAGACCAAGGATGTCCAATTTTATGTGGAGGTAATGGATGTGGTCCAAAATTTAGGAGGGGAGATCTTGATTTCTTCCAAGAGGCATAAATTCAGATGAATTAGTTCACCTACATGTCTGCCAAAGTTTACTTCCAATTTTTATGACTGTTTTTCTTGACTGTTAGAGTTTACTTACAAATTTGAAATTTCTTTATGGTCATTTTGTTGAGAATATATTCAGACAATGTGTAAGAACCTTTTGTTTGTATCACAAGAATATGTGCATTGCAAGAATTTTGATTATCTATGGTCTACAACTATGTCATCTCACTTATTGTATCTTCTATTTCAATATTTTCTATGGCCTTCTTTGTTTGAGGTAGCACCTAACAATCCTACCTCCTTTTCTTAGTTGAGAAATGGATTTGAATTTGGAAATACTGCACTTTAAAACTAGCTATGGTTTAAGGAGAGCTATTCTAGCTTTGTTGTTGACACACTCAATCTTCAACAAAGACTTAGATGCATGGCCTGAAATGCAAGCTTTCAAACTTAGATTTGAATGTGCATAATTTGATTGATTATGGTTTTCACAGGCAGTTGTCTTTACATGACTATTCTAGATTGTCAATACATGTAATAGTGACTGCATCCTTATCAAGTTTGGCTACCCTTATTCAGAATGCCTTGGTCTTTGGACTCGATACAAATTTGTGCATTGTTATTCCATATTTATAACATGTAGGACATTTAAGGGGTACAACATATAGAAATTTAGTATTTTCATCCAAGGAAAACTTATAAATGGTGTAACATGAACAACATAAAATGATTTTATTAGGGTTAATGCTTTCTTCCCCCACGCTGCTGATATTTCCCCAAAACATGTTTTTTTAATTATTTCAATGCATCTCAAAATTCAATGTATTGATTAACATTTATTACGCATTTCAACTATTTATGCAAATGATGCATATATGTTAACTCAATCATTGTTGTTACTTCGGTAGTTTGACTTCTATGAAAACCAACCATTAGGCAATTGTGTGTGGGAGAATGTTTGTGTTTTTAGTTAGATTTTTTCGATAGCTCTACTAGGTGTTGAGGACATTCCATTTATCTTTTGAATGTTAAAAATTCAAAGATTCAAGGATTTGTCAAGCGAGTAAGAGAGCTATGGGAGCAGCCTCATCTAAAAAATTTTGAATTATAGTTTGATATACCATTTAGAGAGCTTGGTTTTCATGGAGCTCCTTTCAAATCCTCTTCTTTTATTATTCCTTTCATAAACTGTTTGATAGAGTTGGTGGAATTACCTTTCTTAGTAATTGCTATTAGTGAGATTGAGAATTGTTAACCTTGAGATAGTAGGACTTGGGAAAAAGGAATTTGATATGGCTATTGTTTTCAAAGACTTCAAGCGGGATGTACTTCGCATGTATGCCATTCCTCAATCTTCACTTGATGCCATCAAGGAATGGTTGAGCTCCATGGATATAAAGTATTATGAAAGCAAAATGAACTTGAACTAGTGGCCAATTTTGAAGAGTATTACCGATGATCCAAATAAATTTATTGAAGATGGTGGTTGAGGATTTTTGAATATGGAAGCTAGTGATTCTGATTTTGATAATTCAGAAGAGTCAGATCAAGGATACAGACCCTTTGAGGCAAAAGAGGAATCAAAATCAGATGAGGAAGGTTCAAAAGATGAATCTCTTATGGAGTTAAAGGAGTACGAAAAAGAAGAAGAGGAGGAAGAGGGGGAAGGTAAAACATGGGATAAATTAGAATCCAAATCTAGAAATGCAGATAAGGAAAAAGGAGATGAGTTTGACAGTGAAGATTAGGAAAGGCGACAACGAAAGGTAAAAGCTACAGGGAAGTCTCAGGCACCTGATATTAGAGATTCAAGAGGAATTCCTGCCAAGAGGCATAAATTCAAATGAATTGAGTTCATCTACATCCTTCTACTATTTATTCATGCACAAAAATGGTCATCTTGTAATCATAAGATTTGAGATCTATTTACTCATTCTACGTATCAATAAACAACTCAACACAAGAGATGGAAATTGACATATTAAGAAAACAATATCCAACTAAGTTATTGAAACTCAACTATTGATACCTCATTCTCCATCCAGATTACAAAATCATTCAACTTTTTGTTTTGTAACATATTCTTTTCAAATTGCTTTGGATGGCGGCCATATTTCTCCTCCTATCAAAACATGGCACATGGACTAGTTAAAATAATTAATATGCAATCGTTTAATTTTTCCAAGGAAATAAAAAAATATATCATTTAACATATTAAATATACTTACAAATGTACAGATCAAGGCCTATAAACCTTTTTGGCCATTGTGATGCATGGCATGAAGTTTCTCAAGCCTAGCCTTAGAGGCCTTGTCCTGAAACATACACTAATTCAATTTAACTATGCACACATAAAATTTAAATATCATTTAATAAATTTGATATAATCTTATGAGAAAATTCAAATATCTCTGTACTCTCCTCACCAAACTTCCTCTGTGCATCGGACTTCTCATATTCTCTTACAAGCTCTTTCCATACTTTCACACTTACATCAATTGGCCTTATTTTTTGGCTTAGCTCAGGAGGGATTTTTTTTATCTTCTTTGTTTGGTTGCACCAAAATATCTTGCAGTTTTGAGACATTCATAGTTTTATCTTCTTTACATACCAACCTGTACCAAATTTAGTCTCCGTGTCATGGATAACTACTTTTTTCAGTTGCATGGCTATCTATGAGAATGAAAACTTTAGATGGTCTTTGAACCATTGAAGGAATGATTCCTTCAACCTATTCACAAATGTTTTCCTAGCATCCATCATTCAGACTTCCCCTTAAACCACCTTGTGAATAAGTAGGAAGTTTCTAGCTAAAAATTCATGGAAATATAATCTAGCTTTATGACCATGAACTGTGACCCATCAGGCAAATGAATTTCTCTCATCTTCAGATTGTAATTCTTTTCCAACACCTTGATTAAATATACATTCACAAAGACATTGGGTACTACATGTTTACCCAAATTCAAATTCCACGGGTTTTACATTGGGCTATGCTGGAATTTCTTCCTATAATGATAAATAAAGAGGTCATAACCCCTACACAGAGTCCATACATCTCCCATATTTTTTTTTGTTTATCTTCTAATGTCACACATGATGGGTTAAGTTGTGCTATTTTTTTGGATTTTGGCCTAGACCCAGGACACTGATCGATTAAGTCTTGATTCAATTGCCTAGCTTCAATTTTCTATCTTTTTTCTTTTTGTTTGCTTGGGGTTTTTTCCATCTCAACCCTACTCATGCAATGCTTTCATCTACTTACTGAGAAAATAATTTGAGCTTAGTTTAGACCACCTACTTGGATAAATGCTACAAATTTCCAGCTACCTATTGTCGTTCAACTTGCTTCTCCAAATCCTTCAATTACAATTCAAAGTGATTTCAACTTCTTTGATGTTGTATTTATCAAATTTTAGGACACTTCATCATGCCACCTTTATGATCAAGTTCTTCATTAATAGTGGTAGTCTCATCAATATTTTTGTTAGTCACATTAATCAGACTAATCATCATTTCATAACTGTTGAAGAGACTTTTAATTAAAATTCCCATTGTTTCTTCGATATGCCAGTATGGCAATGTTTTTCCCTTCCCTTTTGTTGTTTAGCACACTACTGCCTTACTCAAGGCTTCTTTTTGTGGGGTTGTGGTGTATACCACTCTACCGCATATGTTGCTCACCTTCCCAGTGGTATAGCAGTGTATTCTTTTGATCATTACTTGAAGAGTGTTGATGAGAAAATCTTATTTGTCTTACCGATATCTCAATGCCAATTCGACATTAGATTTTATGTTCCTTTGATGTTGGTTTCTGGTGTCGATGAGACAAGTTAATGTCTCTTGTCGATATGCCACTATCTCATTGATAATTAGTTTGTTTTATCCAAGAGTTGTGTTTCGTCGAGCACTTGTAGATATACCTTGTCGATGTTACATAAGTGATTCTCTCCTCGATATTTCTGTATCTTATTTACATTTCAATATTTTACATCATTGATGAGACATATAAATAAGTCTCTTCGACATAGGGTTGTCTCATCTACGTTTTTGATCTATGCTTTGTGCTAATGTCGAGGAGAATTTGGAGGGCCTCTCTTCGACATGGTGTTGTCTTGGCGTTGTCTTGGCGATATGCTATGAGAAATCATAGGATTATTTCAAAGGAGGAATACAGTTTGATGCTATGATCAAGGGTTTATTTGGAAGCTCACATGAGGGATTTTATTAAATTTAAGTTATTATGACAGGAATTGTATGCATATGGTGGATGTAAGAGATGAGTGAAAATGGAAGTATGCAAAAATAATTAGGATGGAATTTCAGATACAACACAATCCATGTTTAAAAAGGATGATTCTTATGGCCTAAACTTTGAAATGCTTCAGTAATATTATTTGTGTTGATACAAATTACCTATTGCAATATCCTTAAATTGTTCAATCTTTGGTATGAATTGTTGGTAGGAAAAATTAGGATTACTTGGATGCTTCCTCCATTCATTTTGTATCAACATATGTTCATGAAGACACAAAAGTTAATAGCTCAATCAGGTAGAGTTTTTGTGATTTTCAAATGAGGAGTAAGGTACATTTTTATTTTTGCTATATTACATTCATGTGCATAAACAAAATCAGAAGATTACATTACTAGATTGCACTTATGTAGATGCATGTAATATAGGAAATATTGCACAATCCTTTCAAAAATGTAATCTTTATTGATAATGTAAATGTATGTTGTTCCACACAAGCCATGGAACTGACTATTTGAATGCATATAATAAAAAAACTATACATTTATAGATACAAAAGAGAAAAATGCACATACAGAGAAAGGGGACCCATCATTGCCTCAATGACGAATCCCGATTGCTTTGTTTTGCATCATCTTCAGTCTTCCCACTTGTCTAAGCCTCCAAGTTGATGTCTTCCTTACTGCTCCTAGGTTCCCCGCATTTGAGTGAGAAGAGTTTTGTTAGAGAAATGAAGGATCACCATTCAAAATATGTGAAACCATCTATAAACATATAATTTGATCATCATGTGCATTCAAATAACTTGCATACCATAGATGTCCAGGAAAACAAGAAAGTTATCAAACATATCTATCATATGCTTGGTTTTATCTAACATGTTTTCTCATTGTGCAGGTATAGATAAAATTAGGTTGTTTTTTCGTTTATCTAGTTACAACATGTGGGGTGAAATGTGGCTCCCACAAGGGTTGAGCCCAACCTGCTGCCCTATTGTTTCATTTGAGAAGGATAATCAAAAGGAAACCATCCATGAAGCATTAAAGATCAATCTTTGCAAGGATAGTGGAGTATGTTGGTAAGGGGTAATCTCCTTATTGATAAATATTTATCCTTATTAATAAGAACATTCCACTATCAACATAGCCATGATTTTGACAAAACTGATCATCAAGGATTCCAAGATATTTTTCATTAATAGTCTGGTTAAAAGTAAGCAACCCCAAGCGGCATAACAGTCACAATAATTGAACATGAGGGGCAGCCATGTAGATTAAAAGCTTACACAATAGTCATCACTTGCAAAGACAGAGACAACATGTTTCCACATAATAAATTAAATTGAATGCATGAAAGGTACAATGATGAAGTCCATAATAGTGAATGTTGCTTAAGAGGGATTGAAGGACAAAATTTTGTATCAAGGAGAACAAGGTAACCTCAAACTCTATTGTACCTGAGTATGACAATACATGAGCTTTTGGTGTTTCTAGATGGAACCTATAGCGGAAAGGTGTAGTTTCCATCTGAAGGAACCATCTTAAGAGATCTTCCCTAAAATGAGGGTTGAAAACATTAGAAGAAAATAAATACCATTATTCTAAAGTAACAATTTGTATCAAGAAAAATGTTAGAAAATATAATTAAAAAGAAAAATCCTTACAATTGGACCAAACAAATTTATGATTTTATCTTTAGAATGTAGGAACATTCTCTATTGGAGCTTCACAACCTGAAATTGGATCTCAAATTGGACCAATAAAATTTATGATTTTATCTTTAGAATATAGGAACTTTCTTTGTTCGCTATTCACGACCTCAAATCAGATCAAAAGCTGGATAAATAGATTTATGGTTTTGTCTTTAGAATGTGCAAACTTTCTCTATTGGACATTAAAGATGTAAGGTTGGATCATAAATTGGATAAGTATATTTATGATTTTATCTTTAGAATGTAGGAGGTTCCTTTGTTGGATATTTGGAAATTCCTACACACAAGTTCTACTTCGGAGTGAAAACACCCGGAAGTGTTTCACACCTGTTCAAGGTACAATCCAACCTAGTTATGACACTGATAGCAATCCAATTTTTCCTGAACCATCCATACCTAAACGTTGCATCACAATCTATTCTTCTTGTACATAAAAATTCCACATGTATTAACCCCTTCTAAATAAAACTCAAAATACCATGAAACAATGAGTCCCCTATATTAGTAAGTAAATAGGCAGTCTATAGGGCATAGTTTGATTTTATACAAGGATGCTCATGAAAGAAATCTTCAAGTGACAGTGAGTGAGTTGTTTGAGATTGCAGATGATGGTGCAATATCTAGTCTTAAAGGCAATTAGCAAAGCATTAATGTGCAAGAAAATCAAATTATACACAACAAACAGTTCACAATGTTATCTTGAATAATTTACTTTAAGTTTGAAGACAAAGATCTCATTGTATCTTGATGAAAGTAGTGACCTTAATGGTCAATCACTGACAACCATGATTTTAAAATATGATATTGTGCTTATGGAGGCAAGATTTTAAGCAAGGTAGTGAGTGGTGGTTTGGAACAATGGTAGGTATTAAGGACTTGCTTTATATGCATACTATGCAGTCTAGCTTAAGACAAAATTCTTAGAAGAGATTGAAGGTGGATTATGGAACTCAAGGGTTACTATGATAAAGATTAAAGCAAAGAATGAGATCTATTTAAAAGCCACTATCATGAAGATATTAAAGATGTCAAATGAAAAACCCTAGCAGATGGAGTAATGAACATAGTGTGAAAGAGGACAGTGTGCTAGGGAAGATTTAGGAGATCTCCACATTATCTAATCACACGAAAATACATCATTTATTTATTTTTTTAAATTAAAAGAAATTATTCTAAACCCTATATAGGACACATTGATACTTCAGAAGCATCTGATTTATTTTTTAAAATTAAAAGAAGCCATTCTAAACCCTATATAGGATACATTGATACTTCAAATTGATCTGAAGGAATTTGAGATTATGCAAACATATGTCAATTAAATACCTAGACTGCAAACAATAGCACAAACATTGTAACCCTTGTTGATCAGAGAAGGAATGAGATAAACAACAATAAGTACTATGCCTCCTATCACACACATATCCTTACCATTCTCTATCATTCTTTACTGAAACACTTCTCCATTTTGGTGGGCTATGCCTGAAAATAAGGTTTCAACAAAGGTTTTATTGTATGTTTATTAAAATGAAAACTCCATTTTAGCAGACTATGCCTGAAAATAAGATTTTGACAAATTTTTTAGAGTATGTTTATTAGAGTTTTAGAGTATTTTGGCAGGCTATACTCTTGATTCCTTAAATTCTTTATTCAAATGGACTGTGACTAACGTGATTTTTTGCATTTAGCATTATAAATTATAATGATGCCATGATTATCATACTACCACCATCTCTTATTATACCTATTGTGGTATGGAGGTGTTATCCCCTTCCCTTCTATTGTTTACCGCACTACTGCCTTGCTCGAGGCTTCTTGTTGTGGGGTTACGGTGTATACTGCTCTACCACATATGTTGCTCACCTTCCTGGTGGTATAGTGGTGTATGATTTTGATCATTACTTGAAGAGTATCGATGAGACAATCTTATTTGTCTTACCGATATCTCAATGTATCATCGACATTAGCTCTTATGTTCCTCTGATGTTGCTTGTCGATGTTGATGAGACAAGTTAATATCTCTTGTCGATATGCCACTATCTCATCGATATTTTCCTTCAGCGGTATTTATTTCTATATCGGTGTAACTCTACCATATCGGGGAGACTCATGATTATCGTTACAGTATGGTGGTGTTTTTCCCTTCCCTTAAGCTATTTATCGCACTACCACCTTGCTCAAGGCTTCTTACTGCAAGGTTGCGGTGTATATTGCTCTACCACATATGTTTCTCACCTTCTCGATGGTCTAGCAGTGTATGCTTTTGATAAGTAATTGAAGAGTGTCGATGAGACAATATTACTTGTCTTATTGATATCTCAATGTCTCATCGACATTACTTCATTACATCCAAGATTTTTGTTTTGTCAAGCACTTGTAGATATACCTTGTCAATGTCATGTAAGTGATTCTCTCCTCGATATGGCCATATCTTGTTGACATTTCACTATTTTACATCATCGATGAGACATATAAATAAGTCTCTTCAACATAGGGGTGTCTAAACTAGCGCTAAACCCAAAGCTAAACTCGAAGCTAAGTCAGAGCTAAAATTGGTGCTAAACTCAAAACTAAAATCAAAGCCAAAGGCGGTGCTAACAGCGGTGCCACACTTGAAGCCAATATCAGAGCTAAATTCGGCTCTAATTTTGAAATAAATTAGTGCCAACTTGTCCTGATCGGTGCAAATAAATGCCACAAATAACGCCATCCTGATAAATAGTGTTGACATTTTCAAAAGAATGGCAAAAAAGATATTAAAACATTGGGCGGAATTAAAAAATGGAGCAAATCATAGGGATTTTTTGTAGTGTCATACATACAACACTAGGAACAATCCACAATGAAGACAAACACCTTCAACATCCCTCCCATTTCCCGATCCTATTTTTCCTAGTGCTCCCCATTTAACTTCACATAGTGGAAAGGTGTATGATCTTGTTGAACAACTTAAGAATACTCATGCAAAGATATCCCTATGGGATTTAATTTATAATTCACCTAATTATCATACTATGCTTCAAACAACCTTACAACAAGTTATTATCCCTTCTAATGTGCAACCAAATGACATAGCAACCATGATTCAAGGAATAAATGTTGACATTGTTTTCCACCAAAATGAACTCACTGCTTTGGAAGTACAAAAAAAATATGATTCTTTCATGATCATAGCTCAATACAATACCATAGGGATAAAGAGAGCCCTTGTTGAAAATGGCTTATCCTTAAATGTGTGTAGTGCAAGCCTTTTGGATAAACTTGGTGTTGATAAATAAAAAATTCAACTTGACTCTTTATCTATTAAGGGATTTGATAATGTGGGAAAGAAATTGCATGGAGTGATAATTTATTTACCTATTATAGTTGGAAAGGATACCTTACAAACCCCTATTCATGTTATGTCTCACGATCTTTCATATAACCTTCTTCTGGGAAGGCCGTGGATTCATAAGATGCATGTGGTGCCTTCTACCCTTCATTGTAAAATGAAGTATGTCTATAGAAACAAAGTGTATACATTGGAAACTGATAATGATCCTTATAGTGTTTTACAACTTGAGAAAAACAAGGAAAATCCTTTGAAAACATTAACACCAACCACACAAGTAGAACCTGTTCAACAAAAGGACAAATAAAACCACATTGAAGAAGTCACAAAGCTATTAAAAGATGTTTGGGGGTTCCTTAGATTTCACACCAACATTCATGGGAGAATACAAGATCATAAAAAAATATTTAGACAAGGTAAAAGAAAAATTGGTAATGTCAACACAAAATTTGGAAGACCCTTCGAAAGAATCCACCTCAACCACTTTAGAAGAAAAATAACATTACACAACAAAATTTGATGAACTTAATCATGAACAACCACCAAATCCAAAAGAGATGAAGAAACTTTATGGAAAAGGTTATGAGATTATGAAACAACTTGGATATAGTGGAAAAGGATGTGGTGCTAGAGAACAAGGTATCTGTGTCCCTATAAAGCCTCACACATAAGAAAAGGCTAGTGGCCTTGGTTATTGTCCCTCAAAACAAAATCCTTCATTCAATGTCAACACTATCACAAAATATTCCTCGAAGAAAAAATCAACTTTGGTGCATCCTAAACTAATAGATATATCATTAAATATGTATCATGTTGAAACTTTATTTACTCATCATAATAAATAACCTTAGTTTTTGCTCCTTGCCATGTAATAGTTGTAGGATCATAGTATACTCACTATTGCATGTTTTACATTCATCACAAGTTATTCCCTTTTTTCAAGGAGTAGCATATCATCATCCATTATGGGCTCACGCTTGTCCTACACTAAGTGGGGGCAAGGTGTTAGGTAGCCTTTTCCTCATATGTCACCTATCATTGCCTCTCTTGGCTAGTTGACTTCCTTCCATGTATATGTAAGAGTAAGCTTGGGATGTGGACGACATGCCTTAAGTTGGCTCAATTGTGACATACTTATTCATGATGTAGTTCAATTCAGAAACATACAACTTGGCATAGAGCTTTCCAAATAAGCTCTCATGTTGTCTTTATTGTTAACATTTATCATATGCCACTTTAAATTAATTACTCACAACATGGTGTTAGCAATTTCTTTAAAGTGGGGGCATACATTGGTATTATTTTGACACTATTTTGGCATGATTTCATTTGTATTTCTATGTTCCTTGATGTGATTCTCTGACTTCATATGATGCATTTTTCTCTTTGTGGTGGCATTGGAGTAATGTCCTTCAAGAGTGTGATATATCTTAGCATATTAGATTCCTCTTAATGGTGATGCGACACATTGCATTTCCTAAGATATGAATCTTTTATCCTCTAATTGGTCCTTTCTTGGAGATATTAGGAAAGATGTCCCCTAAGATTAAGACCTTGCATGAGCTAAAGAAGAATCCCTTCGAACAACCCTCTTTCTTGTTGGGTTGATTTTTATGTTGTACCTTATTAAATTCATGGGGGTATGGCTTTAATATGGACTTCCCGGGGCTCACCTAGTGAGCACCTAGCTTCACTAGCCCTTGTGAGCATTCATTTCTGTACCTTATTAAAGTCATGGAGGTATGGCTTTGATATGATCCCCTGGGGCTCACCTAGTGGACAACAAGCTCCCACTAGCCCTTGTGAGCGTGCATTTTGTTTGCATAGTGGACAACGCGTTCCACTTGTAAACTCCCTTTTTGGAAAAATAGCCTAGACTTAGTCCACCACGTTGGATGGCTATTCGAAGCTTGATCCATTGCAGTTTTTCTCTTTTCCTTTTTCCTTTTTCCTATCTTTGATGGTGTATGTTTACGATCTGGTTTTGGCTTCATATATCATCCACATGTGTGTTCCTTTGTGCCTATGTTGGTTTTCCATAGGATCTTGATCTTGGGGGATTGGCCACCCTCTTGATTATTGTCATCCTATCTTACTAACATTTGTATATTGGAACCCCTCTTGATTGCGTGGTTGGATACTTTAGTTTGAGTTTGAAGCAAGTTCATCCTCTCACTAAAGAGGGGGCTAAGTGTAGTGTAGTAAAATGCATACCCTTGAATTTTCACACTTATTTAGGTCTACCTTGCTTTATTTATCCTAATTTATCGCTTAATTGGTCCTATTTTGTGTCCACAAGCCCTATGAATTACATCTTTTTCTAGATAATCCTGACATTCTCCAATGCATAAATGATAATCTAATGATCTCATCTATGTGTCCCTGATTTTTGGGTCAAGATTGAAATGCCACTTAGGGAATCTTTGTCCCCCAAAGGTTTCACGACCCTAATTTTGAGGCATCTTAATTGGGCCCCTTTTTGGTGTCCGTGCCCCAAGTTTCATGACTTGGGACTAAGATGCCACTTAGGGAGTCTTAGTCCTCCTTGAGTCATTTTGGGGATTTAATTTCAAATTAGCGAGATTTATCCTCCTTTATTTAATGAATTCATATGTTGGCTTGGTGTGATATAATTTCAGGATACTAAGCATAGATAAGTATAAATACAAGGGTCCTCCACTCATTTTCACATCTTATCTCATCTCTAATCAATCAAGCATTAAAATATTCATTCAAGATAAATTCTTCAAGCATTTGGAGCCATCATCAAGACTCAAGTATCTTATCAAAGAGATTCTTACATCATGTGTGTTGTTGTGCTAACTTTTGTGATGTAGTGTTTTTATTCAAGCAAGCAATTCAAGTCCATATATGTATATTTGGTTCAAGATCCATATCCATTGTAGCCATTTCACACAAGTTAGAGGACTTTACAAGGGTTTGGTGAGTTGTAGCATTGCATGTTGTTCATTCCCCATTTCCCTTCATTACTTCATTTCATTTCAAGGTTTATTTACCAACAAGGGGTTTGACCAAGGCAAACCCCCATTCACTAACAAACAAAAAGTTTAAATCCCATCTTGTATATTTGTGATTGCAAGTTTAGGTTGAAGTCTTGAAGATCATTTGGAGTGCAAAGTTGTAAAATTTGTAAAGTTGCATTACAAAGTTGTCATCTTCGCAAAAACTCACCTACAAGTCGAATCCAAAAGTTTCAAAACTTGAGATCGAAAAGGAAGCAAGTGCAAACCTTGGAGCTTAAGATCACATTCCAAGTTTTCAGAAATTCAAAACAAGACTAATACGCCGCCTTGGGTGTCTTAGTCCTCCTAGGCATATGTTTTAGAGATTCCTCCAGATTCGGTTTTGACATCCGAAGATTCTGTATTTGCCCCAAAAATTAGCAGCAGGACTAATTCGCCACCCAGGGTGTCTTAGTCCTCCATTGCACTTTTTGGTAGCTTCTTTGCATTTTTAGAATCCTCACAACATCTCTAGACTTCCCAGCTACACACATCATATTTCCCTATTGCATAATTTCATTATTTGCATATCTAATTTAACTTGCATAACTAGGTTAAATTGTAGGTTGAATGTTCATTTATCTTTTCCAAGTGTTTTTGTGGTGGTGAACCCCTTGAAGCTGAAAGAACCCCCTCCTAGGTCCTCCTCATTGTGAATTGACTCACCTTGTGAGGTTTCTAGTCAATCTGATTAGGAATCCTAGGACATCTTTGAGTGATAATTAGTTGGAGAAAGAGTGACATTTTATATGCCCCATTTTCACCATTAATCAAGTTTTGTTGTTGTTATTCTAACTGATACTAGTGACTAAAATTCTATTTTGCATTAGTTACAAGTGATTTAGTGCTTGCTGATCAAAATAAAAACTCTAGAAATGCTTTAAATTTTTTCTAATTTCAAAGACAGTCAAAGGTGTCATGTTGTTTCTCAGAGGCATCAAACTATTTTAGACAATAGCGTTGTGGTATCTGCAAAAGCTTTGATGCTTAAGAGAAGTGTCAAACTATTGGAATAAAGGTGTCACAATATAGATGTTTATTTTGTACCCCGAAAAAATGCACTGAGATGTGCAAAGGTGTCGATATGCTAAAAAAGAATTTCTTTGAAAAAAGTAGAAGTTTTGATTTGCACAAAGGTGCCACATTGTCTTGACAAAGGCATCACTCTATTTAGGGGTTCTTTTATGTGCAAATTGACTTAGGTGTTTCAAATTTTTGATGTGATAAAAAATTAAAAAAAATATGTAAAATGACTCAATTGGATGTTGGAATATTTTCACGTGTCTTCTTCCACAACATCACAGGTATATTCATAAGAAAGACACGCCATTGAGCATATCAAAATTGTAGTGGTAGATCGAGATTATCGACTTAAAGTGGGCCTACTAATAAAATATCTTCCAATGAGTAGATGAATAGAGTATGCCAAGATCATGTACCACCTTGACACCTCTTACTTTGAGAGGAAAATTTTCTAACAAGGGATTATCATCTTCTCAACAAAGGTTGGTGCATAGCAAGTAACTTCATGCATTGATCCTTGTGCATTGCACCACTTTAAATTGATGGTTTGTAAATGGCTCTTATGATTCTATATTTTACAAGGCTCATAGTGGGGGTCTACAGTAAACAAAGAGCTCATTTGATATGCCCGAGTTGAGAGGGTTCAAGTCTGTCCTTATCACCTATACATGTCTCAGTGGAATGAGAGTCACTAGGCTTGGCTTGAAGGATGCTAGCTACTCCTTGGAGTACAACTTTCATTTTACTTCCTTTACATAGCCCATTGGGAAATGTGCTTGAGATCAAAACTTAGGTTCATGAGGCCCCCAATCATGTCTCCTACTTATAAATAAATATGACTAGTGTTTCTTTTGATTCTCAAGATCATTCTTAGGAGTCACAAGAGGAGAGCATACGTAACACTAGACCTCAAAATGCATAAAAAATAGTGCAAGTTAATGGCATTTCTAGTTTCCAAGATCACACTAAGGTGCAAGGAAAGAGCATACATACACACTAGCTTACAAAATATACCAAAAAAATAATTTTAAATGTACCAAGGATTGAAATGTTTGTTTTAATTTTAAAGCACCAAGAGAAAGCTCAAGATTGCAGGGTTCATTTTAAACACCAAAGTAAATGTGAAGATTTTAGGGTTCATTTTATAACATTAAAATAAAATGGGAAGATTGTAGGATTCATTTTAAAGCACTAAAATAAAATGTGAAGATTGTAGGGTTTATTTTAAAGCAGCAAAAATCAAATGTGAATCCTAGATTAATTTAAAACCTCCAAAACCAACATCATTAGTAATTTTTCTTTGATTTTTTTAATCTTATCCCATTTATTGCCAAGGTGTTGCAAACTATTAGTCTCAACACAAAAGATGAGGGAAATAACAATTTTTTAGGGTTAGCCATAAACCAGAATTGAAATCTAATTAAATCCTCAAAGATTAAGTCACTGCTATACCGGATAGAAGCATCACATTACTGTGCAAAAATACCACACTATTATACAAAAGCATCGCATTATTGATTGTAGAAGCCTTGACCTTTGATAGAGGCATCACACTATACCTACAAATAGAGAAATAAATTTTGGACAAAAGCACCATAATAGGAAAAAGGCATCATGTTGTTCACTTGCAAAAGTGCCACAATTTTGTAGAAGCATTGACCTTTGACAAAAGTGTCACACTGTACCTACAAATAGAGAAAGAAAAGTTAGGATAGAAGTGTTGCAATAAACAGAGGCATCAATATTTATGTTGCATAAATGCCGATCTTTAATGAAAGTGTCAAATTGTCTTTGTAGAAGTGTTACACTAATTATGTAATCCGTAATCCAATAGAAACTCAAAAGAAGATTAGAACAAGAACGTAGGTCCCATTGGGCATACCAAAATATCATATGGTTAGCTCAATTGATCAAATAAGAATTGAATTAAATAAATTAATAAGATAATGATCAAATAGAAGCCATACTCAATGAAATTCAATTAACAACATTAAAGACTCAATCAAAAGTATTAAATATAGAATTTAAAGCAATTGAATCTAACTAATGACCTACAAACCTCTCAATACCATTGTGGATTGATGCATAATTGTGATGTGGATGTGGATTACTCAATTTTATGCATTCTCCATGTAGCAAAACCTTGATTGAAGATGGTTGATTCACAAAATATGCTCTAGAATACTCAATAAACGAGTCAAAATTTCTAGAGAGTAAGGGTGCTTAGGAGGATTCTGAATTCTTTGATGTTAAAAGGCTTGGTATTTATAGATTTTAGGAATTTTGATCAATGGTAAAGATTAAAAATGATAATCAATGGATGAAAGAAGATTAAGGATGTGAGTGTGGATCAATGAATTAATCAATGGTTCATAATTGATTGAGGTGTGGATGGAGGTTTAATCAAGGGTTCATAATCCATGAGAGACTCAACAATATTACTTAATTCATGGAAACATGTTAGAGATATTTTGAATTGAAGGGAATAATTTGAATTTGAAAAGAAAATTTCTTTGGAGAATATTCTTTATGCAAGTTGAAGGCTTGGAGAAAAATTAGTTAATTAAACAATTATGAAAAAATATTTAATTGTGTAAATTGGAAGAATTAAGACCTTTAATTAAATAATTAGGAATTATTTAATCAAGAGGGAGAAAATAGCATGAAGATGATGAATTAATCAAATAAAGTTAATTACTCAATTAATAGGAGAATAAAGTGAATTTAACTAAATAATTGAACATTATTTATTTAAATAAGCGAAATATGTGAATTATGAAGAAAATGATATTAGTAAGTGAAATCAAGGTGTGTGATATGGTTAGGACATTTTTAGGTGTCTACAAATATGATAATAGATCTTGCTAAAAATAATGTTTTGATATCATTTAACTAACATGTATAATTATGATAATTCAAATTGACACCAACAAAAATATAAATAAATCATAAATAACATAATGTAACCCTCTAAAAAATTATGGAACTTTATGTCGGTTCATTTAAGATATGATCCCTTTCAAAGGATTTTGGAAAACATGTACCTTATATTATAAAATGAAAGGACCCCATAGGATATACAATGTGTTACTTTCTAATCTCTATGAACCAGCCACTTAAATAAGATTGGAATAATTTGATAGAATTTATGAAAAATCTCAAATTCTAATACGAAAAAACTATAGCAAGTGGATTCGACTAAAAAATTGCACTTATAAAAAAATACATTCAAAGTCAAAGCTACTATTTGAAAGTCATGAGCTTTGAAAGTTTGATATCTTCGCATGTGAGGATAATCATATCAATGACATATGCTCATGTGGTGTTTTGTGAATCAAACGCTTTTTTTACGTTCAAAAGTTTGAATGAATACTATTCTAAGGAAGTCTGTGCATAAAATATTCTCTATTCAACACGAGGAAAGTCCGAGGAGTTTCTAAGTGATAACGATGGTAACCCTACTCTTCTCTCACTGAAAACATGCCCTTTCAAAGCTGATATATGGACTTGTGTACCAAACCAAATCTGACGTCACCTACGGACCAAATTCGAATGACCAATGTCTGTGTAGGCCTATCTTGTTTCACGTGCACCAGATAGTCGTCGTAAATTGTAGAGCAACGACGTGGCGCCGTCGCCGCAACATGCTCAAGGCTGCGATCGTTGACAATACACCATTTGCTATTTTTGAAACTCGGAAGGAACCCTGAAACCTACTCTCGCCCTTGCCTATATAAATAGGATATCCATCCCTTGCTTTCGCAGCATAACATAGCAAAGAATAGCTATTGGTAACGAGCAAGGCCAGAGGCAGAGGACTAACTCAATTGCATATCACCATGCAGCTGTCAGCATCACTTTCTCGGAGAGCAACCTCCAATGGTCATGGTGAAGACTCTCCTTACTTTGATGGCTGGAAAGCGTACGACACAAATCCTTACCATCCCCAGAATAACCCATCTGGAATCATTCAAATGGGCTTAGCAGAAAATCAGGTGCCTATTTCGTTGGATTCAGCAAAGCCCAATCATTATATATTGCGTCTCTGTTTATAGCAGAGCTTATAAATAATGTCATAGCTTTTTCAAATGTCTTGCAGCTTTCGTTCGATTTAATAGAAAACTGGGTGAGAGAACACCCAGAGTCTTCCATTTGCTCGCGGGAGGGCATTTCCAGCTTTAAAGAGAATGCCAATTATCAAGATTATCATGGCCTCCCCAAGTTCAGAGAGGTAGAAATTATTAGCAATAAATTAGTATTTATAGCAATCTAATTCAATTATGTTACTTAGTTGAATTTGTATAATACCATTTTACTTAGACTTTTATAGTTTAATGATGAAATAGTCAATAAGAATTTTATATCTCATCTACATCAAAATGGATAAATATTCATGATATGTTTATAGTTTAGAACTGGTCAAATCGTTAATAGGAATTTTATATCTCATCTACATGAAAATTGGTAAATAGTCATGATATGTTTGTGACTTAGAACCGGTCAAATAATAATCAATATGGATTTTATATCTCATCTATATCAAAATTGATAAATATTCATAATATTTTATGATTTAGAATTGATTTCTGAAATAATGAATAGAAATTTTAGAGAATTTTATATCTTACCTACATCAAAAATGACTAATATTCATGATATTTTTATGACTTAAAAATGACATTAAGTATGTCTAATTCAATAAATTCTACTAAAAAAAATATTCAATTGAATTTTTATTAAATAATATAACATTATTATTTAATCAAAATGATAAAATACAATTCAATAAATTTAACCTAAAAAGATTAAATGATAAAATACAATACAATAAATTTAACCTAAAAACTATTCAATTTAGCTTAATTCATGTGTTACTGGAATGGATTTTGTTAACCGTTTATGATGGACCAATATTAATGCAGGGCATCGCATTACTTATGGAGGAAGTGGGAGGAGGAAGAGTGAAATTTGATAAGGATAGAATGGTCCTCACTGCAGGGGCAACTGCGGCTCATGAGGTGCTAACATTCTGTGTGGCAAATCCCGGAGAGGCTTTCCTTGTTCCATCCCCATATTATCCTGGGTAACTAAAGCTTATCTTTTCCACATTAAAATATTAAAACTCGCCCTATTTGTGGCTAATTTACTACTTTTCGAATTACCATGTAAAAATATTCAACCCTATTTGTCAGCCAGAAAACATTATTTTGATATATGTGTTATCCTTTCAATTAATTGGTAAATCTAATGTATGCGATTGTTGACATGCAGTTTTGATAGAGATCTAAAGTGGCGGACTGGAGTAGAGCTGATACCAGTACATTGTAGCAGTTCCAACAATTTTCAGGTGACAGTGAGCGGACTTGAAGAAGCGTACAGGAAGGCGAGATGTCGCAAGATAAAAGTGAAGGGCATTCTAATAACAAATCCATCCAACCCACTAGGCACCACAATGGATAAGGAAACACTGAGAAGTATATTAGGTTTTGCTACAGAGAAAAAGATTCATCTGATCTGTGATGAGATCTATGCAGGATCAGTGTTCTCCGGTCCAAGATTTGTGAGCATTGCAGAGGTGGTGCAGAGTCAGAAGGAGCGCGATCATGTACACATCATTTACAGTCTATCAAAGGACATGGGACTGCCTGGTTTCAGAGTGGGAGCCATCTATTCATATAACAACACGGTTGTTATGGCGGCTCGCAGAATGTCAAGTTTCTGCATGGTTTCATCACAAACGCAACACTTGATGGGTGCGATGTTGAGTGACAGAGAATTTGTGAAAGAATATATTAAGGAGAATCAGAAGAGGCTCCGAGAGGCGAATAGCATGTTTGTGCAGGGATTGCGCGACGTGGGCATTGAATGTTTGGCCAGTAGCAACGCAGGGCTTTTCTGTTGGGTAGACCTCCGCCATCTTCTCCACAAAGAATCAGAGCTTTCACTTTGGAAGGTAATTATCAACGATGTTGGACTGAATGTATCACCTGGGTCGTCATGCCATTGTAACGAGGAAGGATGGTTCAGGTTCTGCTTTGCTAACATGACCGGGACCACCATGCAAGATGCACTCTCAAGAATTAAGCATTTTACAGAAAGGAGGAGCAAGATGTTCACGTCCATGCCAGTCTGTGAACAAGGACATACAATCTCCCCCTCAAATGCACTAACAATTCGTACAGCTCGTCCTAAGAATCTCTTCCTCTCTATTGATAGAACTCCAATATCAAGCATGAACTGCCTCAATAGCCCTCGCACCCCAATCGCATCAAGGTGATGTCCAATTACTTTGTATACCGACCACCATTCAACTCCCTTCTTCATTATGTTTATGGGGAAGTCAATTCTTTATTCTTGGTTGGTTTGGTAGGGAGAAGCAATTGCCTTCTTCCCAACACAAATGCCATTCCATCCCATTTTTTATTATTCAATTATTGTTGCTCAATGAACCTAATAACAAGAGCATATTGGTTTTTTTTTTTCACGAGTTCTAGTTTAAATAATACATTTGAATTTTGATTAAACAAATTCACACACAAATTTTTAAAATTGAAGGTCATATTCATGTGGTTGAAATAATTCTATAATATTTTAGACATTATTATATAAATATCATTTAATTTTAAATGGTCAAATGATCAAAATGGTCAATAGTAATTTTTCCCCTCATCCCTATCAAAAAGTGGTAAATATTTGTCTTCTTTTATTGACCAAAATTCACCTTTGAACATTGAAGTGAGTTTACTTTAAGAATAACCCTCCAAAATAGTTGTCTTTTGGTATATAAAAAATTATTTCCTTCCAAAACAAGCATGTTAGTGGATTTTCAGGGTTCTACATACATAATATACTTATGATGAAAATAAATACTTCCACCACAAGTTTACCTAGGACAAATAACTAGATAATAATAAAAGCTTAAGATTTAAGAGTTCAAACTCAAATAATAAATATAAAATTAATTTATGGAATTTAAATAAATCAAATGTGATATTTAGCTTGAAATTTGGATGGAAGATTATACTATAATAGATATTGAAAATTGATTCATCAATGCGTATAGAAATAGAGATTTATTAAATGAATGATTTAGAACATGTGAACTAAATTTAACTTACTCTTATTCAAATTGCTCTTGTGAAACTAAAATTTGAACCCACAAAAGTTAATCTAATGTACAAAAGTCAACCTAACTTTTAGAAGCGAATTGGAAAAAATTTGATGACCATTGTGGAGGCACCTCAACTATTGTACTCATGTTTGAAGTGAGGTAATTTGAAACCATTTAGGAACTTTCTAGGAAATATTTTTTTCTCCTTTGATGGAACCTCTAGATAGATTGATAAAGATAATGGGAAACTATGTGGTCTGCCTAGGATGGTGATGCAAGTTGATAATCCAATTAGGATGCTTTATGATGCTACTATAAAAAAATTGTCTCTTCTAGGGCCTAGACATAAGAATTGTATTCAAATGGATAAGGAATTTCCTTAAAGGAAATAGCATAGGACACAAACCCACATAAACATGAATTAGGTCATCTCCTAGTAACAATTGGGTAAATAGAAGTGAGGCTCAATTTGAAATTTAATAATTAAAATTTTGAGGTTCAAATTTGTGTGAAGAAGTGGCTTTGGTCAATTCTACAACTACAAATAAAAATTGACATGGAAAATGGGACATCAAGAGATAATAATTGGTTTGTGAGATGAGTGATGATGGGATGATCTAGGATGAGTCCATTAGCTGAGTTTAACACAATAATGAAAATTTCTTGTGGAATTATTATTGCATAAAGGATAATCTACTCAAAATCAACCTAATTCCTAAGAAAAAATGGCATGGGTATACCTTATTAGCTCTTTTTATATTATTTATCATTGTTTAGATTATTTTTAGTTCTTAAAACTAGTAAAGACCTTGCACCTTAGTTCAACAGTTGACTCACTTATCTTATTAATGTATCGACTTGGTCATATGTCAAGACCTTATGCCTAATGATCATTCTTAATTTTGTTCTTATTTCTTAAGTTAGTCATACTAGTGTCAAATTAAATCATGTTCATTGATTCACATCTTATTTTAGCTTAGAGAATATTTTAGAGAAACCCTAGTTCAATTTTGAATGGTCTCAAGGCCTTTAGATAATAAATTATAGGTCACCCTTATGTATAAACTATCTTATTAATTATATACTAAGTCATTGACATCCTCACAATATCATTAAATTTCCATAGAATATATATCAAACACGTTCTAAATTATTTTCATCCTTTTGTTATTATAATTCTTAGTGAATAATCTAAACTTTTTATTTACTAGTTTACTATATTGATATGTAATATTTATCAGGTCATTTGATCAAGAACTATTTTGGATCCATACTAATTTACACATTTTTCCTCTTGTCATGCACTTCATTTTTTGGTACTCATATCACTTCCTTGCCTACCTCCTTTTAAGGTTATGTTTACAATCCAATCCATCACTTTTCTCTTCATAATGATGGATCATTAAGTATGATCTAAAATGAATAAAAAATATACTTATTTAAATCTAAAAGCAATCCTAGACACAAGAATTAGCTACTAAAATATTTTAAGGATGGTACAAATGATAGGACAAACCTTGGGCCAAACTTCTTATCTATAAATATTTACATGGTGTTGATGTTGATGAGATTTTGAGAATGACTTTGGTTGAGAAAGGATCCATTGTTTAGAATATGATAAAGATAGGTGCTTCACTTTTTAAAAGGGGCCTCTTCTATATCATCACTTCTAGCCATAGATCTATTTTTTGAATTGAATCTTGGGACCTCCAATCCCTAAGTCTCACCTCCTACCTTCGTCTCTTCTCTTTAAGTGAAGTCTTTTTAAAAATTGGTTGATCTAAAGTTTTTTTATTTTAAGATATCTTTACTGGTGAGGGAATATTTAGGGGAATCTCACATCTATTACTATAAATATCTAGCTAGTTAGCCTTCAAGAGGAGACCAAAATTCCCAAGATACCCTTTCTTATATTTTGGTTGATCCACCTTGTTGTTCCCTACAGGATCAAAATATGCTTATTTGGGGATATTATCCTAGAGAGGTTTTTAGTTTCTCTTGGGTACTAGATCTTAGAATAAGAAAATAGTGGATATTATAATTTCCCCTAGTGGAAAAAAATTGAAAAAAATATTGTTAGCCTAACTGTAATTTGTTTGTGTAGTTTCTTGGGAAAATTACATTCCAAATCGTATAAGTTTTAAAATAATGTTGGTCTCACCAAATGTTGGGTATTTTAGCATCAAAAATTTTACTCCCTTGTAGGTGATAGTATAATTTCACACTTAGTTTGGACATATTTTAGTGACCCTTGGATTTATGCATTTTCAACACCTCCTACCTAGGCCCTAATCTCCTAAATTATGTATTTTGAGGCCTATTTTATCATTTTACAACAAATTGCAAGCATTGAACAAATGCATCTAGTTATTATTTTACCCCTGAAACTTAATGTCCTAGAAAATAGCGATAGGAACCATTCACCCTAGGGCGTATGGGCCCCCCTATTCTACCAGAGATCAATTTTGGATATTTCAATGTCAATATTAACATTCAAAATTTAAATTGTAAATGTTAGCTATCGAGATCCAATCTTCAAGAAATTAGAGAAATGCCTATAAATACCTAGTCTTGTCACTATTTGAAACTAGCGAGCAATAATTTGAAGCTTGGAGTAGCAAGAGATCATTGCATTCCACCATGTATACATTTGAATTTACAAGTTTTCAAGCTTATTTGGAGATTTGATCAAGCATTATGTCATGATTGAAGATTGATGCCAATAGAAGAGTATGATGGATTCTAGGTTTGAGAGATGTATTTGGCCATTTCCTTCAACCTAATGACTTGTTTCCTAGTGTTATTGTCTTCAAAAGCTTCATACTTCTTGCAGCTTAAAGTAAGGTATCATTATGTTTCAGATTTCCTAAGGGTTTTTTGACTTCCTCTTAGGTAGATCTTGTCATTTTCATATAGGAATCCTTCTCTAACACATTTGAGTAGGGATTTATGCATTTTTAGCTCATAACAACCTTATATGCACTTAATGTTAGGGCACACACATTGTTATCAATCAAATTTATTGGCCATTATGGAGGTAGAAATACTAAAACAGGGGTTTGATTGAGGCAAACTCCTATATAGCCACTTCCCATCTAATTTGCAGATTTATTGCAGGTTTGGATCCGAAGATGAAAGTTATATAGGATCAAATTTGAAGTTTTAGAAAAGGCCTACAAGGACCCATACACCCTTGGGTGACTTTTTCCTCCATTTCATGCCAGATCCAGCTCTTTATAAAAAATTACACATCACTCAATACTTCCCAGATCTACTTGCAAGTTGTTCTTTCATTTTGTTAATCATCAGAATATTGCAATTTTCATATTACGGAACATACTTAAATTAGGTTAATTATGGAAAATCAATTTCATTCCATTTCTAAGGCTCAAAAGAATCATATCCAAGTTTGATTGACCTGCCTTCATGGTTGAAATTCAATCTAAACACCTTGTTGATTCACATCCTAATGTACCTTTAAAAATGAGCAAAAAGAAATCCTAGCTTTTATGCACTAAACTTAGGGTTCCCTTTTTCTTATGTTACATTTTGGTGAACTTGGAATTTTGACATAATAAACCTTTTGTTCAATCTAAAGTAATTCAACCCTAGATCTAGGTTTTTCTTTGCATTATTTTGCATTTCTCATTTAGAGTTTAATTTTTTCATAATAAAATGTCACAAAAAATCAAAAAAGTATATATCATATTGCATCATAGGTTGAAATAAGGTTAGTTTTAGTCACTTAGATCAGATTTACATTTAAATTACATCAATAATTGTCATTCCTTATTTAAAAATTCTCATTTGAGTTACATTGTCTTCCATTGGGAAAATTCTAGAAAAATGATCACTATCAAAGCTATTTGTAGATAGAAACAACATCCTTAAAAATTAACCTAAACATTTACTTTTTCATTTTTTTGAACCCCTGTCAGGGACTTAGATGCCCTGGGGCACCTTTTTCCTGCTATAGGTGGCTCATAAAGACTTTTCAAAAATTGGTCTCTATATTTTCAATATGTTTCTACTTCCAAATGTTTGTTTTGAAATTCTAGAAAAGTGTTATTGCATGTTAAAGAAATGTGTCATTTTTCTTAGATTTTTACAAATATTGATAGAATTTTGCATTTCAGTACAAGAAATTATTAGATTTATAGGACAATTATTTACCTTTTCTGAAGCATTGCATAATTTGGATAGATTAGTTTCATTTTTGCAAAAAATCAAAACCTTAGGTTGTTACAACACATTACACAATCTAAAAACTAATAAAACAATAATATAATCAATTTAAAATTTGGGTTTGCACATTCTCACACAACTGGTGTTTGTCACTAGTGCCTCTAAAATAGAAATTTTAGAAAGAGCCTTACCAATACACAAATTCCCTAGGGTCTCCTAGTCCTCCATAAACCTTCCCAAGATTTCCAAAATAAACTAATGCCTATTGTCGGTTGGCCAATTTGGAACTTGGTTTCTAGATCTATACTTGTATCAGGTCTATAAATTTGATTTTCATCCTAGTTAGCCTTAAATGTGTGGAAATAAACTAAAATTGAAATTTAATGGTTAATCTTGGAGAAAATATAGCTATCTGATCATTCCAGATCTCTTTCTACAAGTGCATTATATACCTATCTATCCCTTTAGTCATGATGAATTTGATATGTTAGATGAATCCCTTAAGGAATTCATCTCACTAAGCTCACCCACTAAGGCTTGCACCATTCCCACAAAAAAATGAACAATTAATTTGATCACACCTTAAATTATCATTTAATCACCTACCCAACAACCTAAAATGAAAACCAAACTCGTTCTTATTATATGACCACATCAAAACAAATAAAAACCTCAAGGTCACATCTAAGACTTTGCAAAATAGCTAACTAGTAATCATGTGTTGTAGCAACCAAGTTAACACACAATTTCTCATACATATAACACAAGGTATAATAAGAAACCAAGACAAACACATGCCATTATTTCATTGATACCACTCCCACAAAATATTTTACCTAGTGCCCCTCATTTACCTCAACATAGTGGAAAGGAGTATGATCTTGTGGATCAACTTCATAAAACTCCTACTAAGATCTCCTTGTGGGACCTAATTCAAACGTCATCAACTTACCATGGAATTCTTCATACTGCTTTGTAAAAAGTTGTGATCCCTCCTAGTGAACTACCAAATGATGTAGCAACCTTAATTGATGGTATGAATTTAGTTAATGTTGATATTGCCTTCCATCAAAGTGAATTACCTCCTTTAGAAATGAAAAAAAATGATGCTTTGATGATAATGACTATTATTAATAGGTTTGGGATTAGACATATCCTTATTGAAAATGGTTTGGAGCTTAATATTTTAAGTGTAAATATTTTAGATAAAATTGGAGTGGATAAGACTAAAATTCAACCAGATAATTTTTCCTTTTGTGTTTTTTATAATATGGGTAAACAACTTCCTAGTGTGATAACATTACCTATCAAAGGTTGTAAGGTTGTGTTGCAAACTCCCATCCATGTCATGCCCCATGATATTTCATATAATATTCTCTTGGAAAGACCATGGATCCATGAGATGAAAGGAGTACCTTCAATGCTTCATCGTTTAATGAAATACACTTACAACAATAAGGTTTGCATGATAAAATCTGACCCAAAAATCTAAAAATTTCTTACAAACTAATATAGGGATGAAAAATCCTTTAAGAAAATTAACACCAACTAAAAAATTAGAGCCTCTACAACCTTGAAACATAGAAAAGAGGTGCACCATAAATGGGGTTAACCAAATGGGTACACCTAATTTTACTTAGTTTCTCACTCAATTTATGAGGGATAAAATACATAATTAACAATTAGAAATAAAACCTAACTGTTATAAAAAAAAATAGGAAGGTTTTAAGATGTTGAAACAATGTGTACCTTTTTGAAAAAGTGTTATTTCAAGCCTCACTGAGGACTCATTCACTCAGTGGTGAATGGGCCCCTATTAGGGTTCTAGAAAAGTGACTTTTAGGTTCAATTCTTCAATGTCTACACTCCTAGATCCCAGGTGTTCAACTCCCAAAAGTTAAAAATAAATTTTGTAGAGAAATTTCTATAATCTTGCAACAAAGATGATAACTGTTATAACTTTGCACCTTTGACAATTTTTCTCTCCACTTGATCTTCAATCAAAAACCTACAATCACACATCAAAGAAGAGAAAAATCATTGATTGTTAGGGAATAAGGGTTTTCCTTAGTCAAACCCCATTTTGGTAATTAAACCTTATGATGAAACAATGAAACATGAAATAATGATCCTTGGATGAAGTCTTGGAGTACAAATCAGCAATCTAGCATGAAGTGGATTTAAGGAATGTAGATCTTGATATTGAATTTGGATGTGAAACAATGCTTGAATTGGATCTTCAATGCTACATGTCAACACATTAGCCCAACAACATGCATGATGCACTATACCTTTGACATGATGATATGAACTTTGATTGCTGCAATAAAACTTTGATAATCTACCCTTGAATGCCTTTGAAATTCTCTTGAATTCTTTATAATGCTCTTTATTTTGATCTCATTAAGTCACATAAAAATTCTAGGTGAAACTATGTACAAAATTACCTTATATTTATACTTAACTTAAGATTTAATCTCAAAATTCAAATACACAAGCCGACATCAGATCTAGGATTTGAAATCACTAAAATCCTACCAAGAATAAGTTTAAAAGGGGTGTCCTAAGTTAAGGAGGACCCATTCGCCATAGGTTGAATGGGTCCTAGTACAATCAACTAGGAGATTATTTGGGGATATGAAATAATATGTAAAAATGGGTTCCTAGGACCTAGGAAGGACCCATTTTCCAAGTGGTGAATGGGTCCTAGGTCACTAGCCTAAGACTCAAACCTTGCCAAATTAAGTGTTGTGAAAAATTATTAATGAGTGTCAATATTTATCCCTCAGAAAATGCAATAAATAAGGCTTGGATTTGAATTTAAGGGGCCAATTAAGGAAAATTAAACTTCAATTAATTAATTAAAGCCCTCGATTAGTGTGAAAGTGTAAAAATAAACTTTACAACACCCTAAATAAGGCATCATTAAGTCCATTTTATTAAAAAGGGTCCTAGACTTAATGTGAATTTGTAAAACACATTACAACACTAAATTAAGGCAACATTAGGTTCATTTATTGTTAATAATTCCCAAATTAACTAAGGAAAAGGGATACTTTTTCCATTACTACAAACCTAAAGATAAAGAGGAATGCATTTGATTAGTAACAAATTTGTTGGAGGATTATTGGGGCTCATTATATTTCACACCTAAATTCATGGGGGAATACAAGATTACTCATTCAAAACCAAAAAAGTGAAAGAGAAGGAAGTTGTGATAGTGTCAACACAATCTATCATTGAAACATCCAAGATCAAGAATCCATAATTCTTGGTAATGAGGAAAACACAAATTACACATCTACTTATGATGAAGTGATTACGAGAAACCACCTTCCTCGAAAGAAATGGAAGTTATTTATGGAAGATGGTACCAACCCTTGAAACAATTTGGCTATAATTGAAAAGGGTTTGGAGTGAAAGAATAAGGTATCCATGTTCCCATAGAGCTTAATACTTAAAGAAACAATAATATGTCTTAGTTATTTCCCTTCAAATGAAATGAAAGCATGAAAGCATCAAAGACACCTTCACTTAATGTCAATGTTATCATGCAATATTCCCCTAAGACAACTCTAAACTTGGTGCATCTTGGAATGATAGATATCACAAATAATGATATGTCATTGGACATCTTTCAAAATGATGAATCCCTAGAAGAATTTTTGGGAGTGTGATACTTTTCCAAGTCACCATCATAATCGTAGATTTACCTATTGTTTGAATGCTAAGGGATACTTTGGAGAAGAAACTAAATCATATGATTATGAACAAGATGAATCTCAAACAATATCTAATATTCTAAACCAAAATGTGTTACTTGTAGTAGAGACTATAAACATACCAATGGATCCATCTAATGAGGAGAAAGTGATTCAAATTGGAAAGTGTCTTGATGATAATGAACATGAAGATCACACAACATTATTACATGATTTTCCTAAAAAAAAATCTTGGACATATTTGGATATACTGGGTATTGAGACGAAGATAGTCACACACAACATTGTTCTTGAGAAAGATGCAAAACCTGTGAGACAAAATATATGCAAGATAAATCCTACGATAGTTTTATTTCTCAAGGCTAATATTGAAAAGATCTTACAAGCTGGTTTCATCTACCCTATTGATTATTCACCTTGGAGATCTCATATTTTTGCATTGGCAAAACTTGATAATCGCATTAGAATGTGCATATATTTTCATGATTTTAATAAAGCATCTTTAAAAGATGATTTTCCCCTTCCTAATATTAACATGATAGTGGATTCAACCATGAGATATTCCCTATTATCATTTATGGTTGGTTTTTCGGGGTATAATCAAATTTTCATTAACCCTCAAGATCAATATGAAACATATTTCACTAAATGTTTTATTAGGTTGTTATGCCTTTTGGATTGAAAAATGTCAAAGCAACATATCAAAGAGTGCTATGACACTAATATTTCATGATTTCATACTTAACATCTTTGAAGATTATGTTGATGATATTTTGACTAAATCTATAAAACGTCAAGATCATGCCTTGAGATCCTTTGTAATATCTTTGAAAGAATTCATAAGTAAATCATGAGGCTAAATCTGAAGAAATGCATCTCTGGTGTGGATAGTGGAAATTGTTGGGATTTATAATATCACATAGATGCATTAAGGTGGACATAAAGAAGATTGATTAAATATAATAAACATGCCACCTCCTAATAACATTTCACAGTTGCATAGATTACAAGGAAAGATTCAGGCTATTCATCATTTTTTTGGATAATTGGTGGATCAGACTCTTCCCTTTACCCAGCTCCTTAAGAAATAATTTAGATGGAGTGAGGATTTTCATAAAGATTTTGAAATTTTGAAACAATGCTTAGTTGATCCTCCCATCTTACAACCATCCATGCAAGACAAACCTTTTATCCTTTACATATCAAGTTCAACCCATGCTCTTGTTGTATTATTGGCAACACAAGATGAGAGTGGCAAGGAGCATCCTATTTATTACATTAGTTGAAAATTGATTGATTATGAAACTTGCTATAAAACAATAGAATTTTTTTTTTGGCTCTTGTGTTTTCAACTAGCAAATTAAGACATTATTTGCTAAATGTAGAAGCACGCACCATTACAAAATTTGATCCTTTAAAACACCTCTTCACTAAAAAAATTTTTTTAGGAAGTCTCACTAAGTGGTCTATGTTGTTAACTAAGTTTGACCTTAAGTTTTTTCCTCAAAAATCAATCAAGGTCCAAGTGTTGACTGATCATTTAGTTGAGGCACCTTCACCATTAGCATTACTAAATCATGCCTCATTTCCTAATGAAAATATGTTGAAAATCAACGATAACAAAATATGGGAGTTATATTTTGATGGTTCTAAGTGTCGAACTAGCTTAGAAGTAGGGGTTATACTAATATCACCTTCAAGAAATCCAATTATCTTATCTTACATCTAGATTTCCTATAAACAAACAACATTGCAGAGTATGAGGCCCTTACTGTTGGGTTATGTGCAACCTTGTCTTTAGGTGTTCAACATATTTGAATATTGGGATTCTCAATTGATCATTAAACAAATCAGCGAATCCTATAAAAACAAAATGATTTAATTTATCTCAATATAAAGACCTCACAATATCATTATTAGAACATTTCACATCGTACACTATTGATAATGTTTCACTAAAGAATAATTGGCATGCATAAGCAATGGTAAGTATCGCTTTCATTATTTCTCTTGATGATTGTTCCATAGATTTTACATTCATTTTCCACACTCTCACAAAACCATCAATAGACAAAAATATGAAGTAAATATTAGTGGCCAATATTGAAACCTCTAGTGAATGGTATATGTCAATATTCAAATATCTAAAAGAAGGTACCTTTCTTGAACCAACCACTAAGAACACTAGAGATTATATTCAAAAACTTATAGCTCAATATAGAATCCTAATAGATTTGTTGTATAGGAGGTTATTCAATGGTCTTCACATTAGGTGCTTTAGACAATCTAAAATCTCTATAGCCCTTGAGGAATCTCATAAAAGTTCTTGTGATGGGCATTTCAAAGGAAGATCATTAGTTCAAAAATTAATTTGTATAGGGTGTTATTCATGAAATATCGAACAATATTATTTTAAAACCATGTTAAGAAATGTCCTAAATGTCAAGAGCATAACAGCTAGATTCATGCTCCTTTTCAACTTCGTGCTCCCAGTTTCCATTTGGCCATTTTTGGTGTGGGGCTTTGATATTATTGGAAAGATTTCTCCTCCTCCTTCTTCGGGACATATATTTTTATAATCAATGCTAAAGATTATTTCATGAAGTGGGCATAGGTAATTCCTCTCCATTCCATAACTGCTTATGTAATCTATTATTTTATCTTGGAGAACATCGTCACAAGATTTGGCCTACGTTCTGCCTTAGTTTCAAATAATGGGACACCATTTAAGAACAAGGAAGTGAAGAATTTTTTGGAAATATTTCACATTCAACATCACTTTTCTTCAACTTATTACCAACAATCTAATGGTCAAGTGAAATTAATGAACAAAATTGATACATAAGAAAAGAGGGTGATTAAAATGGAGATTAAAAAGTGATAAACCACCCTCTTTCACTAGTTATTTCATTTAATTATGCATAGATCAACATAAGAAAATAAACCTAACTGATATAAAAGTAAAAAGGTAGTTTTTAAGATGGTAAAATAATGTATACCTATTGCAAAAAATGCTTTTTTGGGCCTCACTAAGGACTCATTCGCCTAGTGGCAAATGGGTCCTTGCTAGGGTTTTGGAAAATTAGTTTTTGGGTCATGTTCTTCAATGTCTGCATTCCCAGATCCCAGGTGTTCTACTTTTGAAAGTCATAAATAAATTTTGTAGAAGGCTTTCTATGATCTTCCAAGAAAGATGACAATTTTGAAAATTTGGCAACTTTGATAACTTTTTCTTTCTAATTGATCTTCAATCTAAAATATGTAATCACACATCAAGAGAGAAGAAAAATGTTGATTCTTGGGGAATAGGGGTTTTCCTTGGTCAAACTACATTTTGGTAATTAAACCTTGAATTGAAACAATGCATAAAAGTAAAGATGAATGAAAAATGTAATGCTACACCTCACCAATCCTCAATTGAACCTTAGAGTACAAATAAATAAAAAATCATGAAGTGGCCTCAAAGAATGTAGATCTTGATCACAACACTTGATTAGAAACAACACTTTGAATATGCTTGAATTGAATCTTCAATGCTACATCAAACACATTAGCTCAACCACATGCATGATGCACTATGCCTTTGACATGATGATACAATCTTTGATTGTTGCGATAAACTTCAATAATCTACCTTTGAATGCCTTTGAAATTCTCTTGAATACTCTCTTGATCATAAAATTGCTATAATGCTTGAAGACTTGAATTTGCTAGGTGAAACTATATGAAATAATATTATATTTATATTTAACTTGAGATTAAATCCCAAAATTCAATTAACACAAGCCGAAATCATATCTAAGATTTAAATTCATTAAAATACCTGTAAGAGAAGGGGACCAACCACTGCAAGGCCCCAGGTCACAAAAGGTCAAAAGTAGTATGGCTTCCCTAACTTACCTCAGTTTAAGGGAATGTTAAGATAGGTAGGATGAGAATGATGAGTAATGTGGGGTCCTTCGATCACTCTACAAACCCGAATGGTGAAAGGAGACTAGGTGAGTTAGTTTTTAGGGTCGAATTTGTGTCTCAGATAGCTCTTTGTCAGAGGATAGAAGCACAGCTCTAGGATGATAGCATGACGTGTTGGCATTCGTACGGCTAGAAAACCAAGGAGACAAGGTCCAATGTCTAAAAGATGAACTAACAACCTAGTTACGAGTTTCTAAAGGTGTAGAATAAGATTATGAAATACGAAACGTAAAGACGAATGTGATAAAGAAAGTAGGTTATTGCAAGGGTGACACAGATGATCTCACAAACTAATATTTTTGCTAGCTTGATCCAAGATCTCTCCACCTACACACAAAAAGGAGGGAAAATGTTAGGGGGTTGTTTAGGGGTCTACCTCAATCAGACCCCTATTTTGGTGTTTCCACCTCCACGGACAGCCAAGTTTGCAATGATATAGAAATAAAGTGATAAAGAAGGGAATACAAGCTCTAAGTACACAAAAGACACTACAAAATAGTACGTGCTTACCCAAACAAACAATAGAGAAGATGAGAGGAGATTACTACCTCCATCCAAAGCACTCAAGGCTAGTGGAGAAGAAAGATGAGAGGAACTCAAGCCTCTACTACAATGGATTCATCTTGCACTTGCTCTATTGAACTGATGGAGTGATAGATTGCTGCTATGAACTGTGAAATGTTGCTTCAAAGCTTGTGGATGAATGCTCAAAGTGTGGAGAGATTGTCTCAACTTGTGAAGAAGATCCACCTACCTGAAAATGGATGAAGGAATGGAATAAAACGGCCATATTCAGGTCAGCCTGTTGAAGGGGGGTGTTACACTTCGACTTCCAATAGGAAGTGTAATGTCTTTGTAGACTCTAGCTGTAGGAATCTTCTAGGGATGTAAGCACACCATGCGGATTTCTTTATGCCATGTGAGAATCCTTGATAGAAATGCCTCCATCGGCACTCAAAATAGGTGCCAAGTGTGATGTTGGCAATGAGCTTCTGTAGAATTAATCCTCTGCTTTGGTTTTCTAAAGTGTAAAGGGGTGAAAGGGGGAGTTTGAGTTAGGGGTACAAATTCACTCCTATACATTTTTCCCCCACTTTAACGAGCATAAATACTAGTGAGTGCTTCGGTAAAGTAGATCGAAAAGATAGGGTTAGAAATGTATACCTAAACCATCGAGGAAGCAAAGCACGGTCTGGCGAACCTAAAAGTGCGGGATGAGAAAAAGACTTCATAGGTCTGTGGAACTATGAAGCTAAAGAAAGAAAGTGCCTTGTAGGCCTGCAGACCTACAAGGGAGGTATCCTTCAAGAACTTTCACATGAAGGAAACCAGGAAGAGCACCTTAAAGACCCACAAAATTTGAAGGGAGGTATCCCTCAAGAACTCTCACATGAGGGAAAATGGGCAAAGGGGACTCTGCAGAGTTGTTGACATGCTTACCCATAGATAGAACACATTAGGAAGTGATCGTGCAGGCCTGTGAATGGACAGTCACATAGACCATTGCTAAGTTGGAAGAATTTCAAAGGGGTCCCTCAGGAACCCTTCAAAAGGAAGAGGGGTCCACTCAAGGGATGCATTGTTAGAAAAGTGAAGTCTAGTCAGGCTTCCCCCAAGCTAGATGTAAGGATATGAAGTAGGTCTAGTCAGGCTACCCCCGGACTAGACGTGAAGATGTGAAACTAGTCTAGCCAGGCTGGCCCTAGACTAGACACCAAAGAACTCATTAGAGATAGAATATTTGAAGGGGTCCCTTGGGAACCCGATGTGAAAGGAAAGGGATCCACTCAAGGGACACACTATTCAAAATCTAGCATCTTCTTTCTTGAATCAATTCACCATCAAGGAATCCTTTCAAAAGATGTTCACTTGATCAAGTAATTCAAAAGGAAGTATATTCCCCCACACAGGAGGAAGATCAAAGTTGTTCCCGCTTTGGAGGAAGGTGTCAAAGTCCTTTCTTTATGAACCCATGATGAAGGAAACATGGTTTTTTAGGGTTTCAGGTTTAGAATACAATTCTAACAAAGAAGTGTGTGAGGGGTCTTGAGAAAAGATCTGTTGGAAAAAAATGCATTTTCTAAAGACCATGTTGTGTAGAAGTGGAATTGTCACACATGAAAGGGACAACTCAAGAAAAGAAGAGGGAAGGATAAAGAGAAAGAGCAAGAAAAATGAAAGAGAACATAAAAAAAGGGCACAAGGGTAGCCTGATATTTTGGGGTTAGAACTGCTCATAAATATATATAAGTATAATAATGGTATATAAATGAAGTATCATCAACCCCCTACTATTATAAATCCATGTGAGGAATACACGAGAAGACAAGGAAAATAAAAAATTCGGTCAACATGGAAGGAGGCCTAAATTCTCCCAATGCTTTGCATCATCCCCAATTTTCTGAAAGTCAATCACAAACATGGAAGAATAATGATACACATAGAAGAAGGTTTACAACACAAACACCATGCCTATATCCAAGCACCAACAAGGGTGATGAGGGTCATCCAGGAACACAAAGAACAATCACGGGGAAACACATCACAACACACACACACACACATCTAATCTAAAGATCAAGAAGAGGGTCTCCCCCTAACACTGGTCAACCAAAAGATCATCAAATTTCCACTCTAGATCATCGTATGGGGAAGGATATCGAGCCTACAATGGTGTAATGTTAAGGGGAGGAGCTTCTGATCCTCTTGTGACAAGGGCTAAAGCAGAGGGACCTATGAGGTCTCTGTCTCTCAACTCTTGTGGGTCTAAGGTCAACGACTTTGCAAAATTCACTGAAAAGGTTAGAACTTCATCCACCGAGTTAAACATACACTTAATGGGAGTGCCATATTTCACTTTGATGGATGGGGGATTTTTCACCTGAGGTTCACTACTAAGCTCATTGAGCAATTCAGGAGCGGTGATAAACTCAGGAGAGGTTAGGACTGGTTCTGCTACTAGGAAAAAATAAGTAGGTGGGATCCTCTTACATCCTCCTTTGCTAGAGGGACCACTCTCTATCTTCTTCTTCATTGGAGGAGGAACACTCCCCACAAATGAAGCAAGAAGGGTAGAGGGAGAGGAGGAAAGAATTGTAGTAGATACAACCAAAGTGTTAATCATATCTATAGGTTTTGAGAAAGGTGAGACATCCAGAATGGATGTTAGCAAAGGAGGCTTCATGGAAGGAGTGATAAACACCTGCACCTTTCTAGGTGCATGTGTGCTCGCAGCAAAAGCCACAAGTGATACAAAGCTAGTTTGGATAGAAATACAAGGGAGGAGAGAGGAGGATGTGGTAGGAGGTCCCAATATAGGAGTGGTCATCTCCTCTTCCTTCTTCTATGAGATGGCCTGCTCATTCAGAAGAGCCTTTTGTCAATGCTTGCACTCCCGTGAAAGGAAATTTTTGTGACTCTTCAAACTAGAAGCTAAGGGTTGCAAAGGAACGAAAGGTTCTTTCTCATCCATGGGAGTTTCCTCCACACTTGTTTCCAGTGAAGGGACAAACTCTTGGATGGGAGCAGGAGGAGAAGGTTCAGAAATGGCAGGAGGAATTGACTCCAACACCTCGGCAGCGGGCCTCTTCCTATTCATTACTTTAGGAGAAGGAATAATAGGAGCCCGTAGAGGCCAATACATAGAGGACTCTCCATGGGGGGCTTTCTATCTACCATACCGAATGGGCCTAGGCTCCATGGGTAAGATAGGAAGCTCAAATGCATGACGCTTGGCCTTTCGCCAAGCAGGCACCATGGGATTCTCTCGCAAGTATGAGATAGAAGAATATGGTACCACAACAAAGCAAGAGGAAGCATCGGGCTGAATATCGGTAGAGGAAGAAATAGGGTCTCGAGACCACTTCTCTCCTTCTCTTCTACGCACCTTGCTGGCATCACTGTCAGCTTTCAAGCAAGCCCTATGTGAAAGGTGAAGGAGGGTATCTCACTTTCAGCCTAAAACACCCCTTCTTATAGTTTTGATGCATGTGATATAGGAGGTCCATCTTGGGTGGGAGAGGACCCATAGGCATAGGCCAAAATTAATCTAAGGTATAGCTGCCACGTGCAACCAGTGGTCTATAGCCGATGTCATGGATAATGTGTATTGAACCTCCATGAATGAATTTTAGACACTTGTGCACAATTGAGGGAATTGCATTCATAGATACTAGCCAGTGAATACCTAGCTTTGCTCTGAAGAGTTCAGACCCTGGGATGATGTCAAACTTAAGGTTCACAAATTTAGGTCCAACGAGGATCGATAGGATAATAATCCCTACAAGAGGTATCAAAAGTTTGTCATGTGTGCAGACAGTACTTTCAGGTGCATCATATCCATCCTTATGCAATAATTTAATTAACATGATCTCCTCAGTTATGATATTCATTAGAGATGTCAAATCAATGAAAACACCTGCTATGGTATTCCCATTTATCCTCATAGGAATATAAAGAGGAGATGGTTCCCTATTAAAGCCCATCAGTAGGTCATGTGAAGTGAAGGTTATACAAGTACCACTACTCACAAAATACACAAAGGGAATAGGTTGATTCAAGAAAGAGGCCGTCACACACACTAAACAGTACTTCCACAGAGCCTCCTAAAGTTTACAGGATAAGACAGTGACCCAATCAAGGTTTCATTATGCAACACCTTTAGAACCTTTCAACTATGCCTTCTAGGGGTCACAGGTTGGGTTGCAAGGAAAAATCATCACAAAACTCACACCTACAACTCTCCTAGGACATGAGGAAAGGGATTTTTAGTATCACAAAATGAAACCAAAATGGTTCACGTTGGCTTCACCAAAAATGTAAGATAGGGGGACCAACCACTACAAGGTCCCAGGTCACGTAAGGATGAGAGTAGTATGGCTGCCCTAACTTACCTCAGTTTAAGGGAATGCTAGGATAGGTGGGATGAGAATGATGAGGATTGTGGGGTCCTTCGACCACTCTACAAATTTTAATGTTGAAAGGAGACTAGGCGAGTCAGTTTTTAGGGTCAACTTTGTATCTCAGATAGCTCTCAGTCAGAGGACAAAAGCACGGTTCTGGGACAACAGCATGGCACGCTAGTGTCTCTTAGGTGCATTGGCATTTGTACGGCCATAAAACCAAGGAGACAAGGTCCAACCTCTAAAAGATGGACTAACAGCCTAGTTACGAGTTTCTAAAAGTGTATAATAAGATTATGAAATATGAAACGTAAAGATGAATGTGATAAAGAAATTAGTTTACCACAAGGGTGATGAAGACAATCTCACACACTAATCTTTTCACCAGCTTGCTCTAGGATCTCTCCTCCTGCACATAGAAAAGAGGGAAAATTTTGGGGGGCTATTTAGGATTTTGCCTCATTTAGATCCCCGTTTTGGTGTTTCCACCTCCATGGGCATCCAAGTTTGCAATGATATAGAAATAAAGTGATAAAGAAGGGAATACAAGATAAGTACATAAAAGACACTACAAAATAGTACGTTCTTACCCAACCAAATAATAGAGAAGATGAGAGGAGCTTACCACCTCCGTCCAAAGTGCTCAAGGCTAGTGGAGGAGAAAGATAACAGGAACTCAAGCCTCTGTTGCAATGGATTCATCGTGCGCTTTCTCTATTGAAATGATGGAGTGATAGATTGCTACTATGAAGTGTGAAATGTTTCTTCAAAGATTTTGGATGAATGCTCAAAGTGCGTAGAGATTGTCTCAACTTGTGAAGAAGATCCACCTACTTGAAAATGGATGAAGGAATGGAAGAAAACAACCATATTCGAGTTGGCCAGCTGAAGGGGGGCATTACACTTCAACTTCCAATAAGAAGTGTAATGTCTCTGCAAACTCTAGCCACAAGAATCTACCAGGGATGTAAGCGCATTGTGCGAACATCTACATGTTGTGTGGGCATCCTCGACAGAAACACCTCCATCGACACTCAAAATAGGCGCCAAGTGTGATGTAGACAACGAGCTTATGTGGAATTAAGCCTCCGCCTTTGGTTTTCTAAAGTGTAAAGGGGTGAAAGGGGGATTTTGCATTAGGGGTGCAAATTTTCTTCTATACAATACCACCACAAACATATCCCAAGGGGGGGTCTTAAGGTAAGTGAGGACCCATTTTCCATAGGGTGAATGTATCCTAGCATACTTAACTAGGACACACTTCAGGGGATGTGAAATGATATGCAAAATGGTGGTCCTAGGACCTAGTTAGGACCCATTCGCTAGGTGGTGAATGGGTCCCAGGTCACTAGCCTAAGACACATTCCTTTCAAAATTAAGTTTTGTGTAATATTATTTAAGAGTATCGATCTTTATCCCTCAAAAAATGTAAAAATTAGCCTTGGATTTGAAGTAAAGGGGATAATTAAGCTCAAATTAACCTCAATTGATTAATAAAGCCCTAGATTAGTTTGAATGTGTAAAGATACACTTTCCAACACCCTAAATAAGGCATCATTAAGTCTATTTTATTATTAATTATTCATTTCCAAATTAGTGGGTAAGTGCATGGATCTGTGACACAATTTTGATGCCAAATTCTAAAAAATTCTAAAAAAGAGCATTTGGTGCTCGCCAAATTTGGATGTGCCAAATAGAAAAATTGTATTAAAACAAAAAAATGCATTTCTAACCATATTTTTTGTTCACCCGTGGCTTGGCTTAGAGGTTTTCAGCTCTACAACTTGCGTTCGCCAATCTCTTCCACTTTTTGCACTCTTAGCTTGCAATTATTCATGAGGATGCCGCCAACACATCAAAGAGGTTGAATATTGCGAAGAGGTATGTATTTTTATTGTTTTTTTTTTTAATTTAATTTAGAATGTAGATTGAAATAGGTTTTTTAAATAAAACTTTATTCTATTTCTTAGTGAATGAATCTCCACCTCCAAACATTGATAATTCACAATCACCCCCTCATGAAGAGCCTCCTATACAAGAACAACCTAAAACCCCTCCATCAGTTCATAGGCATCCTCAAGGAACACAAGAAAATATCCTAAATCAAATTGAAAACAATAAAAGAGACATTGAATAATTAATTGGAAGATTAATCAAGCATGTCTAAACCCACCCTTATAAGAGAGGGATTGTTGAATCGTTGAAGTCAATTGTATCTCATGTAGGAGAAATGAGTGAGAAAATAATTTTTTGGTCAAATAAGAGGCATGAGTTGACACAATTTTATGCTAGTGCTTTGTCATATGCAGATGTGAAAAAATAAAAAAATAGAAAAGTCGACTTATGTGCCCTATTTATAGACCTGAGAACCAACACACCTTTGTCTCATGCATGCAGGAGGTTCCCCATCCATTGGTGCCACCATAAATTAATTAAAAATAAATTTTGGGAGTGGTGGTGGATGGTATTTGACCAACCTCCATGCAATAACCATGAGGTACCACAATACTTTTTGAGGAAACTCTATTGTGAGTTTTTCCTTAATAAAATTCCAAATTATTTTGACATCTTGGACTTTCAGGGTAGAGTTGGGGGATCCACACATGATAGACTTGGTGCATAATGTAATCCATAGTTGGCACCGATACCCTTGGAAAAAACCATGGTGGAGCATGTCATCATTCCTTCCATTGTTAAGGACACTGTAGAGGTGGACACATTGGAATTGATTAGCTCACTCACCCAAACCATTATACAGTGTGTGAGGCCTCTAGTAGAGCCTGATGTGGAGGAGATGTGTAGGCCCCGAGCTCCACCCCACCATTGTGGCACTTGTGGTGTTGTTTGAATGTGCGATTACCATAGTGCTAGGGATGTAGCTACATAGCCTACACCAATTGTAGAGCTGATGGATATGATAGATGAATTTTTGAATAATACATATGACATTGATACTCAGGTAAAATTTAGCAAGTTCATTTAATTTATTTATTAAATTATATTTTAAATTTTAAGAATAACTAAATTAGTAGAATCAATATGATGAAATTTTAGGGTCAGAGTGTTCATGAGATGTGCTCCATTCTTGCAAACCCTTATTCGTTCTTGACGTTGAGTCCACAGGTATGCAACTAGTATTATATATATTACTATTGCATTTGAACAGATAAATGTTATATTTGAATGTTTGTCTCATAACATGCTTTGGATGTCAAAAAATTTCCTAGTGGACCTTTGAGCTCCACACCTCGCAATTCAAGTCCTAAAACAAATTTCACTTAGGTAACCTTTATTCATTAATGGTGTTGTAAAACAGTGTTAGCTAGTTTTCATAATTTTGCGTATACAAATCTAAAAATTTGATGAGAAACACAAACATTGGTTGGTCTTGTGAGATCCTAATTATATTTACCATTCAACTTCCATCTCATTCTTTCATTCCTTTCATCACACATATTTTAACCATTTTATATCACATATCCCAATCTTTAACACCTTATATATTATACCACCTTCCTCCATATTTCATCTTATACACATATCGTTACAAGAAACCTTTCCTTCTACTCATTATTGACCAAATATCTTATATATTATTACTACACACCTCAAGTTCCCACTTCATGTCCTATATTCAAACCTTATACACCGCCTAATTCACTATATGGTCTAATATTCTCTCCTAATTACTTCCCATTAACCTCAAGTATAGTTCACCTTACAAATGTTTTATTATCCCATCCTAGCTCATCCAATTAATCTCTACTAGTCCATTCTATGTTCCATCATCCCCTCTTGATCGTGTCACATTATCTTCTCCTAATTCACTTTTTGTTCATTTATTCCTTCCTAATCCCATCCCATTAAAATTTAATAGTTCACCCTATTTCCCATGATCCCCTCCTATCCCATCCCACTAATATCTACTAATCCATCCTATGTTTCATTATTCCCTTCTACTCCCATCTTATTGTATCCTTTATTATTTCACCCTATGTTCCATCATCCCTTATGTTTCACCCTCTGTTCCTTTACCCATTCTATGTTATACCATCTTTATCCATGTTTCATCCTATAACTCTTCTCTATTATTACTACACACGGGTCAAGTTCCCACTTCATGTACTATAGTCAAACCCTATACACCTTCTAATTCACCCTATGTTCCATTATTCCCTACTAATCCCATCCCATTAACCTCTAATTGTTCACCCTAAATTTTCTTATCCCATCCTAGCCCATCCCATCAATATATACTAGTACATCCTATGTTCTATGAACCCATTCTATTCTCATCCCATTACCCTCTCTTATTTCACCGTATGTTCCATTATCCTCTCTTGGTATTGTCCCATTATCTTCCCCTAATTCACCCTACGTTTCTTTATTCCGTCCTAATCCCATCCCATTAACCTCTAATAGTTCATGAGCTATATTTTGTTATCCCATCCTAGCCCATCACATTAATCTATTCTAGTCCATCCTATGTTCCATTAATCCCTTCTATTCCCATCCCATTAGCTTCTCTTATTTCACTATATGTTCCATTAACCCCTCTTGGTATCATCCTGTTATCTTCCCCTGATTCACCCTATGTTCCTTTATTCCCTACTAATCCCATCCCATTAACCTCTAATGGTTCACCCTACATTCTACGATCCACTCTTGGACCATCCCACTAATCTCTACTAGTCCATTCTATGTTCCATTATTGCATTTGACTCCCATCCCATTCTACCCTCTATTATTTCACCATGTGTTCCATTATCCCCTCTTGGTCTTGTCTCTTTATCCCTTCTATGCTATAGCACCTCCATCCAAGTTTTATCTTATACACATGTACTGTTACAAGAAATATTTCCTTCCAATCATTATTGACCAAATTTTTCTTCTCCATTACTGCTCCACACCTCAACAACCAACTTCATGTGCTATAGTAAAATCCTAGACATGTCCTAATTCATCGTATGTTCCATTATCCCTTTGAAAGATAATAGTAACATAGTAATTCTCACTTCATTCATGTGAACTTCATTGTGGCATTATCACTATGTTGACATCATGCTCTCATTAACATTACTTCATCAACATATGCAATTTGAATCTCAATGAGCACTTAACTTGGGCATTTGCAAGAGTTTGGACTATCCCAGTGGACTTAGTACTTTTACCATTATGTGATCTATAAGCACTATTTTGTACTCTCAACTGAGGAAAAAAATTTACTCTTTCATGCAAGGTCACTACCACCAATAGGGATTGTACTATTGCATAGACGACCATCACTTCCCAAAGTTTTCTTAACATTGTGTTTCAATTTCTTTCAAATGTCATTGACCTTTACCTTGTATTGAATTTTTTTATCAATATCACCATTCTTGAATAGCTTCCTTCAAAAGTTGTTGCACTCATGATGCATGCATTTTCTTCATTTTTAGCTATGAAGTTGCGGCACTTTTACATTTTTAATTCCTTCTCATTTATAACAATCATATTTTTGCTCTTTTCATTTTCATTTTCTGCTCATTTATGAAAGTTATAAAGGGACTACGTGAACTTCTTTATATGAGTGTTAGATATGTTGTTTCATTTTCAATTGTTGATATCAAATAGCCTTGGTGATGTTGGTGGCATGATGGATGGTGGAGTTGCTACAATAATAGCCAGTTGTGATCCTTTGAGAGAGGTATGCAATAGATTAGTCGATTTGACATTATATTTTCTCTTTTATGGTCTATTATTGAAAATTTTCATGATACTTGTACATGTAATTTAATTTCTATCTTGATGGTTGCTAAAAGTGGGTGTCACTTCAGATCATCGATGTGGTAATGTTGTAAATGTGCATGATGACTATTTGTATGCGGTAAGTGACTATATTTTGTTATATGTCATTCCATAATTCAATTTCTATGTATTAATATATATAATTTTTCTTGTATCAGGTGCAGCTCTAGAGGAGTCTAGAGAGGAGGTCTAGTGAGCATGTTTGAAAGACAAGAGAACCAATAGGCACTCCATCCACCCAAACTTTGAAGGCAGCATGAGATCTTTTTCCTTCCCCTAGAGGGAAATGACTATGAATTAGGGTAATTTGTTGTATGCCTATGTGACATTTTGGAACATATGTTTTGTACTATCGATATATATGTGACATTTTATGTCCATATGGCTCTTTTGTAGTAAGCCTGTATGGATTTTTGTATATATTGTATATACTTTTATCAATATATATCACTGTATAACCTTATGAATTTTTTATTAAAGAAAATATTATTTTGCTACTACCATTCTTGAATGACGTTATCATGTGTATTGTGTAAATTTTATGCTTGAATGTTGTAGGCATGGGTTTTGTTTACATCTAATGCTTAAATAATTATTGTTGTTTTCTCACTAAGCTCCATCTAATGTGTATTGTGTAAATACGCTTCATTCTTGGTGGTTTGTATCCTTTGCAATGCTTCAATTACTTGTGATTCACTTATTCAAATGTATGCTTCACTTATTCAAGTGTATACTTCATGTATAGTGTGTGTATTCATGTGTATGCTTCATGCTTCCATTGTATAATTCATGTTTTCACGTATATTCTTCATGATTCATGTGTATACTTCATGTATTTGCATGTATGCCTCATGATTCTTGAGTTCTATTTTTGTCTAGTGGAAAGGATTTTAACACCAAAAGGTTTCAAATGAACTGTGAGAGCTACTTCCCATAAAAAAACATCATAGAAAAATGTATTGCTTTTAATTCATGGTTGAGGTTGACATCCAACAACTAATGGTTTTGATTCTAAAGCTTAGCAATCATTGAATTTTCATATATAGAACAAGTGGATGTTTCAAACCTCACAGGCATATATATATTGTTGGAAAGAGACACTGCGAATATCTTTTGGTGTTTTCATTGATGGCAACCCCAGTCGGTGATTGGATCTACATATCATATTTGATCACACTGATAGTTAGATTGCAAATAGTCAAGGAAGAATAGAGCATCCGACAGTTTTGTGTTCATCGATTCACATGAAGATTTATATTAATATTTTGTGTTGTGTATCTCAGGGAAGGTTGATCGATGTATGCTTATTTTTATATGTGAATCTCAATGCCTCATATTGACTGGTGTGTGAGTTAGAAGATCCAGTTGGAAAATTCTCTTCTTTATCAATACTGGAGTGACTTCATGAATGTATCATGTCGCAGATGTTTGTGAAGTAATTATTTAAGTATTTTTGTGTTCAAGCATCTTTGTTTGGGTCCTAGCTAATCTGTGGCTGACCATTGTGGATGCGCATTAAGGTTTACTCATGATTTGAGCCAATAGTTGTAAATATTGTTGTGTTCTATTGAAGCTTGCATATTGCGATTAAAATCTAAGTTGCGGATATATATAAGAGATCATTCATATCATTTTGAGATATGTATGAAGGGTGTTGATGCAAATTGTGAATAAGAGCATAGAAGAAGAGAAATAATGCACAGTTTCACTTGTGCATAAAGGATTTGTGTTGCGAGTCTGAGCAGAACAGAGCAAAAAGTGCAGAATGAGTCTCAAGGATAAAAGATCGAGTATTGAGCCTAACAATAACTATAATAAAGCATGTGTAGATGCTATTTTCTCACTTCAAATTCTCAGATGGTTTAAATATAATTTTCTTTGTAAGACAGTGAGTCTTCTTTAAGTAGTGAGCTCTAGGCAGTGTGCCTGAATGCAAGTGCATTCCCCATATTGTAAACCTCATTTGAGTATACTTAGATCATATTGTGGATTGGCCATCCACCGTGGTTTTTCCCCTAACAGGGTTTCCACATAAAAATTATTGTGCTATGGTGTTGTGGTTTTTTTCTTTATGTTCTTTTATATTTCTTTTGAATGAATGTTTTAAATGCTTGAAGAATCAAATCAATAAAGTTAGAAATTGTAGAGCACTTATTCAAATCCCCCCCCTCTCAGTGTTGCTTGATTCCAAAAATTGGTATTAGAGCTAGTTCCTCAGAAGAAGAATTCTAACAACTTGGGGAGATCTTGGAAAGTGTTTCAATGGATTCAAGCACTCTTCAATGACAACTTATGGTGGCCCTAGATGATCTTGATCAGTCAAAGTATAAAGTTCATAAATTGCAAGAAAACCTCATGGATGTTGATAAATTCATTCTTTGAAGGACAAAATCAATAAGTCCAGAGAGAAGAGAAAGGAAATTTGTGATCATATTAAGCATAATGATAGTAAAAGCATTGAAGATGAGTAACTCAGTCAAGCTCTGAAGGAAAAGAAAGAAGAGTGTGAAAAGCTTACCAGAGATAATACAGTCCTAAACCATGAAATGTAATCTATCATGATGAGGATGGCCAAGGAGATTGAAGCCAGGAAGAAGAATGAAGAGAACCTAGCATAATATCTGAAAGAAAAATCTGAAGTATGCAGCCATTTGGACAATGAATTAGAACAATCTAAAAACAATGAGGAAGTGCTAGAAAAATAGATTGATGATCTCAAAGATGAACTTGCTACTAAAAATGAGTACAAAGAAAAGATCAAAGTTAGATCAACCAAGCTTGATGAACTGATTAACAGTTAAAGGAAAAATGGTGACAAGCGAGGTCTTGGTTATGAAGAAGGAGAAAGTTCTAGATCTGGGCAAATGAGACCTAGACAAGAAAATCACATAAATAGAACTAGAAGAAATCTGGTAAGAAAGCCTAATGCTCAAAGATTTAATGGTTACTATTTTACCTACAATAAATTTGGTCATATGGCTTCTTAGTGTAGAAATAGGATGAATCCAAGTGGTCCATCATTCTCAGGTTAGTGTTTTAATTGCAATAATTTTGGTCATAAGTCAAATGAATGCATAAATGTGATGAAAACATTTCATAGAAATGTCAGATGTTATACATGCAATAGACTTGGCCATACTACTAACCAGTGCAGATCAAAAGAAAATCAATGGAACAAGTGGTCTGAATAGAACAATGTTGTGTGCTACAACTGCAACAAATTTGGTCACATTGCTAGATTCTGTTGGAACATAAAAAGTCTAGTAAATCAAAGGAGAAACATGCAGAAGTATGTTAAGGGAAAAGGAAAAGTCACTACAGATGTGTTCAAGAAGCAAATTCAGAAGAAATGGGTGAAGAAGAGTCCCTCTAATGAATAAAATGCACCAGCACTAGAACCTACTTCCGGTAATTCCTCTGGGAATTAGTTTCAGGCTTTTTGGCCTAGAGCGAGTTGTCAAGAAAATCTCTTAACCCTCTGTCGGTAATTGACACCGGGATGTGGATAAGTTCAATAAGTGTATTGATTCCCTATAGATGCTAAAACTATTAGAGAAATTATTATGCAATATTGGAAGTCCATAGAAGAATCATCTATCACAGTGCATGGAAATAGGGTAATCGGTTGAGTTAGGGTAAAATAATTTATTTCATCAAAAAGGGTTAAGTGTGCAAGTGATAAAAGATCATTTTTATCTTTCATTTGTCACTTTGCATTTTGAAGAAAATAAGTTTGGAGAGCTCTGAGGCGAACCTTGGTGAATTGAGGCAAAATTTAAGCATGCAATCAAACTGCGATCCAACAAAAAGGTGTTTATCAGTAAAACCCTGTGAACTTGTGAATTGGTGAATATGGCTACTCCATTGGTAGTTGAAGTTAAGGATATACCCCATTCCAAATTCAAATGGCACCCCTTGAAGTCTATCGAGACCAACCTATTAGATGCTTTTTCATCTGTTTTGTACATCTTACACACCAAAGATATTAGGGCATATATTCAAGCTAACATTGAAGAGCTAGGAATCTCACAACTGCTAAATTTGTATAATAATCACATTATACGAGAAGATTTTTGTGTGAAGCCAAAATTTAAAACCCTAGAAGAAAATAAATTTACATAGATTGTTAAATTCCCCATGTTTGAAGAGTTTGAATGGGTCTGTTACATCTTGAGTTGAGTTCATGATGAATTCATGTGGTTGAGTATACCCTTCAAGATTACAAAGGAAGCTATCAATGCTGTAATAGGTCTAAATTCCTTCGATGGATTACCAATTATGAAATTAGTGAAGAATCAAATGGTTACTAATGCAACAGGTTCTAAGTATGAGAAAAGAGAAATGACAATTGATGACATTGTTGATATAGATATCAAATTTGCATCTATGTTTATTGGGTACAAAATATATAATTCTAGTCGAGACAATTTTGTGTCTGGTACAACCATTTATGCAGCCTATTAGATGGTAAAGCAAAACACAAACTATGATCTTTGTGAATTGCTCAGGAGTCAACTGATGGAAAATCTTGGGAAGATCAAGAAGTTTAAAAAAATTCTTTTAAGTATGGTAACTTGCTATTATGCTTATTCTTTTACTTCACGAATGAGGTTCCAGGATTTAGAAAGGTTCATTGGAAAAAAGATAAATCAGTAGCCGCTCATATCACAGATCTATTTCACAGATTTGCAAACATTAAGATAAAGAATTCCACTATCTAGGGATATTTCAAAAAATTTCAAAGTATGATGCAGGCCAGAGAAAGAATCCCTACTTCTATTGTGGAGAAGTACAAGGATACAATTTGTTTCATGGTAGATATTGATCAATGCATGATGGAATCTGTTGATCCCAGAATAGTCTAGATCATGCCGATACGCTATGAAGTTGAAGAGCGCATTCTAGAAATGTATGCAGAACATTTATTGAGCAAGCCTCTAGATCCATCAAAAGAAAGATTTGGTACTTATGAAAAAAAGAATATACAAGTACATAATGAAATCAAGAAGCTTGTGCTAGTCAAAAGAGTTAGAAAAGAAGTAGAAATATTTGCAAAAAGTATGGGAATATCAGCAGAAAAGGTAAGAGAAGCCAGAAGGAAAAGAGAAGAAGCTGAAGTAGCAAAGGAGGTAGCAAAAACTGAATCTGCTAGTCCAGCAGCACCATCTGCCCGAGTTATGTCAACTAGAAGCTCTACATCCCTATCCACCCCTACAGCAAAGCCAATCTTTATGAAAACTCAATCTAAGGGATCCGGTAAGGAAGGAAAAAGGAAGAAGGATAAAAGAAAAAGGGTCTATGTGGTAGTTTCTGAAGATGAAGAAACAAAGTCTAATGAAGGAGTTAGAGAAATCAAGCATCAAGGTGCTAAGGCAGTTGGTGATCCGGTGAACTTGGAGTATACAAAGACACAATCCTACTTATTTTGTGGACACATAACAATCCTGGAGAGTCTCAAAAGTGTTTGGGACATGAATTTGACTATGTTAAAGAAATATTTTCCAAATATTTTCAAGTTTATGTAAGTTGAAGAAGCCTGTTTGTACATAAGCAATTTATTCATAACAGTTTTGTCTGATTTTTGTTATGCGGATTCTTTCCTTTTCCATTGATGTCAAAGGGGGAGAATACTAGAGTGAAAAATGCATAATCATCTTAGGGGGAGAATTTTTATTTGGAAAAAAAATTTGTTTTGAAATTTTGGCAGTGTAATTGATGTTGGTACTGATTTGACACTTAGTCATTTTTCCCTAAGTGTTACCACCAATGCCAAAGGGGGAGATTTTTGGAAAGAGACACTATGAGTATCTTTTGTTGTTATCATTGATGGCAACCCAAGTTTGCGATTGGATCCACGCTTCATCATTTGATCACACCGGTAGTCAGATTGAAAATAGTTAAGGAAGAACAGACCATCCGACAGTTTTGTGTTCATTGATTCACATGAATATTTTTTGTTAATATTTTGTGTTGTGTATCTCAGTGAAACATCAATGTATTCTTAGTTCTATCCATGAATATCAATGCCTCATATTGACTCATGTGTAAGTTAGAAGATCTGGTTGGCAAATTATTTGCTTTATCAGTATCAGAGCCGACTTCTTGAATGTATCATGTCATGGATGTTTGGGAAGTAATTATTTAAGTATTTTTGTTTTCTAGCATCTTTTTTTGGGTCCTAGATAAGTTGTAGCCGACCATTGTGGATGCACATTAAGGTTTACTCATGATTTGAGCCGACAGTTGCAAATATTGTTGTGTTCTATTGAAGTCAACATATTGTGATTAAAATCTTAGTCACGGATATATAAGAGATTGTTCATATCATTTAGAGATATGGATGAAGTGTGTTGATGTGAATTATGAATAAGAGAAGAGAAGAAGACCAATAATGCATCGATTCACTTGTGCATAAAGGATGTGTGTTGCAAGTTTGAGCATAACAGAGCAAAAAGTGTAGAATCAGTCTTAAGGATAGAAGATCGAGTATTGAGCCTAAACGAAACTATAATCAAGCATATGTAGATGCTATTTTCTCAGTTAAAATTCTCAAATGCTTTTAATCTGATTTTCTTTTTAAGATGATGAGTATTCTTTGAGCAGTGAGCTCTAGGCAGTGCACTTGAATGCAAGTGCATTCCCCATATTGTAAACCTCATTTGAGTATACTCAAATCATATTTTGGATTGGCCATCCACTGTGGTTTTTCCCCTAATAGGGTTTCCAAGTAAAAATTATTGTGTTATGGTGTTGTGGTTGTTTGCTTTATGTTCTTGCATATTTCTTTTGAATGAATGTTTTAAATGTTTGAAGAATAAGATCAATAAAGTTAGAAATTGTAGAACACTGATTCACCCCCCCTCAAAGTGTTGCTTGATTCCAACATATATACCTCCATGAACTTGTATGAACATGCATCAAAACACATGATAGTTGTTGATCCAACCAACAAAATTTATTTGCATCTACTAATATCACAACACTTGGCATCTCATTAAATGAAATCAATGCAGAGATCAGTTTTAATGATATTCTAAAGATATTAGATGTGTATGAACAAAAATATAATCTTGATTTCTGGATGCATCACCCATGTGCAGTTATCACATTTCTCCCATATTCATCATTTAAATAAGTTAAAAAACCTCCTTCCATTTTTATGCATGAAATAACATGAAAAATCATTAGGAAACATGGTCCTATAACTGCCACCGCATCATGTTTTATAACTCTAGAGCACAAAAAAAACATATGTCATGGATATTGAATATACGGATCCAATGTTTCACTAGTAGGCTGATTTTTTCATCTCAGCAATGGTGCACTATTCGGTGACAACAACTGCAATTGTGACTCTTAAGGGATTCAGTCGGTTGAACGTAGCTCAAAATGATTTGGCATGTTTGGGTGCAAAAGAGGACTATGCCTAGTGTAAACACACCCATCCAGCTATGTTTGAATAGTTTTTTTGGTCACACAAGTTGCAGAAAGAAAGTTGCACCATTTTGCAACTTTAGATTGCTTGCATTTGACAACTTTTTCCCCAAGTAAAAAGTTGCTACCATGGGAAAATGCCTCTGAGATAGAAAAAATTGAGAGGTTATTATAGAGGGTCCCAACATGATCCCATAGGAATAGATGAGAATTTTCTCAGCGACATAGTATCCGAGTAATATCTTGTCAAAGATTGCAGCCATTTTGCACTTTGGACTCATAAGGGATTCTATCGATTGAATGTAGCTTGGAGCGATTCAGTGTGTTTGGGTGCAAAAGAGGACCATGCCTACCATTAGTATACCCACCTAGATCTGGTCTTGAATGTGTTGGAATAATTCATTTGTTCACTCGAGTTGCAAAATAAATGTTGCACCACTTCGCAACTTTACACTACCTGCATTTGACAAATTTTTCCCCAAGTGAAAATTTTCCACCCCGAGAAAATGCCTCTAAGATAGCGAAAACCAAGAGATTTCATTGTAGAGAGGGCCCAACATGATCCCATAGCCTCAGATGATAATTTTCTAAATGTCACGGTGTTTGAGTAACAACCCATTGAAGATTGCAACCATTTTACACTTTGGACTCATAAGAGATTATACTGGCTGAACATAGCTCAGAGTGATTCGACATTTTTGGGTGTGAAAGAAGACCATGCCTAGCATAAAATTACCCAACCAGACACATAAGAACAATTCGTTTGGTCACCTAAGTTGTAGAACGAAATTTGCACCACTTTGCAACTTTACACTGCTTGCATTTGACAAATTTTTCCCCCAGTAAAAGGTTGCCACCACAGGAAAATACCTCTGAGATAGCGAAAACTGAGAGAGGTTATTGTAGATGGCCCCAACATGATCCCATATCCTTGGAAGAGAATTTTCTAAGCATCATGTTTTCCGAGTAACAACTCGTCGAAGATTGCAGCCATTCTGCACTTTGGAGTCATAAGGGATTTTTTCGGTTGAATGTAGCTTGAAGTGATTCGACATGTTTGGGTGAAAAAGAGTACCATGCATAGCATAAAAATACCCACCCAGATGAATTGGAATAATTTGTTTGGTCACTTGAGTTGCAAAATAAAAGTTGCACTACTTTACAACTTTACACTACTTGCATTTGAAAACTTTTTTCCCAAGTGAAAAGTCATCACCACGGAAAAACGCCTCCAATTTAGAAAAAATCAAGAGAGATTATTGTAGAGGAGACCAACATGATCCCATAGGCTTAAACAAGAAGTTTCTAAGTATCACAGTATCCGAGTAACAACCTGTCGAAGATTGTAGCTAGTTTGCACTTTGGACTCATAAGGGATTCTACTAGTTGAATGTAGCTCAAAGCGATTTAGTGTGTTTGGGTGTGAAAGAGGACCATGGATAGCATAAAATTACCCATCCGTATGTGTTGGAATAGTTTTTTTGTTCACACAAGTTGCAAAATGAAATTTGCACCACTTTGAATCTTTACACTACTTGCATTTGACAAGTTTTTCTCCAAGTGAGAAGTCACCACCACGAGAAAATGCCTCTAAGATAAAAAAATTGAGAGACGTTATTGTAGAGGGGTCCAAAATGATCTCATAGCCTTATATAATAAGTCTCTAAGCATCATGGTATCTGAGTAACATCCTATCGAAGAGTACAACCATTTTGCACTTTGGACTCTTAAGGGATTTTGTCAGTTGAACATAGCCCATAGTGATTCAGCATGTTTGGGTGTGAAAGAGGACCATTCCTAGCGTAAAAATACCCACCTGAATGTATTGGAATAGTTTGTTTGGTCACACAAGTTGTAGAATGAAAGTTGCACTAGATTGCAACTTTACACTACTTACATTTGACAACTTTTTCCCCAAGTGAAAAGTCACCACCATGGGAAAATGCCTCTGAGATAGAAAACCTAAGAGAGGTTATTGTAGAGGGGCCCAATGCGATTCCATAGCCTTTGATGATAATTTTCTAAGCATCATGGTATCTGAATAATAGCCTATCAAATATTGTAGCCATTTTGCACTTTGGACTCTTAAGGGATTCTATCAATTGAACGTAGTTCAAAGGGAGTCAACATTTTTGGGTGCAAAAGAGGATCATACATAAAATTACTCACCCAAACATGTTGGGATAGTTCATTTGGTCACACGAGTTTCAAAATGAAAGTTGCACCATTTTGCAACTTTACACTACTTACATTTGACAACTTTTTCCCCAAGTGAAAATTCACCACCAAGGGAAAATGTCTCTGAGATAGAAAAAATCAAGAGGGGTTATTGTAGAGTGGCCCAACTTGATCAGATAGCTTTAGATAATAAGTTTCTAAGCATCACAGTGTCCAAGTAATAGCTCGTCAAAGATTGCAACTATTTTGCACTTTGGACTCATAAGGGATTATGTTGGTTGAACGTAGCTCGAAGTGATTCAACATGTTTGGATGTGAAAGAGGACCATGCCTAGTGTAAACATACCCACCCAAATGTTTTGTATTAACTCGTTTGGTCACCCGAGTTGCAAAACGAAAGTTGCACCACTTTGCAACTTTACACTGCTTTCATTTGATAACTTTTTCCCCAAGTGAAAAATCATCACCATGGGAAAATGCCTCAAAGATAGAAAAAATAGAGAGAAATCATTCTAGAGGGGCCCCCAATGTGATCCAATTGCCTCAGATGACAAGTTTCTAAGTGTCATGGTGTCTGGGTAACATCTCTTTGAAGATTGCAGCCATTTTGCACTTTGGACTCATAAGGGATTTTGTCGGTTGAACATAGCCCATAGTGATTCGACATGTTTGGGTGTCAAAGATGACCATTCCTAGAGTAAACATACCCAATTGGATGAATTGGAACAATGTTTTTGGTCACACAAGTTGCATAATGAAAGTTGCACCACTTTACAAATTTACACTACTTGCATTTGATAACTTTTTCCCCAAGTGAAAAGTCACCACCATGGGAAAATGCCTCTGAAATAGTGAAAACCGAGAGAGGTTATTGTAAAGGGGTTGAACATGATCCCATAGGCTTAGATGAGAATTTTTTAAGCATCGGGATGTTTGAGTAATATTCTATCAAATATTACAGCCATTTTGCACTTTGGACTCGTAAGGGATTCTTCCAGTTGAACGTAGCTCAAAGCGAAAACTAGTGCTTCACCTAAATAAGCTAAAAGTTACTAAAAAAATATTTATTACCACACGTGTAAATCCTTGGAAAACTTTGAAATATCCTTGCTTCAAATTAAGTGTCTTGGAAACATTCACTTGGAAGTCCATTCCATTGACCCTTTGACTCTAATTTCAAAAACACACACTTTTAATGACTCTACCACTTTTCCATCACTTACATTTATTGTTTCAACTTTACAAGTTAACAAACACATTTCCGTGGAGAGCAATAAAAGGAAATAAATAGAAAACCACCATAAGTTAACTTTTCCTTCCTTGGATGCCCACTACGCTAGGTTGTCAATGGTGGCAAGGCGTACTAAGATGTCTTGTGCATTGCTTATCAATGAATCCATTGAAAGGTGACTGTGATTATGTAAAGAGACAAATCATGATGATAGTAAACCATAAACAATTACATGACTAAGATTATATTAAGAGATAGATCATGATGGCAGATTATGTTTTTCCTTCAAGACAACTTTAAATGTAAACCATAAACCATTACAACTAACTTTAAATGCAATATACACATTTAATTGAGGAATATATTAAGGAATATATACATTTTCATGTATGAATTTCTCATAATTTTTGTATATCAAAAAATAAACTATCAATAACAACTATTACAATAGTGATGGAAGAACATCTTGAAAATCCTCCCATTTCTCAATACTTGTAGCAATACATGCAAGGAAATAATCCTGACATTTGCAACCCAGATCATGAAATATATTGTACAAGAAGAAACAAAAGGATTTTTTTCCCAGTTTGCTTTCTCCAATCCACCTCAGGTGGCCTTGTTATTTGCATTCCAAAATGCTTCAAAATATGTACATCCCCTGCTCCCTTGGAAACACATGGGTAGTAGCCTCTCTATGGTTGTGTACTCTCATTGAAATTTGGTCCACAAAAAACCTGCAAAAGCCTAACAATTTTAGACATGGGCTCACATAAAAATCATTAAAAGACCAACAACTAAATAATTTCAGACATACACCTTTTGACTAGATCTATTATCACCTTCATGCATGCTATAAGTAGATCAAATGAAGGTCCTACAATGGTGATGTGGCCCATATTTTGCTAATTTCTCATCTCTCGATGATCCTACGTATAAATTTCAAATATATATAAACATAATTAACATAAAACATGTAGCATATAAGAATCCAAGGAATCTACAAAATGGAAAAGAAAGAGAAGATTGAAAACCAGAAAATACACCAGCAACCGATGTTTCTCATACCACTGAACACTTGCACCAGCAATCGATGTTGTTCTTTTCTTAAGTTGATAATCTTTAATGAAGCCTTTCCCTTTTTTCTCCTTCACTAGTCTTTCATATCTCTTCACTAAAGAAAACATTTAATTAATAAGTGGGTTAAAAGATAGCCACAAATGCAACAATGACAGTCTGAAATGCATATGAAATCAACCACCAATAGAGAATACCAACTTAAAGGTAGCCAATAGAGACAAGCATGGGTGAACCCATAATAGTGGTTTACAAAATTGTAAAAATGCTCCCACAATCAAAAATTTGGGTTTTAAGGGGTTCACATGAACTAGGGAGTTCACACGAACCCCCTTTTCTATGATGGGTTTGCTCAAACCATAAAAATGACACATTTTTATTGAAAACAAAGGGGAAAATGGGGGTTTCGAATCAAACCCCCTTTTCCCCTCTTCTCCCCCTCTGGTACCAGAAAACTACAAAATTTTTCCCTTTGAAGCTCAAGTTGAGAATGAAAATGGAGGAGACTTCACAGACCCAAATGGATGCTGGTAGTCCTTAGAACGAGCTATCAAAGGAATATAATTTTAATATGTTTTGGTTTTATTATGTATTTTCTTTTTTAGTTTTATTAAACATAGGTTTTTCACCAAAAATCAAGCTCTCTTTTTTCTGTTGGTAAAGTATGCCTCAACTTTCTAGTCTTTCCCCTTGAAGACTTAGGCAATTTCTTCATGTTTTTGGCCTTTACTACCATACCGGTGCATGCTTACCTTGGTGGCACGGTTGTGCGGTCTACCGCTTTACCATAGCCCACCTTGCTTGGTCTAGTGGTTGGGCAATGTTACCTCCCTACTGCGATGGTCTTCTTCATGTTTGGCGATGGCACGGTAAGTGGCAACAGTCTAGAAGGCAGTTACCGCCTTGTCGTAGGGTGCTCCTTCTGGTGGCGTGGTAGTGTGGTGAGCGGCAGGTTGGTGGAGCGTTCGGTTACCTCCCTACTACGGGGGTCACTTGGAGGTGGCGCGGTGGCAATAGAGGTTTGGTTCTGGCGGTTATCACTCCATTGCGGGTGGTGAGCTCCCTCACTGTGGTGGTCGTGGTGAGACCACTGGCGGTTTGCCTAGGTGGTCACTGCTTTACCATGGTGAGAAATGGCGGTCTCCGTGGTAGCGCGGTGAGATCGCTAATGGTCAGGCTGGTGGTTACTGCCACACCATGGTATGTTTTGGTCAGGGCAGCGGTAGAGCGGGGCGGTCAGGGTTAGAGGGCTCAGATGGGTATACCGCCACACCGCGAGGAGTCTCGATGAGCTCAGCGATAACATGGGGAAGTCTGGGTGAGCTCAGGCGGGCTCACCATAGTTCCACGGCTGGGTCGCCTGAGCTCGGCGGTAGCACAATTGGAGGCCGAGGTCAAGTTGACATAGGCTTATCGCCATAGTGTGATAGGAGCCTGAGCTCGGTATGGTAGCGCGGTGGAACACAGAGGTGAGCTTGAAGCTCGGTCAACCGAGCTTGACTAGGCTGGACCAGAGTCAAAGTGGCGAATGAATGAGAAATCAACACATGGCAAGATCTTTATGAACTGATTGGCTGAAGCTTTATTTTTTGATTACGATTGGGTTGCATTATTGAATGGAGGTTGACAGACATGTCTGAAACCGATTTAATGCTATGCGGCTTGATGCATGTTGATTAAGCGATGCACATTATCAGGGAATGGTTGAAGCTTGCAGGTAGGATAATTAATTATTTTGATGACCGTTGAATGTTGGGATGGGCAGAACAGGTTGGCACACGGTAAGAGATTATATGTAATCTTGTGTGCAGCTAGTCAAGGAGATGAGCAAAGAGAGAGAGGCTGAGAGTGTTTGAGTGGTCTTTACTGTGAACACTCAGTCTCTCAGATCTGAGATGATGTGAACCTAATATGCCTAGAGGCTAGGCTGGCCATGAGGCTAGCTGAGAGAGTCATCTATGGACCTGAAGTGAATCTGCATAGTATGTCATGTGAAGACATTGTAACTATGTGAAGATTTTGTATTTCTGTTGCTTGCCTTCTCCAGATGGACAAGATTTAATCTCTTGAAGAGCATTACTCTGATATTTGTATTGTAATTTCTTTGTTACTGAATAATACAAGTGAGCTTAGTGTTTTGGAGCATGAGGATTTTTACCCAAAAGGGTTTTCCCCACATAAATCTATGTGCCTACATATTTTTCTTTCATGGTTGTCTGATTCTGTATTGTTGAATCTATGTGTGTGTTGAATCTGTTATATGTTTAGCATTTACTTTTCTCAGAGGATCAATGGGGGATTTTCTATGCCTATTTCTACTTTATGGCATAGTTTTTTGTGTCTTTGAAGTGATAAAAATGAAAATCACTAAGGCACTGTTGTCTTAGATGTTTGTTATATGATGACAGACCCATCTCATATCCCCAACATTTTTCACATGTGGAAAAACAATATATTATCAAAAAAAAATTGAAAAATATGAGTGCAATAGATATTGAAGTCCTTAATCCAACAATTTTTTTTTTGAATTTTGATACATACAAAAAAAGTTACGTTGTATATGGTCCGCCTATATCTAAATTGTAATTGGTTTGACTCCAAAACTTGATTAAGGAAAAAATATTCAATAAAACACTACGAGACCAATTGGAATCACTAGATATCATAGTTACAACTATAAATTTGAAAGAATTAGAATTTTATCCTTCATGCAAAAAAAATTATATTGTATACGGTGAGCATCACTCCTTAAAAAAATTGTTTGCTGAAAAAAACTAGTTTTCGAAGGAGATGGAAAAAAAAGTGCAATATGATTCCAATTTTTTTGGAAAAAATATATTTAGAATCTATAGACAAAATGTCACAAATCAATAGTTTGTATCATCTTCAAATTCCTCATGGTTTAGCCACTATAGGTGCCCGAAAGTGAAGATTTACTTAAAAAAGCTTATTTTATTGTCGAGTTTGGCCAAAAATTGTAAACCAGTATTGTGGGATCACCCGCATATAATTATCATTTTGCAAATTAACAATAATGCAATTTTGCAAACCCTTCTACAATAAAACTTAAACACTTGAAAGAAAGCAGTGATCAATAACATGACTTTACAAATTCAATGTGCATGCATACTTACAAATCAATCCAGGGAACCATCCAAGTCTTCTCTACTCTTTATTGTGTCAAGTATTGCCTCGTGGTCAAACTCACACACTTTCCACAATTTCTTGTTTGCAGGTCTGCCCTTATATTTGATCAAATGAATTTTGGTTGCGATGAGAAGGTTCGATTAGTGAAGAATCTTCCAATGCATTTTGAAGTCCTCAAACAACCAAACTACAACATTCTTGATTAGGTACCTTCTAAGCCATGTTCTAGTAACAACCACCAAACTTGTTGGATATTCTATGTTTTCTCTATCTATAGCTGGGGCCTCCAATTTATTTTTGGCCTCGATACAATGACACAGGTAATAATTTTTACCCTCTTCATTATCTTCATCTGCAATCACCGCATAAACATGACCTACATTGATATGTTCATCTTGTTAGATGTATTTAATGAACATCAAAATAAAACCTAAAAGTAAGATATATTACTTGGTTTTAGTAGGTCTAATACATGATGGAATTCAATGGATGATTGCATCTCTGTGATTTGTAGAGCTGTTGGGCACTGATAAGTTTCAAGTGGGGTTAGACTTCTTACAGACCATTCATCAACCCACTATGTTGACTCACAATCATTCCATGCTTGAAGTATACATGCAAAACAAAAGCATGCCATGTTACGCATATGGATAGTCCATGTACCTACATTGGAGCTTCTAAAAGAGTGTAGCTTGCTCGATCCTGTTAGTGTACAACAATCCTCATATTTTGCAATATTAGTATCATCTACTAAATGAAGAAATCTATGAACTAAATAATTACCTTCACTACCTAGACCCATTGCATGATTGCACCACTCGACAATTGATCTTGCATCTTTCAAATTTATTCTATCTTTGTACTTTAACTCTTCTCGTGCTAAGGCTCTTTTGATACATGCACCTACTCCATCATGCTCCCCCTTTCCGTTCCCAACCTTTGAGAAGTTCCACATACAGGGAACACCACTGATGCTATGTATCATTCTCAACTAGTAAAATATTCTAGAGTTCTTGAATTGTAATATATAGTTATTTGACCATATGATATGTTGACTGAATGATATGCCCTTGCTAGCCAGATCAACATAGAACATTTGAAATCAACCTTGCACAAACTCTATAGAATGTGTGTGATTGTCATTGATGTAAAAGTGATACTCCCTCAATACTTTATTGTTATCCTTTGTACTATCATTTGCGTGAATGAATGCTATATGCACAAATATACAAACCTACATGGAGTTGTAGTACTATGATTGCACCTCGTTTTGTGGTTGTAGTGTGTAGTTCTCCGTGAAGTCAAAAAATGAAACAATTCTATGAAGTGGAAACGTGTCCTTGCATAACTTGAACTATGAGTCCAACCATCGAGCTCTATGTGTATTCCTTGCATACTCATAGACCACCTGATCACAAAAAATGCCCATAAACTAATACACTGAAATCTTGTCACTACCAATTCACACTTCTTTTCTTCTTTCTCATCTTTTAGACTGTAGGCCACTGTCTTTTATTTTCCAAATTCCACAATTTCTTTTCCAATTGTGTGTGTACTATCCATGTGTTGGAAAATTGAAAAATATTGCATGCCACCACAATGATCATATGTGCCATCCAAACATGACTTCTTGTAAAAAATTTGACCATCCACTCTTTCACATAAAATGGAAGATAAGAATTCCCTTGAGGATTTAGGTAGAGGCATTATGTTACATTCTTGTAAAACATTGTTAGTATGCATATCTACACATATACGTCGATAAACATCATAATGGTTAGAAAAATCAATATGTACTCTACAACAACAAGTAGTGCGTGCATGATTTATTTTGACATAAAAAGGCTTTAGCATTTCAAAATACCTTTGACATATGTTAATTTGAGGAAACTTTCATACAACATCAGAAAAAAATTGGGTTTGAGTGGTATCCAAATAATGCCTTGGATGTGGCTCTCAGATTTGACTACCAATTCTCCTTCTTACAATATCTCTTCGATTGGGAGAGACCCTTGTGTTATCCTTCCAATAATCTACTATTATGGATCTCAAGGCTTGAGCAATTCTTTTATCTTTCTATGACACTCTACCTGAGAATTCCCATAACTCGTTGCTATTTGGATTCTTCACTCTTTCATGCCTTCCTTTGGCTCTCGATGATCTACTTATTTTTAATGACTTAATTGTCTTTGTAAAGTTCACCTTGTTCATTTTTTGACTGCTTAACAATGTTGTTGTCATCACACATCGTGTGGCACAACTATCATCCATGAGTGAGGTAGAACCCACACTCTCGTATGCACTCATCAAGTTCTTTACAATGGAATTTTCACTTGAGTCATTCAAAACATTTAGCCCAAGAGCCTTCATGGTGGGCCTAAATTTGAGGTTCCTCATCATTTCAACAAATAGTTGACATCTTCCACCCTCACTTAGCTTCTCAAAAAATAAACTCCATAACCTTTGTGCATATATTTGACATGTACATTTTGGAATCTTATTAGGCATCCATTTCAAAACATTGGAATTAATATCAATAAAAAATCTAGGTTTTTTATGGAAAACTCTAGGAGGAGTTCTCAAATGTAAATTTGTGTCAATGTTAGGAATGTCAACAAGATTGGGGATAGATCACATACCTTCAATCAAAGGTGCAATTGATGACATACGTTGAGATTGACATGTAAATGATGTTGTACCTCCAACTTGAGATGTCGTATGTGGAGTGCCTTCAAATAGAGATGTGTTTGCTAATGTACTTTCAAAACTCTATGTTGATGGCGTGTCTTCAACTAGAGATGTGATTTCTGATGTACTTGGAAAACCACATGTAGTTGCTGGTGTATCTTCAACTGGAGATGTGCATTGAACTTCATGTATGATTGATTATGTGCCCCCAACTTTTGGTTCCCTTTGTGCTTCCAATTGAACATCTCTCTTAGATTGCATGGGAATTTCTTGCTGTATGGGCTGCAATTCCTTTTCTTCACGAGCTTGAAATTTTTATTCTCTTCTCCTTGCATTTTAACTTCACATTCTTCCAGAGTTAGAGGCTTTGGTCATTTCCATGGGATGATGTTGAATGCTACATGTTCACAAAAACACATAGAACAAAAGTAAGCAATGCATTTTATGAAACATATTGATATTGTTGATTACATTGTATTTTATGAAACACACCAAAGCATTTTATGAAAGAAGGCAGCGAGCTGTTTGGAAATATGCCTCGTGGAAATGTGGTCTCATGGAGATGGACATCAACATGAGACCACATTTCTTTGAGGCATTCTTTCAAATAGCTCATTGCCTTATTCTATGCTACCACATTTTCTGAACATGTCTACCAATGCATCTTATCAAACATTTCTATGCTACAACATTTTTCGTACATGTCTACCTCCATACCGCAAGAAAAGTAAGTAATGCATTTTTTCAAACATATCCATACCGTTGATTACATTGCATTTTATGAAACATATTCATATCATTGATTACAACATTTCATATCTTTAAAATTCAAAGCATTACTTTACATTGCATAACTAATGTAACTTATCAAACAATGCATATCTTTTCAAGCATTGTTTTCCCCAACTTGGGGTTTATAATGAGCTTCAAAAAGCCCACAACTTTTGATGCGTCTGGTAAAAATATATGAAAATTGGTACTAATTTTATGTAGGTCTATATTCATGTGTTGTCAAAAGGAGGGTTGCTAAATCATCATTTTGTGTGAGTTATTGAGGAAAATTTGTTTCTTTTTGCAACTATACTGTGTAAAACCTAGTACTTTGAGGATTTGTAAAAAATTTCTTCATTTAAGCATTGATCAATATTAAGAAGGGTTTTAGGGGAGTATTTGGAATGTGGACAAGTACTTAGGAGCAAAGAAGTGTCAAACCCAAGGTATAAGTTTCTGCCACCTTTGGAAACTAGAGAATCTTGTGCTTATTGTTGTCAAAACCACATTGTGATTGTCAACCAAGCCATGAAGAACATGAATTCAAAGAAGGGTTTGTGATGCTATATCTTGGAATTATAAACTATTTCTTTGGTAATGAGGTAACTTAGAAAGACAAAAATCTTTTTCAATTTCACAATATTTTCCCTTTTTTTTTAATTTCTTAGAAAGGTAAATGGTATGAATGAATGGAAACTTGCATTAACAACTATGCCAAGTCACTTGAATTTATCTAAGCACATGATGATGGTGAATTTTTTATGGAAACTTGCATTAACATTGATGAAAGCTCTTAGGTTTTCCATATTACTTGAAAATAAAAGTTTTCCCACAACCATAACTATAATAATCAATTTGAATCTATTATGTCATGGTTTCCATTTTTTATCTTCAAGCTCCTAAAAAAGAAACTTGTACATGCAGGATCCATCTATTTAATGTTGAATTCTGTGTGTAACAATGAATATTAATAAAATCATCAAATGAATGGTCTATAAATTGTCAAAACAAAATTAAAAAACTCAATATAAAAATCTACCTAAAATTAAATAGAGTGAATTCCATTAGCCATGCTGGAAATGGACTACTATAAGCAATGCAAATAGAATTCATAAGAAAATTTGTGTTAAGTTGATGTTGCTTGTATAAGTTTAAACATGAATTCATCTAAATTATGTCATGTTTTTTAAAAAAATTCTTCAAACTCATAAAAATTAAACTTTTTTATGCAACTTCCATCTAATTCAATGTTGAATTCTATGTCAAATTTTTATGATTAATAAAATCATGAAAGGAATTTAGTTTATATTGTCAAAAACAAACAAATATACTAAATACAAATATTTCAATATTACCAAAATGAATATATTACTTGAGATAATGTAAAATGATGAAGAAACTTCAAAATTTCTTCTTCTACAATTGGTGGTTAAAAGGTGATGGATCAAGCATAAATTGGTAAAACAGGGAGTCAATTGCATAAAAAAAGTGTTTTTGAGTTGGATAAAGCGTTGAACCAGACAAATGCAGAAGTATGTGGGCCTAAATCATGGGGTCAACCCTTATTTTACCATTTCAAGGTAAAAACACATTTGGTGCTCACCAAATGTGGCAAGCGCCCAATGTGTTGCTTTTAAATGTTTTCCAAATATAGAGAAGAAGGGAGTGAGACTTGAGATGGAGATAGAGGGGATAGGAGTGAGAGAGATTAGTCTAGGTAGCATGGTAGGGAGTGAGATCTGAGAGAGAGAGAGACTTGAGAGGAATAGAGAATTATCTAGTTAGGGTGGGGGAAAGACCCGATAATGAGAGAGGGGTTGGGAGGGATGAGACCTGAGAGATACAAAAATACAAAAGGGGGAGAGAGAGAGGGAGTGTGGGAGAGGGGGTTTGAGTGAAATATATTTTTCTAGGTAGGGTGGGAGGTATGTGAGACCTAACAGAGAGGGAGTGTGAGAGAGGGGATTGGAGTGAGACAAATTAGTGTAGGTAGCATGGGAGGGAGTGAGACTTGAGAGAGAGAGAGAGACTTGAGAGGGAGAGAGAGTTATTCAATTAGGGTTGGGGGGGGAGACCTGAGAGAGGGAGTGGGAGATAGAGGGATGGGAGACCTAAACCCTCAACCCTAAACCCTAAAAACCAAACCCTTAAACCCTCTATCCTCTACCCTCAACATAATACCCTCTACCCTCTACCCTCAACCCAATACCCTCTACCCTAATCATTCAACCCTATACTCTCAACCTTAAACACTTTTAAACCCAAATAAACTCTCTACCCTAATCCGTCAACCCTAAACCCTTCAACCCTGAACCCTAAACCATCAACCATCAACCCTCAACCCTTAAACCCTCTACCCTCTACCCTCAACCCAATACCATCTACCCTCAACCCTTAAACCATTTTAAGCCCAACTCAAATCTCTACCCTAATCCCTCAACCCTCAACCCTTAATCCCTCAACCATTAAACCCTAAACCCTCCACCCTCTACCCTCAACCCTCAACCCTTAAACCCTAAACCCTAAACCCTAAACCATCTACCCTCTACCCTTAACCCTTAAACCCTAAACCCTAAACCCTTAAACCCTCTACCCTTAAACCATAAACCATAAACCATAAACCATAAACCCTAAACACTCTACCCTTAACCCTTAAACCCTTAAACCATATACCCTCTACCCTCTACCCTCAACCCTAAACCTCTCAACCCTCTCCTCTCTATCTCAACCCTACACCCTCAACCCTCTCTCTCTTTATTTTTTCTCTCCTCATTCACTCCATCTACTCCTATCTCTCCCTCTCCTCTTAACTCTCTCTCTCAACCCTCAACCCTCTACCCTCTACCCTCTACCCTCTACCCTACACTCTACTCTCTACCCTCTACCATCTACCCTCTACCCTTAACCCTCTACCCTTAACCCTCTACCCTCTACCCTCTACCCTCAACCCTCAACCATAAACCCTGAACCCTTTGTCTCTCTCAACCCTACACCCTCTAACCTCTCTCTCTCTCTCTCTCCCACTCTCTCTCTCTCCCAAATCTATCTCTCTCCCTCACTCACTCTCTTTATCTCTCTCCCCTCTACCCTTAACCCTCTACCTTATACCTTCTACCCTAAACCCTCTACCCTCTACCATTAACCCTTAAACCCTCTAACCTCTACCCTTAACCCTTAAACTGTCTACCCTCTACACTAAACCCTCTACCGTCTACCATCTATGCTCTCTCTCTCTCAACCTTACACCCTCTACCCTCTACCCTCAAACCTCTACCCTCTCTCTCCCTCTCTCTCTCTCACTTCCTCTCACTCTCTCTTAAGTCTCTCCCTCCTACAACCCCTCTCTCTCCATCACACACTCCCTCTATCTCTCTCCCCTCTACCCTTAACCCTTAACTATTAACTCTCTCTCTCTCTCTCTCTCTCTCATGTCTCCCTCCATCTCTCCATCCATCCATTCCCACCTCTCTACCATAATCTCTCAACTCTATACCCTCAAAACTTAAACCCTTAACCCTAAAACCTCAACCCTCAACCCTTAAACCCTCTATCCTCTACCGAATACCCAATACCCTCAACCCTAATCCCTCAACCCTATACCCTAAACCCTTAAACCCTTAAACCTAACTAAAATCTCTACCCTAATCCCTCAAACCTCAACCCTTAATCCCTCAACCCTTAAACCCTCTACCCTCTACCCTTAAACCCTAAACCCTAAACCCTCTACCCTCTACCCTTAACCCTTAAACCCTATACCCTCTACCAATAACCCTCTACCCTCTACCCTCTACCCTCTCTCTCTCAAGTCTCTCCCTCCTACTCCCTCTCCCACTCTCAGGTCTCTCTCTCACTCGCTCCCTCTATTTCTCTCCCCTCTACCCTTAACCCTCTACCCTCTATGATTAATCTTTAAACCCTCTACACTTAACCCTCTACCCTCTACCCTATACCCTCTACCATCTACCCTAAACCTTCTCTCTCTCTACCCTAAACCATCAACCCTGTGCCCTCAATTATCAACCCTCTACCCTAAACATTGGATCCTCAACCCTCATCTATCTTTGTCCCTCCCTCCTCTTCTCTCCTTCTCTCTATCTCAATTATTCCTCCATCCATTCCTCCCTCTCTACCCTAATCCCTCAACCCTATACCCTCAACCCTTAAACCCTTTAAAACTCAACCCTAAACCCTAAACCCTCAACCCTCTACCCTTAAACCCTCTACCCTCTACCCTCAAACCTAATACATCAACCCTATACCCTCAACCCTTAAACACTCAACACTCAACCCTAGACCCTCAACCCTCTTTCTCTCTCACTCCCTTTATTTCTCTCTCTCACTCCCTCTCACTCTCTCTCAAGTCTCTCTATCCTATCTGAGAGAGGGGGAGAGAGAGAGAGGGAGAGAGATAGAAAGATGGAGTGGGAGATAGAGGAATGGGGGAGAGATAGAGGGAGTGTGAGAGAGAGAGGGAGAGGGATAGATAGAGGTGTGTGTGAGAGAGAGAGAGGGAGTGGAAGAGAGATAGAGGGAGTCAGTGAGAGAGAGTGAGAGAGAGACCTAAGAGAGAGAGAGGGGTTAGGAAGGAGAGACTTGAGAAAGAGAGGGAGGGAGAGGCAGTGGGAGGGAGAGACTTGAGAGAGAGGGTGGGAGGGAGATACCTAAGAGAGAGGGAGGGGGTGGCAGGGAGATACCTAAGAGAGAGGGAGAGAGAGAGAGAGATGAAGAGAGATAGAGGGAGTGAGAGAGAGAGGGAGTGGGAGAGAGAGAGAGGGAGAGGGTGTTGAGAAGTTTTTGATGTGGCATTGTTGTCATTGATGTCAAAACTCGTGATCTGAAAGGTTGTGCTCCGGATGATATACAAAAATGATCTATCCTATTGTATGCTATGATGTTGCATAGTATGTATGTTATCCTTGATTAGGATATAATAGTACTTCTTTTTGGGACATCTATGGAAGACAATTAAGTATAGAATAATGAAGACTAATATTTTGATATTGGTTGTTGTGCTTAAAAATAATTTTGGTTATCCTTTCTATTCGAACATTCATGTACCACATTACATGTTTTTGGTATGCCTAATTGCATCCCTCCAGTTAGTACTAAAATTAATAATGATCAACATTTGGTCTTGGTTTTGGCATTCCTATCAATCGATGTTGATCAAGATTTGGTCTTGGTTGTGGTGTTCCCAACGTCTCTAGAATATATCTCATGTAATTCAAAGTTTTCTATCTTTTGGTAATAATGCTATATCTTATGTATGACCCATTTATGGGTCCTGGTGTAACGTGGTAATATTTTTATGTGTGACCTATCCTTTGGTTTTGGTGCTACCGTGTCAAGCCTTATTGAATATTTCAAGGTTGTTCTTCAAGCTGAAATGTTTTTGCTAGGCTGACTCATTTTTTTCTCTAGGTATATATGTATATATATATATATAACATATTTTTGGTGTACCCAATATGAAGTGTGGTATGTGTGAGCAGTGATAAGGGTGCGAAGGATTGTGTGACAAGGAACATAGAATAAAGTGAAGGAAAGTGTTAAGTAGAAGTAATATGTATTTCAGAGGTAGTGAAGGAAAGTTGGCAGAAGATTCTTAATCGGATCTGTTGTAGATAGATATTGTGCTCTTAATCGGAATTGAATTCATGCATATGTAGATGTAGCTTTATTAGTTCACATTTTGTCTATTTTGTAATCAATTATTTTTTAATTATTCAGGCACTGAGCCCACCAATAGTGAGCTTACTTGCAGTGAGAAATTTAGCAGTATTCGGGGAGTTTTACAATGCATATCTTGTCAGTTACCCCTTTACGAAATAGGTTTGAGGTGTGTTCATCATGACTAAGCTGGATCTAGTTGATGTTGCATGATGAAGCTTAATCTGGATGATTGAAAATAAAAGTACAATTGTTGGAATCATCGATGAATGTTTTGGTGGAAAAATCATCATGAGTAATTAAGGATAAAAGATAGAGTTTCTCAAATCATTTCTCACAATTTTTAAAGAAGAAGAGGTTTTCATTGAGCAATAGAGGATTTAAGAAGCTAAGTATGATGATGGAATCCATGTTGATTGGCAGTGAATCTAGTGGCGATATTTTGCTGAAGCTAAAGGGAGTAGAGTTGGATGAATTTGATCATAGGAAGATGAAGGAAATGGAACTAGGGTTGAAGGCTGATGAATTATAGAATATGAGTGTTGTGGGTATGGATCTATGGGGAGAATTCCCCTATTTTTCTGACAAAGAATCTATCTTGTTCCTATTGAGTTGATTCAAGGATGGCATAATCGTTTTGGACAAACCCTATCTGATCACTAAGGAATCCATTAAAGCTATTATTATATTGTGTAGAGTTGGTGACCTCTTTGGGAAGAAAATTGTGAAATACAGGGATGTGGATGAACTTATCGGTATCGAAAAAGACCCTCGAGCTCTACTGATAAATACCATTTCCTATTGGAATAAATGAACAATATCTAATCCAATTGTTAATCACCAAATCACCAATATATGATACCAATTGGTGAGATACAAGGCTTTGACTACTACAATATAGAAATCTGAAAATTGTAAGCAAATCTACAAGTAAGTTTTCTGAATCTTTGAAATACCATGAAGAGATTCAACTTATTTATAATGCTAAAATCAGCCACTCTAACATGCTTGATAAAAACACCTTAGATGAACTTATAACATCAATAAAATCACCATAAGATAGAAGCAACAAAGAGGCAGAAATCATCAACATAAGAATGTAAGATCTCACAGCATAAGGTAGCAATGGAACATAAGAATAAACACATAACATAGTGTTTACATGGAGAAACCCTTGCTTGCAAGAAAAAACTCCACCAAGAAGAGAGGCGCAAGTTGTATTATCTTCAAAACAATATTACAATACATCCACATCCAATCTCCTCTTCACTCTTTAATCTAGTAGCACCTCTATGCCTATAAAACATCTCATGGTGTCTCCAACTCAACCCCTCAATATATAGACTCATAGGGTCTCAAAATACCACCATAAAACATTACCATGGGTCAAAACGAGGTTTGGAAAAACCATGGTAAAAATCCATACGACCCCTTACATTATAAACATGGTCTCTTACATGAAATTACACCTTACAACATGTCATAAGAATCCCTATAAAATAGGATATGCTCTTACATGTGGCATAAGCTCTTACACATGTCATAGATGTCGTCATAGTCATCATAGAATCTTATGACAGGTGTCATAACTATCATAGATTCTCTTAGAACATATGATAAGAGTCATAACATGTCATAACCCACTATTCCCAAGATGGACGCCAAGATTCTCATGTGAAATCAACCCATAGAAAATCTCAACAAGGGAATAAACATCCCTTAGCCAACCATGTACCATTGATTCTTCAACATTCTTTTGTGCTCCAACAAGATACTTATAGAATCAACCATGATAACCACCATCTCAAGCAAGAAATCCTCACATCATATCACCCATGATAGGATAAGGAACATTCCATGGTGAAACATATCAACTGTCACTAAAACCTACACCAATCTATACATGAACACAAGCATCAAATTCAAATGATAACAAAAGACTTTGAGTGACTACTGCAACATAGAATAGATGATGTTAATCCTAGTCTAACCAATATTAATCTAGATCAAACAACAAAGAATGAGTAAAAATGAACAAAAATAACAACTGCAACGAAACAATCTCACCGAATATGCATCCACTCCTTCGATTTATCTCAATTGTCCTTCTCCATTTTGTTGTTTCAGTATTCTTGCCCTCATATTTTCAGTATTGATGCAAGCATAACCGTGTTGAATGTCTAAGAAAAATATCAAAGATAAGTTTCTTCTCAAAAGTGTATGATTTTAGGAGGAGGAATAATGATAATGACAGGTCATTTTATAGATTTTGGGTTTTCAAACGATCGGTTCAGATTCAAAAGAGAGATCAACAGATGAGATTGATGAATGCCATGCAATGTGAGTTCTGTGTCAGATAGAATGTGAGTTAGAAAAGATAGCAAGATAAAGATTAAGTTAGAACGATAACTTAATCTTGTGTTAAGACTGTTTGAAAATAGGAAGAACAAGAGTTCAAGATCTTAATCTTCAGTTAAGAGTCTTCGAAAATAGAAGAAATAGACTTTGAATGTCAAAGACAAAGTTAGAACTCGAAGAATAATCTATTTGAATGCATACATAAATTAATTAATTAAATAAATATATTTAATTAATAAATACATCATGCATATGAGTTAGAACTAGTTAACTGACTAGTTGTGACAAAGAGTCTTCTCGCAGAGATAATCAAATGTTAAATCTAGAGATAACTGGAGAACTAAAAATAGATCTTGAGTTAGAAGGTGAGTGAATAATTAGTCAAATGATTGATAGAAGAATGTGACATAAATAATTAAATATTAATTTAATTCAACATTCAAAAATGAAATGAATTTAATTAAATAAATAAAGATAATTTATTTAATTTAACTATTGTAAAGGTGGAATTGAATAAATTAAATAATAAATATTTAATTATAGATAAAGGGGGTTAAATGAATAATCAAATAAATATATTTAATTATAGTTGAAATATGACAAAGGGGGTAATTAAATAATAAATATTTAATTTATAGATAAAAGGGGTTTAATTAAATAATACATTATTTAATTAAGAAGAAGAATTAATTAGTTAGTGACATAATTAAATAAATATGATTTATCTAATTAATCAAGGTTGAATAAATGAATTAATTAAAAAGGGGTATTTAATTAATAGAGGAAATATGTGTTAGAAAGGGTAATTAAATAATAAACATTATTTAATCATGGCCATGGATAATAGAAAATTATGTCGAAAGTGGTGCTCGTAGGCCTAGACCAATTTTTGGTGTCTACAATTGCCACACTCATACCAAATTGGAATAGTAACCACAACAAGTTGCTAGCTCATCCAAAACTATCTATAACTCAAACTAGGGTAAACAAGCTATCATAGGTAGAACTTCATGCTATCAACATAACAACCCAAATCTGAAAACAAGTCCATGCACATCCACCATCTTGGAAAAGAAGACTCCAAGGTAATAACACACATAGACATGCGATAAAAAACCTCTGAAGTAACTCACTGCAGTAAAGTGAAACTAGACCAAGAGAGGTTCCCCTCTCATATAGAACACATATACCTTCTGGAACTCCCATTGCATAGGTAATGTCAAATCTGAAATAAAGATCACAACATTAACAAGTCCTCCTATAGCATGTCATATAGAGGATGTGGCTAACTCCTTTGTCATAGTGTCAAAGAAGCATATAATGATATAAAAATATATCTCTCATTACCAATCCAAATAACTCTCCCATGTCCTCCAACCAATGAAGAAAGAGATCAAGAAGCTACCAAACTGTTGCCAAAAAATAATATAGTACAAACAACAATACATGACTCAATTCATGAACCTCAACTCAATAAACATAAGAAAATTCAGAAAGAAGACAATATACCAAAAAAGAGAGAACCTTCAAATCAAACTATGTCCTTAAACTACACTAACATGTGCCAAACTATGTAAAGTAAGATCCCCTTCAACACTCCCAAACTGAAAGGATATGAACATCTAACCATTCAACTTATAATGAAACATGGAAAAACTTAGATGTAAACCTCTCACAGAAATTAGATCAAACTAGCTAAAAATTCCCATAACATAAGGGAATATTCCCAAAGCTACTAACCATCTCATGTACCTCTCCTACCAAATCCTCATAACTAACTCAAGTTCAAGATTGCAAGGAGAACAACAAAAAATACATAAAATCATGCATCTAATAATTAGGTGGGCAACACCTCTTAGATCATTTACCTGCTGAGTAGACCAAGAGTGGGATACAAGATTGTCTTGTGCATACAACACCAAGCAATATAATATTTCAATAAAGATAACCTTCTCATCAGGTCTATGATGGACTCACATTAATTTCCAGGTGTATGCTCCTTGGTCTTTACCGTTGAAAAAAAATCATAACAAGTAACCATTCCAACATATATCTCTTAAGTACAAGAGATTTCTAGCCTAACCCAAGTCTCTCTAGTATCCATGAGTACCCACTAATAAATCCATTCCAAGTTCAAATGAAACTTGCAAAATAATGAAGCTCCAAGCAAATGATTAATACTCAAAACCAAAGAGAACTACATCCTCTCCAAAGGAAGAACAATAACACCTTTACCAAATACTCCAAGGGTCCTCCATGAAACAATTTGTTAAAACCTCTCTAAATAATATGAAGATAAGCATATCCTACCAAAGCTCCCATTAAACCATGATACCAATATATACATGGCAACAAGATAAACATCAAACCATAACTGTCAAAACTCCCACTGAAACATTTAACCAAGCTATCCATGACATCATGATAACCATCTCCTAAATAAAGATCATTCATGGCCTCAACACAATCAAAGAATCCCACTATAACAAAAACTCCCAAAAGGTCAAGTAAACCATAATATCCAAACCAAGAAGATAGAACATGCTATGTAACTACACAAAACTCCCACTGAAAGTGATACTGAGTTGTATACATGGTATCATGACAAACATCATTACCAAAACTCCACTAAAAGTGAAAAGTTTTCATGCACCATAACTTACTGCTATAGGTTCTAATGAATAACTATATCAGGTACTCTAAACCATCCTTCTATCTCACTGCAATAAACAGACCAATGTAATCAAGGTGGCCAAGAAGAGGCCAACCAAACTGAATCCTCACAAGATAATTTACAAGATCTGCACTCATGCAACATCTCAGAGGAGAAAAACATGGTTAGTGCTCCAATCTTAAATAACTAAAAAAAAAATATTCAGCACAACATCAGTAACATGTAGAAAAAATATTAACAAGAAAAACATGTATATTTCAAAGAATCAAACACCAGGATTAATGGTAAACCTTATTTGCCAAAAAAATCTACATTAGAGTAACCATAGATCATAAGAACCCATCAAGTAGCCCTACAAATCTGTAACTGTTTCCATCTAGAATACTCTAAGATTTTGAATACAATCTTTCCACAAAGCTACAAACCACAAATTTTTGTTAACATGTAAAACTTGCAAAACCATCTCTCTATAAATCTGAAATCACTTAAGCATCTAGATATTCACACCATATATGTCATCTGAAATAATAAAATATCACAGATCTACGAATCCATATCTTTTTGTAACAGGAAAAACTGTAAAACCTACATATCCAAAATAACATGAATATGAAAGAAAATAAACTAGGTTGTATAGGAGTTTCCATATCACTAAAATACCAACTCCACAACCCACATGCAACTAGTGGGAAATAATCCAATGATTTCATGTAACCAAGGGCTAAACCCATGAATCCAACATAAGCACTTCATACTGTAGTCCAAAAAGTAAATGTTCTTCCATGTGACCAGGACACCAAAAGAAAGCATCCAACATGAACACCCATGCAGTTCACATGACCACACGGTAAAGTAATAAAACCACCAAACAAGAGGATACTCACATATTTCCAAACTAGAGCTCCAGATCACTACCACAAGATCAACTCCATGAAGATCCATAACCCTGAGCCTCAAGAGCCCACCATAGATTCCATTGACAATATCCATCTGAAAGTTAGAAACCATGGCTTCTAATCTCACAGATCTGCAAAACAATTCCAACATACAAAACATCCACTGTAGCCTAAAAAACCTCCAACTCTACAATTCCTTCCAACAAATTCACAAGCTTTACAAGCTAAAGTTCAAAAAGGAGGAATACCCATAACCAAATTACCATGAATCCATCACGTGAAAACACATGCAAGCAACATGCAAGTACACGCAACTCACATTCAACCACATTCAAGAAACATGCAAGTACATGAAATTACATGCAACTCACATGCAAGAACATGTGAGCACATACGAGCACATGTAAGCTATGGAACAACCATTGGCTCTGATACCAATTGTTGGAATAAATAAACAATCTCTAATCCAATTGTTAATCACCAAATCACCAAGATATGATACCAATTGGTGAGATAAAAGGCTTTGACTACTACAATATAGAAATCTGAAAATTGTATGCAAATCTACAAATAAGTTTTCTTAATCTTTGAAATACCATGAAGAGATTCAACTTCTCTCTAGAATGCTAAAATCAGCCAAGCTTGATAAAACCACCTTAGATGAACTTATAACAACAATAACATCACCATAATTAGTAGTAACAAAGAGGCACAAATCAACAACAAAAGAACGCAAGATCTCACAACACAAGGTAGCAATGGAACATAAGAATAAACTCATAACACAGTGTTTACGTGGAGAAACCCTTACAGGAAAAAACTCCACCAAGAAGAGAGACTCAAGTTGTACTATCTTCAAAACAAGATTACAATAAATCCACTTCCAATCTCCTCTTCACTCTTCAATCCAATATCACCTCTATACTTGTAAAACATCTCATAGTGTCTGTGGCTCAACCCCTCAATATATAGACTCATGGGGGCTCAAAACACCACCATAAAACATTACCATGGGTCAAAAAAAGGTTCAAAAAAACCATGGTAAAAATACATACGACCCCTTACATGCTAAACATGGTCTCTTACATGAAATTACACCTTCTTGAAATTACACCTTCTTACAAGATGTCATAAGAATCCCTATAAAAAAGGAGATGATCTTACATGCATCATAAGCTCTTACGTGTGTCATAGATGTTGTCATAGTCATCATAGAATCTTATGACAGGCGTCATAACTGTCATAGATTCTCTTACAACATATGAAGAGAGTCATAACATGTTAGAACCCACTATTCCCAAGATGGATGCCAAGATTCTCATGTGAAACCATTTTACTATTACCGTTACCATAGGCGAGTAAAATTAACTCAGTAACTCCCAACCAGTAAAATAGTAATTACCGGGGCCAGTAAATAATTAATTACAACTATCAGTGAAACCTCCAATCCCTTATGGATGAATTATAAACAATAATAGGAGAATAATAAATACAACATATTTACAAGGTTGATCCCACCTTTATCCCAGCATTTACAACACTACAGTAAGGTATGTTGCTTATGGTATCTCATACAAAATCTATTTCTGAAATCATGAAGGTTCTACATATGTTGTTGTTGTGTATTTGCACATAAGATGGTGAAGGAAAATCAATAGTTTAACCTGTGTAGTCTGATATTAGAAAACCTATTTGATAATTTCAGAATGTCTTTTGTTGAGAGTTATCCCTTCCAGTTTGGATCTCTTTTCATGTGTTTAGTATTCTACTCTGTGAATTCATTACCGTCAAAGGAGAATGTCAAGTGGAAGTTTGGCATCCCTGTCGAAAAGCAAGTTTATAGATACTTGGAATGTATGGAAGATAAATAAAATGCATGCAAAGTTTATTTCTCATCCTTGTAGATGAAGTTGTGCTCTAGTGTGATAGTGTCTAGTGTTATTCCTATCAAGTGGTTTTAGGAGGGTTCCTCCTCTGGTAAGAGGAAGTTATAGGTTGTCATTGGTGGCTCCCCTCCAAAACCTAAAAGGAGGAAAATTAACACAAAGGATGTCATCACTATTCCTGAAGAGATAGAGAAGGAAGAAGAGTCTTTGCTTGATAAAGATGAATTTCATTCAGTGTTGAATGAGGGTGATATGAAAAAGATTGGTGAAATTTGGAACGTTTGCTCTTCGGTCAGTAGACCTAGAATTGAAGACGCCTTGGTTGATTATCTACTCAAAAAAGATATTACTGTTTCTGTTGTTTTTGACTCATTATCGGATGATCTAGTAGAAGTTGTTGGAGAAATATTTTTATAGGAGGGATTTGAAGGAGATAAATTCCAAGCTATGATTGAAAGAAGGTGTGTCATGGCTGTTGGATCTAAAAAATGCAAGTTACAAATCCTAAGAGGATGCTAGGCTCTATAATCAGACTTACAACATTTTTGAACCAATGAATGGAGATAACCTATTCGGTTGATGACTCCTTGCACTTCAAGCTCTACTAGACCTACGTGGGTGGACTTTGATAGTTGAAGCAGATTAAAAGTTTTATGACTTTGTTGACTTTGTAGATCTATCCACAGTGATACAAAGTGAAATAGATGAAAGCTTGTTAATTACTCCTACTCCTAGTGTTGAATTTGAAATGTGAATGTATGGATAAGATTTTATGAAATTCTAAAATGGAATTGGTATGACTAGTGCCTACTCTTGTTGGGTAAATCGAGTCAAGATTTAATTGATATGTGGCTTACTAACTGGCTAAAATTCTAATTGTTTGGAACTTATACTTTTTTATACCTAGTATAAATGTACAAGGATGTGACTAACAGACTCTTCTTATTGATCCAAATGACCTTTTCCAGATTACTATGATTAATTAAAAGAATTTAATCCTTCCTTGAAGGATCTAGTTAACTAAACCACACAAGAACAAAAAATGTGCCTTGATAAATTGAAAATATCCTTGATATATCAATTTAAATAATAAGGAAATGTCAACCTTGGAGACAACCTGAAATCTTATAAATTACCTAACTCTTCTTACTGATCCAAATGTTACCTCCAAGTTATTGTAATCAATCAAAAGGGTTTTAATTCGTTTAACAAAAACCAATGAAATTGAACACACAAAAAACAAATATGTTCTGATGAAATTGAGATATCAGCTTGGATACATAGATTCAAATAGCACAGAAATAACAGTATGGAGACAACCAGATAATTGCTTAATTCAACAAACAATAGATACCAAGTATATGCCACTAGATTAAATCTTCTTGTCCATTATATTACATCAAAATATTTTGCAATACATAGCACAATGTTCTATTTTGGCAGTTGTTCAACCTATCCAATTATTGATGATTTCCTACCTACTTCTAGTTTTGATCCCCTTCTCCTCTGATTTCAATTGGTATATATACATTATTTTAGGGCTACAACTCTTCACAAAATCCATCTAGTGCAACTCTTCTTTTTAGTGCAACTCTTCATTTAATTATTCTCAGAAAAATATTTAATTAGTTTCCTTTGGAAAATTAAATATTTTAACTTTAATCTCCATTTTGCATCTTTGTGAAAAATCAATTTTGGTAATTATCCTTTGAATTTACCTTAGGTAGATTCTTTGCTAGATGCTGAGACTAGCTAGATACTGCAAGAATGTAAACCACACTAAACATCTGTATTGAGACATAGCGCAAAATTACTAGGAAGAGTTCATGGTGCAGTGATTCGTTCTCATTTGCATCGGTGTGACTAGGACCATCGCTGAGAGAACAACATATTACCATGATGTCTTTAATCTCCCTAATGTGTTTTCTCTACCATTTTGTTCACTTGGATGGATCAGCAAGAATTTTCCCGACTCCCTTCATCGGTGTGACCAATCAGATTAGTGAGACCTTAGGGATTCAACCAAATCATACATGTCTCCCTGATGCACATTTTGTTACCGTTGTGTTCACTAGGGTAGGTTAGTGAGACTCTTCTCAAAAATATTCCCATCGGCATGACCATCATATTCGAAGTCTCAAGGGATTCAATCTGATCATATGTGTCTCTTTGATGTGTTTCTTCCCTCACTTTGTCCATTCAGATGGATTAGCAAGACTCTCCCCAAAAAAAATTTCATCGGTGTAGCTCACTCTATCGGGGGCTTCAAACTATTTCTTACTGATATGATATCTCTTGCTGATGAGATCACATGTTGTTGGGCTATTGGTTTAACCTGATTAAATCTTCTTGTCCATTATATTACATCAAAATATTTTGCAATACATAGCACAATGTTCTATTTTGGCAGTTGTTCAACCTATCCAATTATTGATGATTTCCTACCTACTTCTAGTTTTGATCCCCTTCTCCTCTGATTTCAATTGGTATATATACATTATTTTAGGGCTACAACTCTTCACAAAATCCATCTAGTGCAACTCTTCTTTTTAGTGCAACTCTTCATTTAATTATTCTCAGAAAAATATTTAATTAGTTTCCTTTGGAAAATTAAATATTTTAACTTTAATCTCCATTTTGCATCTTTGTGAAAAATCAATTTTGGTAATTATCCTTTGAATTTACCTTAGGTAGATTCTTTGCTAGATGCTGAGACTAGCTAGATACTGCAAGAATGTAAACCACACTAAACATCTGTATTGAGACATAGCGCAAAATTACTAGGAAGAGTTCATGGTGCAGTGATTCGTTCTCATTTGCATCGGTGTGACTAGGACCATCGCTGAGAGAACAACATATTACCATGATGTCTTTAATCTCCCTAATGTGTTTTCTCTACCATTTTGTTCACTTGGATGGATCAGCAAGAATTTTCCCGACTCCCTTCATCGGTGTGACCAATCAGATTAGTGAGACCTTAGGGATTCAACCAAATCATACATGTCTCCCTGATGCACATTTTGTTACCGTTGTGTTCACTAGGGTAGGTTAGTGAGACTCTTCTCAAAAATATTCCCATCGGCATGACCATCATATTCGAAGTCTCAAGGGATTCAATCTGATCATATGTGTCTCTTTGATGTGTTTCTTCCCTCACTTTGTCCATTCAGATGGATTAGCAAGACTCTCCCCAAAAAAAATTTCATCGGTGTAGCTCACTCTATCGGGGGCTTCAAACTATTTCTTACTGATATGATATCTCTTGCTGATGAGATCACATGTTGTTGGGCTATTGGTTTAACCTGTATAGCCGGGGAGACCTGAGAAATCCACTCTGACCCTATATGTCTTTTCGATGCTTCTTTTCCATGCTTTATTCACATGCTTTATCAATAGGAGGCAATATGTTTCTTACCGATGGGATTTCTATCGGTATGACTTGTGAGCTCGACCTAATTTCAAAAAAAATTTCTAACCAGCTTGTTCTTGCTGATAAGTTCTCTTTAGTAGGACGATAAGAATTGTCTTCCCAATTGATGCTCATTTGTTATCTTCAACTTGATTTCATCGGTGTGACCCATACGTTCAGTGAGATTCGAAGAACATGAGCCAATGATATATATCTCCCCGACATAACAACCCATTAGTTTCATCGGTAGGAATATATGTGTTTTTCGTCGATGAAGTCTTTGTCAATGTAACTTTCAAGCTTGGCATGACTTAAAATTTTTTCTCCAACTACTTTGCTCATATCGATGGACCTACATCGGTGGAACGATAGGCTCTATCCTACCGATTACGTGATTTTGTTATCTCTAGGGCTTTTTGATCCCTATGACCTAGCTCCTATCTCCTTGATATTGTTTAACTGTCATTCATGGGGTTTTTGATTAGTGTGACATTGTGTATCTCTTCCTGACATACAAAAAATACTCAAATGAAGGATTTGTGACATTGATCGGGAATACATATGTATGAACTCTCCAATAGGGGGAAATTATTCATGATATGAGAATTAACTCTACTATATTTTGGTTAGGTATGAAATGACAATGAAATTGAATGATGAAATGACAAATGACAATAAAGAGAGAGCCTGGGGAAGAAACTCAAATGCACATAGATCCATTGCTTTGTGGTTTTGCTCTGTTATGATTTAGGAAATATTGTATGCACTACACAGAAGGCCATATTTATGGGACTGTGGAATGGATCTTGTCACACAATTTTGAGTGACTTGCCTTAATCATGAGATCAAAGTATGGTGATTTTCAGTGGGAGAAAGAAGATAAATGGATGGAGACTGGTGAAAAATGTGGGATTTTTCCAGTCCTAATAGTGTCTCTAACTAGGGATGTATGCCCCTATGGGCATAGAAAGAATATAGGTCTCTGGGAGAGTAGACCAAGTGTCATTATCTATTGAACAACAGACTCAAACTCTTTCCTGTGATGAGCTGATATGGTTTTGCAAAAACCACACCACAGCTGATGGAACAAGGCCACCCTAAAAAGAAAGGCCCCTATTTTCCCCTGTCATATACCTTTTTTTTTTTTTGAGTTCATCTAATTTCTCTTGAAAGAATCCATGCAATTTGCTCTATTATATCCATTTTCATTGAAAACTTCTAGAATAATATTATGTTAAGCCTAACTCATGTTCCTTTTACCCTTTTGCAGTTCATAATTAAGCATCATCTGAAACATTACATCATCATGTGATACACTATTTCCATATAAAGAGTACTCACTTCTAATGCATCACTTTTCATTACCCTTCTCACATTCATGTATTGTAAATTGACCTCTTGGTTGATCTAAAAAATGAGAATATTCATTGTTCTCTTTATCATAAGTCTGCATAGAAAATCTGAAATCATTATGAGGCCATCGATGCAATCTGGAAAAATAATTATGCTCCCTCATGCTGCTCATTCCATCATCTAAATGCTTCTCATATGTGTCTGGGAGTCTGCCACATCAATATCTTTTGGGATAATCAGATCTGAAACATTTTCCACCTCTTCCATATCACTAATTGGTAGTGACACAAATTTTTGATTCATATAGTCATCATTTGAACCAACTAACGTTGAAAACATAGTATCCATGATGTGTGAATAAATGTCATTTTCAGAGGCCACCAGTTCTTATTTATATACCTCCTTTTGAACAAGGACATACACAGGATTTTGATAAGCTTTCAGAGTTCCATCATTATAGTTACACAAAGTACTTTCCTTGTCAAAGCAAATGCATGTTGAAGATGAAATTTTTAAATTGTTCTTATGTGTATGTTTCTGATATTCTATTGTCAAGAAATTTGAAATTTGTTCACTACTGAGTGAACATGCTTCTTCATCCATTTCACCATTGATGTACTCTTCACCTTTTTCATCATCACAATGAAGCTCAAGATCACCAAAGAATGAAAAATTAGATGCATTACTAGCACAACCATTTGTTCCACAACTTGATATATCATCTTGGTTATCTGGAGATGCCTCTTCCTCTGAATCTCCATAAGACCTGAAAGAATCCCTTTGCTGTAAATTAAAATCCATTGGCTTGTCATCAAAATCTTGATTTCTAATTGATTCTTCATAGTACACATTTTTCTCACAATCATAATGTGATATGCAAGAGAGATTTTCTACATCTTCATCCTCATCATGCAAGCTGTCATAATAATAATATTCACTTGCACACCCATCCTTTATAGATTGATCACAATCACTACCCTCTTCATTATTGTAAGGTAGACTGCTCCTTTTTGTTTTAGCTTGTAATTCATTATTGCCAATGTTATGCCAATGCATACAGGGGTGCACCTCCATACCATCTTAATTATTGTTGATATATTCTTCAAGTAGTGTGTTTTTAGTAATATCTTCAATACTGTAGTCATCTTCCAAGGTGGAAGATTGGCCCTCCATAATTTCATCTTCATTAGGATCTAGAGAAACCTCCTTGTAATATCCACTTGTACATGTTTCCTCCATTGGTTGTGTCACTCGATCAGCTTGTCCATACTCATCAGTGATACCCCTATTATCTTTATATTGGCTCAAGAATAGTCCTTTGAAATATTCCCATGAAGATATACTTTGCATAGGTAAGATTATAAACCATTTCCATGCATTATCCCCAATAGATCTTAAAAAACATTTCATAATGACATCTTTGGAATAAATTTGAAAGTCCACAATGAAATACCAAAATTGTTGTACATGCTTATGAGCTGATTTATATCCTTCTCCATAAAATTTAGGGATATGCTTCACTAGTTCTATCATCTCACATGGATAAGGATTTGGGTAGCCCTAAATATTCCTGAAATCAAGTGGTTTGTACATTTTAAGATCCAATACCCTTATTTGAACAAGTATCGATTGTTGTTGTACTACTTCTTGTTGTAACCTTTGATTGATATTGCCAAGAGGGATGAATTTTTTTTGCATATTTTGACATGAAGTGTGATATTGATAATGCCCACCACACTGATTATATTCATGATCTTGATAGCTTACTAATCTCTAACCAGGAGGGATAGGATAAGCATTTATTTATTTTAATGATTATGGTGAAGAAATGTTATGTTGTGCATGATATGCATTTCCTCCATTGCCAAAATTATCAGTTACATTATGTGGCAGTTGTGTTGTCCAAGGTCTGCTTGCATTTACATATTCATTCTTATTGTAAAATGTCATATCTTGTGATGCATCTAGAACACATTTGACTCCCAATTGTAGCAGTTGTTGATCCAGTTGTAGCAGTTGTTTGTCCAATTCTTTACATTTTCTTATTAACTATTGCCTTCTCATTGACATCTTGACAAGAAATTTGCATAAATTTTTTATCTTTTATTTTTGAATGGAAATAGTATTCTTGTTCCAAAAAAATTATGCATTCTTCATCAAGTTTTTACTACAGTCACCACCTAATTTTCCAAAATTGGGAAAATGAAATGGATTTTGAATTTGTTATTGGTTTACCCCAGCGGAATCCCCTATGAAATCGGGTGAATGCAAATGTGAATTTTATGACTCTATACAAATAAAGGCTTGGATTCAATGTTTATTTCTCCCCAGCAGAGTCGCCAAACTATTGGATCTCATAAATGCAGGTTACAAATCCTAAGAGGATACCAAGCTCTATAATCAAACTTGCAACGTTTTTGAACCAATGAGCGGAGATAACCTATTCGGTTGATGACTTTGTGCACTTCAGGCTTTGCTAGACCTAGGCTGGTGGACATTGATAGCTGAAGTAGATTAAAATTTGTATGAATTTGTTTAATTTATAGATCTATCCATAGTGGCACAAAGTGAAATAGATGAAAGCTTGTTAATTACTCCTACTCCTAGTGTTGAATTTGAAATGTGAATGTATGGATAAAATAAATTATGAAATTCTAAAATGGAATTGGTATGCCCAGTGCCTACTCCTATTGGGTAAATGGAGTCAAGATGTAAATTTTATTTGGCTTACTAACTGGCTACAATTCTAATTGTTTCACACTTATACTTGTTTATACCTGGTATAAACGTGCAAGGATGTGACTAACAGACTCTTCTTATTGATCCAAATGACCTTTTCCAGATTACTATGATTAATTAAAAGAATTTAATCCTTCCTTGAAGGAGCCAGTTAACTGAACCACACAAGAACAACAAATGTGCCTTAATAAATTGAAAATATCCTTGATATATCAATTTAAATAATAAGGAAATGTCAACCTTGGAGACAACTTGATAATCTTATCAATTACCTAACTCTTCTTACTGATCCAAATGTTACCTCCAAGTTACTATAATCAATCAAAAGGGTTTTCATTCTTTTAAAAGAAACCAATCAAATTGATCACACAAAACAACAAATATGTTCTAATGAAACTGAGATATCATCTTGGATACAAAGATTCAAATAACACATAAATAATAGTATGGAGATAGCCAAATAATTGCTTAATTCAAAAAACAATAGACACAAAATATATGCCACCAGATTAAATCTTTTTGTCCATTATATTACTTCAAAATATTTTGCAATACATAGCACAATTATTTTTTTTAACAGTTGTTCAACCTATTGAATTACTTATGATTTCCTACCTACTTCTAATTTTGATCCCCTTCTCCTTTGATTTCAATTGGCATAAATACATTATTTTAGGGCTACAACTCTTCACAACATCCATCTGGTGCAACTCTTATTTTCGATGTAGCTCTTCATTTAATTATTCTTGGCAAAATATTTAATTAGTTTCCTTTGGAAAATTAAATATTTTAACTTTAATCTCCATTTTGCATCTTTGTGAAAAAACAATTTCAGTAATTATCCTTTGCATTTACCCTAGGTAACTTCTTTGCTAGATGGTGAGACAACTAAGATACTACAAGAATGTATATCGCACTAAAAATTTGTATTGAGACATAGCACAAAACTACTAGGAAGAGTTCATGGTGCAGTGATCCATTCTCATTCCCATCGACGTGACTAGGACCATCGTTAAGAGAATAGAGTATTACCCTGATGTATTTAATCTCCCCAATGTGTTTTCTCTACCGCTTCGTTCACTTGGATGAATTAGCAATACTTTCCACGACCTCCTTCATCGGTGTGACCGATTATGTTGGTGAGACCTTAGGGATTCAACCCAATCATTCATGTCTCCCCGATGCATATTTTGTTACCATTGTGTTCACTAGGGTAGGTCGGTGAGACTCTTCTCGAAAATATTCCCATTGGCATGACCATCATAGTCAGAGAGGCCTAAGGGATTGAATCTGATCATATGTGTCTCTCTGATGTGTTTCTTCCCTTGCTTTGTCCATTTGGATGGATTGACAAGACTCTCCTCGAAACTTCTTTCATTGATGTAGCTTACTCTATCGGGGGCTTTAAAATATTTCTTACCAATATGATATCTCTTGCCAATGAGATCACATGTTGTTGGGCTATCGGTGTAACCTATATAGTCGAGGAGACCTAAGAAATACACTCTGACCCTATATGTCTTTTCGATGCTTCTTTTCCACACTTTGTTCACATCCTTTATCGATAGAAGGCAATATGTTTCTTACTAATGGGATTTCTATCGGTATGACTTGTAGGCTCGACCTGATTTGAAAACTTTGTTCCAACCACCTTGTTCTTTCTGATAAGTTCTCTTTGGTAGGATGCTAAGAATTGTCTTCCCGATCTATGCACATTTGTTATCTTCAGCTTGATTTCATCGGTGTGACCCATACATTCGGTGAGATCCGAGGAACACGAGCTGATGATATATATCTCCCCAACACAACAGCCCATTCATTTCATCAGTAGGAATATATGTGTTTTTCATCGATGAAGTCTTCATTGGTGTAAATTTTTTGATGAATTTTTCCAGATATCTATATTAATATAAATAAAGTACAAAATTCACAAAAAAGGGTTGGGTGGTAGGAAAGCACACCCCAAAAGCGACATGGGCCCAGCCTAGCAAAAATAACTAAAGTCACATGGGCCTAGCCCATAAAAAAAATAGAATGAAAACTATGCAGCTAAGGCAGTGCCAGTAGATCCTGGGGGATCCTGGTCATCCAAATTTCTACCCCATACATCAATGGGGTTAGGAGTGACATCAGGAGGAGCACCCCAACCATCATCATTTTATCTTCTTTTTCTTTATCCTCACGCTGAGGTGAGATTGCAAGAGCAAGCCACGGAAAGCTTTTACCAGAGGAGGGCCAACCAGAGCCCAAGTCAGGAGGAGTATCTGCAGGGCCATCCAGAGCTGCCACCATTGTTCCTTGGTGCACCACTAGAGTGCCAACCTTGACCAGGTCACAGCGGACGTGAACGAGTCTGCCGGGGAGGCTGAGAATCCTTCCGAGGAGGAGGCTGGGAGCAAGCCCACATGGAATCACTCCGCTTCTGGGCCTGAGAGGGCGATCGACGATGAGAGGAGGAGGGCGAGTCAGGAATCCAAGCCATAGTACAAGGGGCATTGCCCCAATGGTCTAGGAGAACCTACAAGTGAGCCACTTCCAGTGCAACCTTGTTGGCTTGCACTTGAATCTATAACATAACATTAGAGCATATAACAACTTTAGCATAAATAGAAACATTATTATCTATATGCGAATGAGCAAAAATACAAGCATTTCTATATTTCCAGATACTAAAAAGGATTTCCACTCTGAAAGTGTGCCAAATCTGGGTGAACTTAGCTGGGGTTCTAGGCGGGTCCCCCAGAAGAACCATATGCCACGAAAAGGGTTCAGGCCTAAAAGGTCGAAAGAAATCATGAATCCAAGTCCAAAACTACTGAGCTCTGAGACAAAACCAAAAAAGGTGCTTGAAGCTTTTAGGCTGCCCACAAAATGGGCAGCGAGGGTCGGAGACCCCCAAATGAACCAACCGAGAACCCACAGGCAAGCCTTGGAAAAGAATACACCAAGCAAAGTGGGTCAGCTTTGGATTAACAATTGTAGACCAAATGGCATCAAACCTCCTACGCCAAGTAAAGGCCGAGGAGTTAAGAAGCCACCTTTGGTTCAACGAGCTGAGCATAGGGAAATGGGGTGAAAGCCACCTATAACCAAGCCGCGACTTGTAGCTCCTAAGAGGAGTATCTGGAAACCATTTCCAGTCTTTCCACCAAGGTTTGTGCCCATGAATACCAACTTTGTGAAGAATCTCTGTTGGAATGGCGTTCACCAGACCGTCAAAAGTAGGATGGTCCTAGTTTTGAAGGTTGTAATAAGCTTTAAAAACATCCCACTGCATAATACTCATGGTAGGCCGGTGGAAGAGCTGGTGCAATGTCTGAATGCCCTTCTTATGAAATTGGAGAGCTTTGAGCCAAGGCGACTTGGCCAAGGGTTGACCATTCTAAGCAAGAAGGGGAGACCACCAGAGATTATGCTTGTTGATGGAGAGCCCATCACAAAACCCAGCACCAGCCCAACAGAGCCAGGGCTTGACACTTTCCCAAGAACGCCAAATGCTTTTAGCCACAAAGGAGCCAATAATTTGAACCGGCTCTGTCATCACCAGCAAGGTTTAGAAGTCGATGCCTTTCCAGGTGGGTCTGTGAACAGGAAACCCAGACTGAATGCAATGTCTGAGGAGAACTTTCCAGGCTTCATCCCCAATAAGCGCATGGATGATCCATTTGACACAGAGGGCAGTTCCCTGTCATTGAGTGGAAAGCAAGCCGAGCCCTCCCGACTCCTTGGGAAGACAGCAAAATTCCCAAGCGACCCGATGAAAACCCTTATGGGTCTCAAAAGAGGCCCAAAGAAAATCACGGAGCAACTTCTCGAGTCTGCTGTAGGCTGCTTTAGAAGGAGCCCAACAGGAAGAATAATAGACATGGGTGGCAGCCAAAACTTTAGAGCACACCTAGAATTTGCCTGCCAGCGAGAGAGGCTTGGTAATCTAATAGGTCAGCTTCTGCTCAATTCTGGAGAGCACGGCTTGCCAGAGCTCCCGAGGGGAAGCTTGGAAGGTGAACGGAATTCCTAAGAAGTGAAAGATTTCCCTTTGACCAATCTACTTCCAGTTATAGGATTGAAGCCACACAAGAGTGGGAAGCACAGACTATCTGTAGCACAACATTTTGTGCCATTGAATTGCAGAACTAGAAGCAAGACAAAAAGTGTCAAGGCATTCAAGGGCAATAGTGATCGAACCTTCGTCCTCTAAGAGAGTGAGGAAGGAGTCATCAGCAAAATGCCCATTGACAAGCTACTCTTGAGAATTGGGGAGAGTTATTCCTTTAACACGCTGTTGGAGATAGCATTGGCCAGGAGATATCCAAAACCCTCAGCTACTAAAACATACAACGCAGGGGCAAGAGGGCATCCCTGGCGAATAGAACGAAAGAGGCCAAAAGCAGAGGATTGGCGACCATTAATGGAGATGCAAGCCCAGGCATCGGAAAAAAGCATGTGAACAGACTGAAGAAAATTGGCTCCAAAACCCAATGCCTGTAACATCGCAAGAATGAAAGGCCATTCAATGTGGTCATATGCTTTAGCAAAATCGATTTTGATAAACACGGCTTTCTGGTTCAAACACCAAGCCCACTCCATGCCTTCCCAAAAAGCAATAATGTTGTCAAGAATGAACCTAGATTTGATGAATCCAGTCTGCTCGGGACGCATAATCTGAGGTAGGAGGTGGTGGATTTTTAGAGCCAAGGCTTTGGCAATAATTTTATAAGAGACATTAAGAAGCGTGATGGGCCGCTAGTTACAAATATCTTTCGGATCTCCAGATTTAGGTATGAATTTAATATTGCCTTTATTTATTAAATTTCCTAAAGAATTGTTGTGAAAGGCTTCAAGATAAACATGATGAAGGTCACTCCCAATATAGTCCCAAAGTGCTTTATAGAATTCACAGGGAAAACCATCAATCCCAGGAGCCTTGTCATCGGCCATGGAGGAAACAGTTTCCTTGAGATCATCAATTGTTAATAATTGATCACAAAAATTAATTTGGGTTGAAGAAAGCCTATGTGGCACAACAGCAAGGCAGCTCTGAAGGGCTTGCTGGCACACAGGCATGGGGTCCTAAGCCGTGAAAACTTGCTCATAGTGACGCATAAAAGTCTGGAGAATGTCAGGTAGCTCAAAGAGCAATTGATTACCATCTTTGATGGCTTTAATGCCTAGGGAGGAGTGCCTAGCATGAAGAGCCAAAAAAAATTCTTTGGAGGCACAGTCCCCAATTTTAAGCCAGTGGAGCCACGCCTTGATTTGAGCACCCCTGGCAGAATAGCTATTAGCCACTTGCTTCTGGTGTCTTAAGTCCGCCACCCAAACTTGATGTGACGAAGAGAAAGGACAAGTCGCTAAGGCCTCCATAGCAGCATGCAAGTCAGTAGTGGTGGCCTCGTAAGAGCGCTGGCAGAATAAAGCAAGTTGTCACCCATAAATACACAGGAAGTGCACAGTATGAATGATAGCATCAATCCACCAAGCAATCTAGCCCGTACTGTTAGCCGGACGACACTCTAAATTCCACACTCGAAGAATGTGGGACATGGTGGGCTTGTGACGGAGCAGAGACGTGTTCAAAAAGAATTGTGTCTTACACGTGTGAGGCTACCAAGTATCCCACTCAATCCAAAATTGAATGGGGAAGTGATCCGAAAGGGTCACATCCACAAGTGGCTTGACAGGCAAGGTAGAGCTTTTGAAAGAAAAAAAAGATTGTGCCGAGATCATGGCATGATCAAAGCGCTTAAAGAATCTGTCAGTACCAGCTCTGTAGTTACACCAAGTGTGTCAGATGGAATGAGAATGATGGTAACCCAGATTGGGATCAAAAAGCCCCAATTTATTGCGCATGTAAAACCATGCCTCCCTTTCGCCTGCAGCCCAATGAAAAGGCACAGTGCCATTTTTATCATACGCCATTTCAACCATGTTGAAATCCCCACAGAGTAACCAGGTGGCAACTGGAAAAGAGTCTGCAAGCCATCGCCAAAGCAAGCAGTGCTCCACAGCATCATTAGAGGCGTAAATATTGATAATCCCAAAGGAATGATTCTCAATATTGAGAAGAGTCCAGACAGCCTGCTGGGAGGGATCCACCCCATGGTCAACCACATAAGGAAGCAACTGCGGGGCCAAAGCAGTAGCTGCTCCACCACGACCAGCCTCATGCAAGGTACATAACAAAGTGCTGACTAGCCAAATAGAGCGACAAGCTGAAGCAAGCAAAAAACCTATAATTTTAACTTCCTAGAGACAAAGCACTTCAGTTTGTGAAAAATTCTTCAAAGTATTCCTAACAGAATACTTTCTTGAGAGGTCCGTGATACCTCGAACATTCCATGAGAGAAAATTCATGGAAAGTCATCCATGTTTGCAAAATCCTGGTCCTCTTCACACAGGGAAGAGAAGCTATTCTTCAAAAACTCTTGTAGAACTGAACCCAATTGAATAGAGGGAGAATACCTCCATTTTTCTGGTACATGTTCACCTTCTTCCGGTGGAGGAGACCAGCTGCGAGAACGCTGTTGGGTCTCCACACCGGTGGATACTACCGGTTGAGCACATAAAACTATAGCAGCTTGGGGCGCGGCCTATGGCCTGGGCTATAAAACAGCAGAAGCCCCTCTTACGGGAGTGGCCTTCCCCTTCTCTGAAGGGTTTGAAACCTGCTGGGTCAGTTTTGGGGCTTTGGGAGCCAACCCAAAACCATGTGACTTATTTTTTCGGTTGGCGACCGTGGTCCACTTTGTGTCCGCCTTAGCCGAAGGCTCTATCTGACGAGGCTTTTCGGCACCCCATGGCTGAGAAACAGTACGGGGACCTGACAAAGGGTAGTCCCTGATCTTATGATCAGCTAATTGGCACCGATAGCACGTGTTGGGAAGGTTAAAATACATGATTTTCTGGGAGTGGCGAATATCCTCGATTTGAAAGTCAACAGTCTCTTTCAAATCCTTGGATAAAACAACTTCCACACAAACCCTCTTTTGAGGATGGGCTTGAAAGAACTTATCAGGTTCAATGCAAACAACCTTCCCCAGAGAGGAAGCAATATGGTGCAAGAAGGGTACACATGGCAAGGGCAACCTGGGAAACTCAATCCAGACTGGCACACGCATTTTGGTGTCCTCGGAGACAGCAAAGTCCTGAGTCCAGGAGTGGAAAACCAACAAGGAGGAATGGACATATTAGGGTCCATGACCTAGGATAGCTTGGACATGGTTAACTTCCGCAAAGCGAAACAAGAAAAAACCCTTGGTTAGATTTTGGACCATATCAAGGCGGACCCCATGAGGGACCCAGGCCTTGTTAACCTAGTATTTTAGCACACTTTCAGGGGGAGTCCTCCCAAAAAAATAACCCACAAGGGTGTGTTTTTCAAGCCATTGGCATGCATAATCAGAATCAAGTAAAGGTAAAACTACATCAGCAGGAGCGTCAGAATGCTTACCTCGTGAAAGACTTTCAGAACAAATTTATGAGGGCGTTTGTTCGGTGGGGGAGCCATTAAACTACGCCATTGAACCGCTAACACCAGCAAGAATTATTAGGTTAGAGCCGGTTGAAGGCATAATAAACCCCTAAAACCATAGTAAATACCACCATACGCAATGGAGGAACCAAAATCATGTGCAATAAGCGCAGTATGATGCAAGAGGGGCCATGAATGACCTTAGAAAACTCGAAACCCTAGCAGAGCTCATGCACCAAGTCCCACATCGTTGGTGTAACTTTTAAGCTCGACATGACTTGAAATTTTTTCTCCGACTGCTTTGCTCATGCTGATGGACCTACATCGATGGAAGATAGGCTCTGTCCTACCGATTACATGATCTTCTTATCTCTGGGGCTTTTTGATCTCTGTGACCTAGCTCATGTCTCCTCGATGTTGTTTAACTGTTATTCATAGGGTTTTGATAGGCGTGACCTTATGTATCTCTTCCTGACATACATAAAACACTGAAATGAAGGATTTGTGACTTATTGATCAGGAAGACATATGTATCATCTCTCCAATAAGGGGCAATTATTCATGATATGAGAATCATCTTTGCTATATTTTGGCTAGGTTTGAAATGACAATGGAGCTGAATGATGAAATGACAAATGACAATAATGAGAGATCATGGGGAAGAAACTCAAAGGCACATAGATCCATTGCTTTGTGGTTTTTCTCTATTATGATCAAGGAAATATTTGTATGCACTACACAGAATGCCATATTTATGGGACTGCATAATGGATCTTGTCACACAATTTTGAGTGACTTGCCTTAATCATGAGATCAAAGTATGGTGATTTTCAGTGGGAGAAAGAAGACAAATGGATGGAGGCAGGTGAAAAATTTGGTAGTTTTCCAGTCCTAACAACAACCAAACAAAAGTTATCCAAACACATTGGTGAAACAAGAGAATGCATTAAGGAGATGTCTAACATCTACAAATATTGTCTCTGGTGGCCTACTATTGTTGATAGTTTTAGAAGCAAAATTGAAGCTACTGAATCAGAGTTGAATGATATTGGGAAGTGTTTTGACTTCTTCAAGGAAAAGGATGGAAAACAAAGAATAAGAGTTGGTGAGTTGCAAGTTGAGTTATTGTCTATGCAGAGATAGAGGGAAGACTTGGTTAAAACTTTCTGGTTGGTCAAAGAAATTGTTGAGGTCTAGTTGGATCATCACTCTGGCATGCTTTATGATGCAGAGGATTGTGAACAACAGTTCCTATCTCTGGACTGGTCATCTTCATTTGGGATGTTGGTTCTATAGGAAAGTGTGTGTGCAATAATGGTTTCTACAGTGCAAGCTTGGAAGAGGATTCGTCCAATTGTGAGAGAAAGGTACAAGAAAATTTTTTATGTGAAAAGTGTTATCTTTAATTGATTTCCTAAATTTTCTTATTTTGGCCCTTTTCCTTTGATGGCAAAAAGGGGGAGAAAAGCAAGAGAAAAACAAAAACAAAAGGAGGATTTGAATTTCTTGACAAAGGGGAAGTGCTTGGAGATTTTGCAGCATGGAGTTTTTGCAGTTTCTATGTTTTTGAGCTTTTGATGTCTTTCCATCAATGCCAAAGGGGGAGATTGTTGAGAAGTTTTTGATGTGGCATTGTTGTCATTGATGTCAAAACCTGGGATCTAGAAGGTTGTGCTCTGGATGATATACAAAAATGATCTATCTTATCATATGCTATGATGTTGTGTAGTATGGATGTTATCCTTGATCTCGATATGGTAGTACTTCTTTTTGGAACATCTACGGAAGACAGTTAAATGCATAATAATAAGACTAATCTTTTGATATTAGTTTTTGTACTTAAATCTCATTCTGAGTATCCTTGCTATCTAGACATTCATGTAGCATGTTACATGATTTTGGTATGTCTAATTGCATCCCTCCAGTTAGTACTAAAATTAATGTTGATCAAGAGTTGGTCTTGGTTGTGGCATTCCTATCAATTGATGTTGACCAAGATTTTGTCTTGGTTGTGGCATTCCCATTGGTTGAAGATTCTTAACTAGATATGCTACAAACATATATTGTGTTCTTAACCAGAACTAAATTCATGCATATGTAGATGCAACTTCATCAATTCACATTTTTTCTATTTTGTAATCAATGATTTTTATATTATTCAGGCAGTGAGCATTTTGGCAGCGAGCCCTTACAAAAATTACCTTAATCAGTGCCACCTTAATCGGTGCTTTATAATTCAGAATTAGCATTCTCTGTGGTTTTTCCCATCTTGGGTTTCCACAAATTTTGGTGTCTATTGTGCATGGTGTTGTTAAGTGCTCACATGTTCATATCTATTTTAATTAATATCCGATTGATTTAAGATTTCTTTGTATTAAGTAAAGAAAGGGAAAGTGTTTTGTGATAACTAATTCACCCACCCTCTTAGTTATCCAGACTATTCAACAGAGGGGGTGGGAGGGATAAACCTGAGAGAGAGGGAGAGGGAGAGACCTAAGAGAGAGGGAGAGGGACACAAAGTGAGAGAGAGGGGGTGGGAGGGAGAGACCTAAGTGAGTAGGAAAGAGAGGGAGTGGGAGATAGAGGGATGGGAGAAAGATACAAGGAGTGAGAGAGAGAGACTTGAGAGAGGGAGAGGGAGTCCCCAAGATAGAGGGGTGGGAGAGAGATAGAGGTAGATAGATAGAGAGAGGGATGTGGGGGGGAGATACTCAAGAGCGAGGGGGAAGAGAGATAGAGAGAGGGAGGGTGTGGGAGTGAGATACCTGAGAGAGGGAGAGAAAGATATAGGGAGTGAGATAGAGAGAGGGCATGTGAGAGAGATAGAGGGAGTGAGTGAGAGAGCGACCTGAGAGAGAGAGGGAGATACTTGAGAGAGAGGAAGGGAGATCTAGAGGGAGAGAGACAGAGGGAGTGAGAGAGGGAGGGAGTGGGAGAGAGATAGAGGGAGTGATTATGAGACGGAGAGGGGGTAGGAGGGGGAGACTTGAAAAAGAGAGAGGGAGAGGGGGTAGGAGGGATATACTTGAGAGAGAGGGGGGGAAAGGGGGTGGGAGGGAGAGAGATAGAGTGGGAGAGAGATAGAGTGAGAGAGAGAGGGAGAGGGGATAGGAGGGAGAGACTTGAGAGAGAGAGAGAGAGGGAGAGATATAGATGGAGTGTGAGAGAGAGAGGGAGTGGGAGAGAGATAGAGGGAGTGAGTGAGAGACTTGAGAGAGGGAGATGGGTTAAGAGGGAGAGACTTGAGAGAGAGATGGAGAGAGAAATATAATGACCTAAGAGAGGGAGATGGAGTGAGAGAGACAAAAATACCAGAGGAGGAGAGAGAGGGAGTGTGAGAAAGGGGATTGGAGAGATAGATTTATCTAGGTAGGGTGTGAGGGAATGAGACCTGAGAGAGGGGATTGGAGTGAGAGATTAGTCTAGGTAGCATGGGAGGGAGTGAGACTTGAGAGAGAGAGAGAGAGACTTCAAAAGGTTAGAGATTTATCCAATTAGGGTAAGGAGGCAAAGAGCATATGAAAGGTAAAACCTCAACAGTCCATCTATGATCATAAACCGTGCACTCTCAAAATTATCAAAGTGGTCGACCAAAGAGAGGGGAAAGTTATATTTTCTTCAAAGCAGGTCATTTTGTGAGTGCCAAATCTGGCACTCACCAAATGACACGTCATATTTTGCACTCACTAAATGACCTACTTTGGACGAGTGAATTGACAGGATTTACCAAATTTCCTTATATTTTTGTCTGTGTTCACCGTCATGTTTGCACGTCTTTCAGTGCAAGTTTATAAAAAAATTGTGATGGTGTTTACCTCTCTCTTAGTTATCTAAATATATAATTCTTTTTTCATTTTGATTCAGTTAAGGTTTTGACCATAACTTCTATTATAAATGTCTCTGCTTTTTGTCAAAAACCAACATATACTAGTTTTAAGATAGATTTTTACTCATTCATCAAAACGTGAAACAAATTATATATTTTTTAAATAGACTCTGTTCTACACACGATGAAAAAAAAATCAATTCTAGATTAGTTTTCAACAAAATTGGGGTTGGGGCATGCTCAAATTTCATCTTTTCAGGATGTGTCCACTTTCAAAATTCATAAAATATTATATATTCATTAAAAAATTATCCGAAAGAACAAGGATAAACTACATGGTCTTAGCTAATCTCTCACCATTCATATTTTTGAAATTATAAAAAAAAGTTAATCAAAAAGGGAGGAGCCCTCAAGCGCTATGCTGTTTTTTTTTTATAAAAACAAGACCTATTTTTCCCCCCCTTTTGAGACCCTTAATCTTCATTAATTTCAAAAAGAATTAGTAACTTAGAAAAAAAACTCGAAGCACTTCAACTCTTGTTCTTTCTACATCTTAAAATTTTGAGCGTAACTATCTTCATTTTCTCGTGCAAATCAGATTTTACTAATTTCAGATTAAAAAAAAAAAAAAAGTGGCATCTTAAGAGCCAAAATTGTGTCACGAATCCATGCACTTACCCTAGTGTGAAAAAGGGTTACATTTTTTTATTCTACATTTTACCCCAACTTTAGTGAGAGTATGACCCCATGTCAAACTCACACTAAAGTAGACATTCAAGAGACTTATGTATGCAACAATGACAAAGACACACAATCATACACTATCAAAGACCAAGAAAATAAAGGATCAAGCTTTGATCATCCCAACACGATGTGGAATGCGGTTGTTTGTCCAAGAAAAGGGGAAGGATCAAACCTCAAATGTCCAACTCGATGTGGAACATGTCTCAACTATTTTTCCATAACATGTGTGCTCACTTTGGGGTAGTGGAATCTCAGGCTGTCCATTAGGTGAGTATCCCAATGGGGTGGAAAATGAGAGAATCATATTAGGCTCCCATATCATACCAAAGTTATCCTCCTAACAACTTCAATAAGGCACCACAATGTTGAATGCTTATTATTATTATGTCTGCAGTTTTTTTTTTTTTTGTGTTCAAGGGGATCTTGCTTCATTCGTGTATGGTCTTCTTGTTAGGGACATGATAGTGTCTCCAAGAGAGGACAAGTCAAGAATAACATATTTAAACTTATGGAGCATTTTCCTCACTTCACATCATGCCACTAAGGGAAATTCATACACTTAGACATATCACACTCTTGGAGGACATCAAACCCAATGACACCACCAAGAAAAGGATGCATCATAAGAAAAAGAAAATTACACCATAAAATATGCAAAATGTTGAAATATGTCATCGTTGTATTCCCCCAATTTAAATTGGTTGCTAACACCATTTCTCTAAGAAACAAATTTAAAGTAGCCAATGTCCCATCCCAAGATATTAGAGCTTACCAGGAAAGCCCTATGCCAAGTCATATGTTCCTGAAATAGAGCTACAACGTGAAAAAGGAAGGAGGGATTACCCCTAAAAGTACAAAAGGGATCTATGGATTTGGGGTTAGTATATATTTTATACAATGTTGTCATAGAGCTTGAAAATGACATCATTCCACAAATACTTATAGAACTAGAAGAATGACACAAAGAGAGCAAAAACAAAGCAAAAGCCTTCAGGTCCACATGGAAGAAACCTAAATATCTCGACACCTTGCATCATCCCCAAAAGGAAAACACAAGACGAATGAAAAAAAGATAAAATGTTTACGACATATAGAAGAATGTAGATACATATAGAGGAATGCACAGAAAGAGAGAGATATGTCAAATGAAATAGCACGGGGGATCACATTACGCACATGCAAGCACATAAAGAAACATGAAAAATAAAAACAATTAAAAATACTAGTAAGGCACATGCGATTCAACCTATAGTAGGTCATCCACATCCCAAGCTTGATCGATATAAATGAAAGTTGGACAACTAGACAACGGGACACCATCAAGTGTCATATTAGGACACATACCAAGTTCAACAATATTTTTATGATATTTTTCATTTAAGCTCATAGAAGAGGAAAATAATGAATCTAACTCATTATGCACTTGCTCATCAATATTTATGATATCAATTTCATCATCTAGATTCATCACAACAGGAGGTCAAATGATAATGTATCTGGAAGGTTCTTATTTATGTTGCAGTGAGGATATATAATCATCATGTATTGCTTCAGGTAAGTTCAAAATTTGATTTTTTGTGCTGCTCTTTTTTTCTTTATTTTGTAACATACAAGCAATAACATGACATCTACACCTATGCTCTCTAGCATTTCGGTTTCACTTCAACCTATTGTCAATTTGCATTTTTGTAGGAGTGGTTTTATCAATCATAGGATTCTTTACTTCCTTTAGAAGAGGAACAAAAGGAACCATAGGAGGTTGTTCAACCACTTTCTTTTTAGCTTTGTAAACTTGTTTAACTTTAGGAGATAGAACAAAATTGTTTTGGTTATCTCGTGATCTCTTATAGGAAATGGTAGGAATATTTGTCATAGGTTGTTCTTAGATATTTGGAAGGGGTTTTAGTTCAATCATTGGTTCATCAAGGATAGGTGGATCAATCACGGGTTGAGGCATGTTTCTAAGGGATAATTTTGCTATGCGTTTTGGCTTAAACTTTTGATATGCTTTGAAAATGTATTCTTCACTAGGTCTAATAGGCTCAATAGGCTTGGGCCAAAAGAAATCGAATGAAAATTTCCCTCGAGAAGACACAAGATTAAAGCCACTATGATACACAATAAAGATTTCATTACAAAAGGGAAACTTTAAACATTGATGCACAACCAACGAGATGACATTCATGGAGTGAAGCCATGGGTAGCCTAACTTCACATGAAATTGGTTTGACAATGGGATGATGTTGAATGATACATTTAATGTTTTCATCCAAATTTTAAAGGGAGATCTATCAATCCTATCGTAGGACAAGAAAAACCATTATGCGTTTTGATCCATGATTTTGGTTTATCATATGTATCTTAATAGAGTTCATGGACAAATAGGAATTCTTCAGTGATCAAATTCTCTCCACAAACAGGATCAATTAATATCCCATTAGTAGGCTTGTCATTGATTTTGTTGACTATGTAAAGAGAACCATTTGGTGCATGTTTAATTATGTCTTTTTGTGAGAAATAAATATCAAGAGGCATTTTGGTTGATCCCTTATGAGGTTTAGCTTCGATAAATGACACCACTTTAGCTGTTTCATCCACATTTTCATATTTTATGGTTTTTGTCATCTGTGTCAACATTTATCACGTCATTCTTTGTTTCACTAGCTTTGACAAATGAAATGGTGTGTTTTGGCATGGGATTTGTAAATATTTGTAATTTTTGGTTAGGAGTAGCTATGGAATTTCTACCTTGATTGTTCACACCTCCAATTTGTAGATGATTAGAATCAAGAAGGTCTTGCACAAGATGTTTAATATGCTTACATTATTTTGTATCATGTTCATTTTATCGGTGGTAATGGAAATAAGAATTTGGTCTATACATTGTAGGTATTGGTTGATTAGGATCATGAGCTCTAACAGGAGGTAGGGAATGCATATTCTTTTCTATGAGTTGTATCATGATATTGTGAAGGGTATCGGGTAAAGGGGTAAATTTTCTATTCCTATTCGCAAGGGCATATGAATATTTCATCTTTATAGAAACCGCATGGTTATCATCTTGTTGATTTGGTTGAGGGGAATTAAGTTGTAAAAATCCCCTATTTTGCTTCTTGAAAGGTTGGTAACTATTTTGAGTTGTGGATTCTGACTTTTCAAGATGGCTAAGGGGTTTTTTCACATCATGACCATAAGTCGTATTTTGATAATCATAAAGGGTTGTACATAACTATGTAAAGGATGGGAATCTCAACATCTCAAGTTTTCTTTGTAATTTGGCAATAAACATTATTTGAAGGTCAAAATCAAGAATCTTAATGTTTATTTGTGAATAAAGCATGTGATATCTTGCTATGAAATTAGTCACTTTCTCATCATCATTTTGTTTACATGTCACTAAATCAGCTAGGGTCATCTTGGGACCAATGTGAATGTGGAAGTGGTTGTAAAAGGCATCAACAAGCTCATTGAATGAACCAATTGAATTATTTAGTAAAGAAGAGAACCACTCTAAAGAAATATCCATCAAGGATCTAGGAAATAGTTTAGCCAAGAGTTTATCTTCAAAGATGAAATCACTACATAGGGTTGTAAAAGTGGAAACATGGCTAACAGGATCTCCTTTGCCACCATATTTCTCAAATCTAGGAACTTTTATACCTTGTGGAATTTGTGCTCTCAATATCTCTAGGAATAATGGATTGGTTTTTGATGTGTTGTGAAGGTTGACCATTATTTTGATTTAGGGTTGTAACTTGTTGTTGAAGGGATACCATGCTTTGCATAAGTGTGTTAAGGATGACATCATTGTTATTCATGTAAGGTGGAGAGGAATAAGGTGGAGTGGTGTATATATGCAGAGGACAATTGAATTGTAAATTTTTGAGGAGGATGGTTGAGGAGATATTGTATTTGAATGCACAAAGCTAGAAGGATTCCTAGTGGAAATACCTAAGGAAGTGTTCACAATGCTAGTAGGTTGGATTGTTGTGGTAACTTGAGTACTACTTTATGTAGGAATGGAAATGGGTATTGTAGAAGGAGGAATTGAAGTTCCACCTTGGCTTTGGGTACACCCCAAAGCTTGGGTACAACTATTCATGATAGGGATAGTTTTGTTAACATTATGCACATTACTTGTAGGAAGTGAAGTCATGGGAAAGGAAGTATGCATACTATGATCTTCATAGAGGGTTGATTATCAACACTATTAGGAAGAGAGCTAGAAAACACAAGATCCCCAATGAACGAGATATCACAGGATGGAATGAGTCTTGAACTATGTCTCACAATATTATTTATAATAGGATACCAAGTTGTAAAGCTCATACAAGTTTTACAAACTTGGTGTGCAAACCCAAAATGGAAAGAGGCTTAAAATGCAATGCAGTGACCTAGAATGAAATGTGTAAATGCAATTTTCCAGATTCTAAACAAGGTAATTTATTGATTACACTATACAACAATCTGAAAATGAAATGTTGTAAATAATTTTTTTAATTTAGACAATGCACTAAATAAACCAAATTAAGCTCAATCTAATGAAATGAATGAAATAGAAAATCAGAAACTGTAACAAAGATCTAATAGTAGTAAAAAAAAGCACAAAAATGAAGTTTTTAAATTCCAGAAATGCAGATTCATGTTTGATCAGGGACACATTCGCCTGAAAGGTGAATGGGTCCTAGATTAGGGTTTTGAAATTGAATTTTATAGATTTTCAAGCCTTTTTTAATGAATTTCAGATTCAGGTCTACTATAGGAAGTTTTAGACCTTTAATTTTCTGTAAATGTAATGTGAAATGCAAGTTGAAAATGTGATAAAATGATGAACTAAAAGACCTAGTTTGATATGCAAATTTATCTTCAATTTTCAAATGCAAGATAATATGATCTAAATGATATGCAAGATGAATGATTTTTTTGTATTTTCAGATTTAAAGAATGCAAACAATGTAATTCTAAAACCCTATATGAGATGCAAATTTGAATGCAAAATAAGACACCCTAAATGAGATCTAATTCAATGAAAATGGATGTAAATGAATGCAAGATCTAATCTAAGATGAAATGAACTCCAAAATCATAAAACTACAATGCTCAAAAAGTTGGGTTCACCAAAATGAAACGTAAGAAAAGAGGGTGATTAAAATTGAGATTAACAAGAAGATAAACCACCCTCTTTCACTACTTATTTCATTTAATTATGCATAGACGAACATCAAAAAACAAACCTAACTGATATAATAGTAAAAAGGTAGGTTTTAAAATGGTAAAATGATGTGTACCTATTGCAAAAAAGTGCTTTTTCGAGCCTCACTAAGGACTCATTCGACCAATGGTGAATGGGTCCTTGTTAGGGTTATGGAAAAATAGTTTTTGGGTCATGTTCTTCAATGTATGCACTCCCAGATCCGAGGTGTTCAGCTCCTAAAAGTCAAAAATAAATTATGTAGAAGGATTTATGTGATCTTGCAAGAAAAATGACAACTTTGACAATTTTGCAACTTTGATAATTTTTGCAACTTTTTCTCTTCAATTGATCTTGAATCTAAAACCTATAATCACACATCAAGAGAGAAGAACAATGTTGATTTTTAGGGAATAGGGGATTGCCTTCGTCAAACCCCATTTTGGTAATTAAACCTTGAATTGAAATAATGCATAAAAGGAAAGATGAATGAACAATGTAATGCTACACCTCACCAATCCTCAATTAAACCTTGGAGTACAAATCAAAAATCTTGAATGAAGTGGCCTCAAAGAATGTAGATATTGATCACAACACTTGATTAGAAACAACACCTTGAATATGCTTGAATAGGTTCTTCAATGCTACATCCACACATTAGCTCTACCACATGCATGATGCACTATGCATTTGACATGATGATATGATCTTTTATTTTTTCAATAAACTTCAATAATCTACCTTTGAATGCCTTTGAAACTCTCTTGAATACTCTCTTGATCATAAAATTTATATAATTCTTGAAGACTTGAAGTTGCTAGGTGAAACTATGTGAAATAACCTTATATTTATACTTAACTTAAGATTAAATCTCGAAATTCAAATAACACAAGATGACATCAGACCTAAGATTTGAATTCATTAAAATACCACCAAAAACATATCCCAAGGGGGGGTCCTAAGTTAAGTGAGGACTCTTTCGCCATAGGGTGAATGGGTCCTAGCATACTTAACTAGGACACACTTCAAGGGATGTGAAATGATATGCAAAAAGGGGGACCCAGTGAGGACCCATTTTCCAAGTGGAAAATGGGTCCTAGGTCACTAGCCTAGGACACATTCCTTGCAAAATTAAGTGTTGTGTAATATTATTTAAGATTTTTGGGCTTTATCCCTCAAAAAATGCAATAAATTAGGCTTGGATTTGAATTTAAGGGGCCAATTAAGCTCAAATTAGCCTCAATTAATTAATAAAGCCCTAGTTAGTATGAAAGTGTAAAGATACACTTTACAACACCCTAAATAAGGCATCATTAAATCTATTTTATTATTAATTATTGATTTCCAAATTAAGTGTGAAAAAGGGTTACTTTTTTCAACGCTACAAAAAATCAAACAAATATTACAAAAAAATAGTTAGCAAACATAACAAGGATTGGAACACTTAAATCTCTTATGCATTATGGGCTTACAACAAAAGAATTCATATATCTACAATAAATAAACCATACAAACTTGTTTACGATGTGAATTCAATAATTACCTTAGAGTTAGAAATTCCCTCTTTGAGAATCTCTCTCAGTGGCCTTATTGATGATAACACTTATAGAGAACACCAATTGTAACAACTTGAAATGCTCGATGAACAGTATATAAACACTCTCAAACATCTCCAAGATTATTCTAAAATAATGAAACATATGTATAATGATAATGTCCTTCTTTGTTCTTTCAATAAAAGGGATTTGGTCTTGTATTAAAATCAACACAATGTCAACACTTCTCTAGATGAGAAAGGAAATTTTAGCCCAAACTGGTTAGGACCCTATATCATTGATGAAGACTATGGGTCTGGAGCATATAAAATTAAGGCAATGGATGGTACACCTCTCAAAGAACCTATAAATGGTGTTCCTTTGTGTAGATATTACACTTAAAAATTCTTTTAAATGGTATGTGTGATAAAGAATGTTGGTATATTAAGTAGATAGCTTCTATTTTATGTCACATTGCTTCATTCTTGACATACATGTTTGTGTGTCTTGAATTATTTTGAGTAATTGTTCATTTACTTGTATTATTACTTCTTTATGCATATCATTAAATTATGTGTGTGATGTGTTAAATTAGATCATTATATGTATTTAATTTTACATTTAATTAGATCATAAGGGAATCTAGTTTAACGTGATTAAACTTAACCCAAAATGTAGCATATAAGTAGACATAAGTATTTAATTAGATCACATTCCTAACATAGAAATTAGATCATTAAAGAATTTATTAAATAATCTCATCAATATTGCTTAATAGATCATATCAACATCTAATTTAAAAGAACACATAACTCATAAAAACAAAATCATACTCATATATAGATCATAAGATTCATATACATCAATTCACCACAGTAGAAAAATGCGGTATTTCATAAGAAAATACATCTAAATAGTTCTATGACTACTAGACTCCTCAAGGCCTAGTGGTGGTGCCCATCATGAGATGATGGCTCAAGAATATCCCTTGGAGCTAATCTTCTCCCATAGACCATCTAACTATCCTACTGTTGTGGCCTCACATACACGTGTTGTGATGTATTCCTGCTCTATTAATCCCTCTCTGCTCATACCCTACTCAGTTCCTCCCATAGAATGGCTTGTGCCTTGCCCTCGATAGGAACTCAAGTGGCTCTAATCTCCTCATGTGCAGCCCTAAGCTCCTCATGTGTAGCCCTGATCTCATTGTAGGGAGCTCTCACATGCTCCTCTCTAGCTATAGCCTGCTCCTCTCTAGCTCTAACCTCATCAATGGTGCTCATCACATCATCATAAGATTTCCTCCACCATGACAGGAGATCGAATAAATTAGTATGGCACCCTACACTCAATGGTTTCCTATGCTCAACCCGTATTGGCTAGTGTGGGAGCATTGATGGAACCATGTCTACACTAACTCAGCTGAAGAATTCGAGCCAATCTCGTGTATCAACTATAACAAAGAAACCATAAAATAAGTCAAAAAAAGATATGATATATAAGCATAAGAAACACCCTCATCACCCTCAAGGAGAATTAGATGATTGATTTGAATGCCTCCAAGTTAATGCTCACAAAACAAATAGACATGAAACATTAATTAAATCACATGAAAACTTGATGAATTGCTAACATGATACTTGATTGATAATAGATGTTGTAAACTCTAATAATTTTTCTCTCAACAGATTTTTAGAATGCTCAAAATTTTCAATCATTTCATTAGGACTTAAAATGGTGAGAAGGATGTGTATTTATATACATTTCTTTAATTTTCCACAAAAGTAATTATGGATAGTTGATAAATGAATTCAAAAATTCTAAATGTTAATATGCTGACAATGACATTTAAATTGGGGCCAAAACAAGTTGGAAAAAGGGGCTAGTGCCCTTGTCCAAACTTATTTTGGGCCTTTAAGTGTCTTTAAATAAATATTAATGGATAATTCTTAATTTAAGCAATTTTTTGAATATGATCATAAAATGAGAAAATTAAGAGCACAAATAGGTCTTAGAACATAGGGGAGCTAAACCTAGTGTGATATTGTTAAAGGTGACAATTTATGATACTACACAACAAAATGATAAAAAATCTTGGAATTCATCATTATTTAAAAGGATTATAATTATATTTTAATACAATATTATTAAGGCATGATATGCTCATAAATATAAGTACATTTAACAAGTCCGTGTTTCTTCAAGTACTAAATGATCATTATATTGAATAGAGGCAATCAAATAGTCTTCTAAAAAACTTCTTAGTAACAAGTAAGCCATCCTTTCTAGGCTTTCTCTCCAAACAATTTCTCAAGGAAACAACCACATGTTGCAAATAGGTGCATTAGTTTTAATGAATTTTGAATCTCATAAAAGAATTCTAAATGTATGTTTTTGATAAAAGGGTAAAACGGGTTTTACAGGGACTCAAAACCACAGCGTTTGCAAAACAGAAAAGAGGACACCAAAGTCCAACCAAAAAGACCAGCTGCCCAAAAAAAGATCAACAACAACCAAATGAAAAAGACCAGAAAGGTCAAGTCGAAAGGAACAACAAAGTAAGCACCAAAAAAACCCCAGCCATTAATTCAGAGTCTTGAGGACAGACTCTGTCTCCACCTCCAGATTTTGCATATCATTGACACCCTTTTTAAAAGTTTGAATCATATTTGAAGTAGGGGGGACCTTGCGCTTCAGATTGGCTCTGGTTCTTTTGGAAATTCCTGCATCCGTCTCCTGGCTTTTGTCCTTTGTTTCCTCCAGATCCACCACCAGAGAAACTTGTTGGGCTTTATCTATCTTTTCAGTCATCGCGTTAATGATAATGGAATTGTACCGTGCCATACGGTTGTTTTGCTTAGCAACGGTTTTGATGGTATTCCTTATGTTCTCAACCTTGGAATCAATATTTTTGTTACTGTGATCTACATCTTTCTTTTCAATCTCTGCAATCTTTGCACCCAGCTCTTCAATCTTGCTTTGCAGGGCCCAATTTTTTATTTTCAACTCATTAATTTCAATGAATGTCCATTCCAAGAGTTTGAAGTGGGACTCAGAATTGGTTTTGGCTAGGTTCAGAATATCTAGAGAGGGCTCTTTTCCAGTATTAGGACAAGTTTTCTCAGGGTTAGGAATGACAAGGGAGTAATCATTAATGTGTTTATCCGACAGAGGATCAGCACAAAGCTTAGTTTTGTTGGCATCAGATTCCTCTGACTCAGAGGATTCTTCGAAATAAGAAACAAGGCTTTTGGCTTGGGGTTTCTTGTCAATAGAGTTGTTCTTAAGGGAGGGGCTATTAGGCTCAAGCTCAACGTGGTTTTTACCAAAATTCCTAGAAGGGACAGCATGCAAGCTTAGGAATTTTCTAGCCAGACTAGAGTTAGGTAGATACTCTGAGCCACTGGGCTCAGTGTCATCACTCTCAGAATCAAGGATAGTTTCCAGAATAGTGGGAGCAGGCATATAGAAATGTTAAACAATCAAACTTATTAACCCATTGTGCAAAATGGGGAATCTTTTAGGGTTTTTCTTATTATCCTCCATGCTTTTCTTCAAGGAACAGAAAAGATAATAGGGGAGAGAGACCCTAACCTTGTATCAGAAGTGATTGAGAAGAGCAAAGTGATAGCCATAGAATTTGGTGAAGCGCCTGTCCATCATAATGTACTCCATGATGACGCACATAACCTTTCTCCAAATAGCCTTTATGGAGTCACCATCGAAGTATCTATTTGTATTTTTAACCAGACTTAGCCTTTCTTTGTCCTTTTTAGGAAATATGATCACAGCTTCATTGGAAAAAGCCCTGTCCCTAAAGAACTTCTTCTCTTCAGTAGATAACCCCGTGACATCAACAATAAGATTTTCACTGAGCTCCACATCCCTACCAAATAGGGTCAAGTTTCCATTATTCCAATTTTCAACAAAGAGATCCGTAGCCTCCTGGTTAGAACCATGAAGCTTCTCCAGGAAAGGAAGCAACCCTCCACTTTTAACCTTACTCCAAGCCTTGGCATTTTTCATGTGTGTATCATAGCTATCCAGCTCAATTCGCTTTCTGTCTCCTCCCATTTCGGCCGACACAGTGCGGTAGACCCAAATGAAAGCTTTACTAAAATTGGCCCCGCCAAATCTAAGAACCCACAAAGCATGCAGAGTTTTCTTGCATATTACATCGCTGGGCTCGGTCCCATGCACTCTAATAATTATGATGTGAAAGATCCAACTTGCCCTCATTAAAGGGATAACACGTCGCTTTTCCATGTGATTTATCATAATTTAATAGGGCACAAACATTAGAGTTTAGATCACTAGTATTAAGCCAGGTACGCACATCTTTACTCCTAACTCCTTCATTAGCGAAAAAATCCGCAACAGCATTGGCTTCTCTATAAGCATGTGATATTTTAACTTTTTCAAATTTAGCCAAAGTCAATATGGCATCCTCAACCCATGATTTAATGGTCCACGAGGGGGAGACTTGCCACAGAGGTAGTCAATTATGTTTTTGGAATCTCCTTCAAGCCACAGATTTTTAATGTTAAGACTTTGGGCTAAATTTATGATGTGAAAAGCACTAACAGCCTCCGCCAGATGATTAGTTTGAGAGCCAAGAGGAGAAGCAATCGCTCCAATGAAATTTCCAAAGGAATCCCTTATAACTCCACCATAGCTCTCCGCCCCCGGATTGCCTTTAGTCGCACCATCAAAGTTAGCTTTGATCCAACCGTTTGGCGGAAAAGACTAGCAAACACCCTCTCTATCCTTCTTGGCCTTCATTATAGTTCTAGAAAAATCTAGACTTATGTTCCAATCCTTAGCAACAGTTAAGTCATAGAGCGAATGCTCTGCTTTCATGGGCATGTTGTCCTTCTAAACCAAGGCATTGAAATTTTCTTTCAGGGATCTGACAATTTTATCAAAGACAATATCTACAGAGGCTTCTTTGCCCCTATAAATTCTATTGTTGCATTCTTTCCAGAGGCCCCAAGCAACATGAGGGAAGGATAAATCCCATAAAAGCCTGAGCATAGGATTTCTTGTCAGGGTTTTCCATTGAGTGAAGAAATCTTCAATGGACGAAGGGAAAACCCAAGGAAGGTGCCATAACTTGATGATTTTTCCCAGATAGAAGCAGCAAATGAGTAATGAAGGAATAAATGACGCACAGATTCAACCTCCATCTTACAAAGAAAGCATCTATTAGAATTTGAAATCCGCGTTTACACAGTTTATCAATCGTGAGCACCTTGTTTTGGAGAAGGATCCAGAAGAAGATATTAATTTTAGGTATCAAGTGTTTGAACCAAGCTTTAGACCAGAAGGGAGGATGGTCCAAAGAGGAATTAGTCCTGGAAAAAGCAGATGACATTGAAAAATTTCTAGAGGGTTCATCTATCCAAACCGCATGATCATCCAGCTGCTCAGAACTAAGTCTAACAACCATCAGAGAAGACTGGATAGGAGCCAAAGCCTAACTAACACTGCACAAGTTCACCAAATTACCATTTGCTTTGTAATCTTTCACATAAGTTCCAAACCGTGCCTTACAAATCTCTACCCATTCACTGAAGGAATTGATTTTTATAATGTGCTCCTTAAAAAGCCATCTATCCTCCTAGAATCTGGTGTGATTACCATTTCTCACTTGCCATCCAATACCATCATCCACAATATTTTTACCATTGATTATATTATTCTAGCATGTAGACCCTCTGGGAAGAAGGTGGGGGTTCTTCTTTATAATGGAGGAGCAATTTTTTTCTAAATATTTGCTAGCTAGGATATCAATCCACTCCCCAAAAGAAGAGGAGATTCTCCATATTTGTTTAGCTAAGAGGATTTTATTGACAATTATGATTCTTCTTAAACCAAGTCCTCTGGCCTTTTTAGGTCTACAAACCAGATTCCAACCAATTAAGGGAAGTCTTTTTTTTTCCTCAACACCCGACCAAAGAAATCTTTTTTGAATTTTTTCAATGGCATCAACAAATTTAGCAGGAATCTTAAATAGGCTCAGGGCATAGACAGGCAGATTCTGGAGAGAGGCTTTGAGGAGCTGAAGTTTTTCGGCTTGACTTAGCAGGGCTCCTTTCTATCCCGCCCGCAAGCTTCTTGCTGAATCTTTCAACCAACGAGATCCAGAAAGACTCAGGAGGTTTCAAGCTTAATGGTAGACCAAGGTAGGTGGCAGGAAAGGAATCCACCCTGCAACCCAGAATTCTGGCAATTTTGGTCTATCTATGATCTGGAGTGTTGAAGAAAAACAAAGAATTTTTTTGATTGTTGATCAACTGTCCTGAAGCTCTCCCATAATTGTCAAGCAACTATTTTATAGATTGCCTTCAGACACCGTTGTTTGACCCATTAGCATAGTGTCATCAACGAATTGTTGATGGGAACACACCAGATTGCCC
>CM021108.1:382038550-382125771 GCA_007115665.2 Sequoiadendron giganteum
TCATGCCACTAAGGGAAATTCATACACTTAGACATATCACACTCTTGGAGGACATCAAACCCAATGACACCACCAAGAAAAGGATGCATCATAAGAAAAAGAAAATTACACCATAAAATATGCAAAATGTTGAAATATGTCATCGTTGTATTCCCCCAATTTAAATTGGTTGCTAACACCATTTCTCTAAGAAACAAATTTAAAGTAGCCAATGTCCCATCCCAAGATATTAGAGCTTACCAGGAAAGCCCTATGCCAAGTCATATGTTCCTGAAATAGAGCTACAACGTGAAAAAGGAAGGAGGGATTACCCCTAAAAGTACAAAAGGGATCTATGGATTTGGGGTTAGTATATATTTTATACAATGTTGTCATAGAGCTTGAAAATGACATCATTCCACAAATACTTATAGAACTAGAAGAATGACACAAAGAGAGCAAAAACAAAGCAAAAGCCTTCAGGTCCACATGGAAGAAACCTAAATATCTCGACACCTTGCATCATCCCCAAAAGGAAAACACAAGACGAATGAAAAAAAGATAAAATGTTTACGACATATAGAAGAATGTAGATACATATAGAGGAATGCACAGAAAGAGAGAGATATGTCAAATGAAATAGCACGGGGGATCACATTACGCACATGCAAGCACATAAAGAAACATGAAAAATAAAAACAATTAAAAATACTAGTAAGGCACATGCGATTCAACCTATAGTAGGTCATCCACATCCCAAGCTTGATCGATATAAATGAAAGTTGGACAACTAGACAACGGGACACCATCAAGTGTCATATTAGGACACATACCAAGTTCAACAATATTTTTATGATATTTTTCATTTAAGCTCATAGAAGAGGAAAATAATGAATCTAACTCATTATGCACTTGCTCATCAATATTTATGATATCAATTTCATCATCTAGATTCATCACAACAGGAGGTCAAATGATAATGTATCTGGAAGGTTCTTATTTATGTTGCAGTGAGGATATATAATCATCATGTATTGCTTCAGGTAAGTTCAAAATTTGATTTTTTGTGCTGCTCTTTTTTTCTTTATTTTGTAACATACAAGCAATAACATGACATCTACACCTATGCTCTCTAGCATTTCGGTTTCACTTCAACCTATTGTCAATTTGCATTTTTGTAGGAGTGGTTTTATCAATCATAGGATTCTTTACTTCCTTTAGAAGAGGAACAAAAGGAACCATAGGAGGTTGTTCAACCACTTTCTTTTTAGCTTTGTAAACTTGTTTAACTTTAGGAGATAGAACAAAATTGTTTTGGTTATCTCGTGATCTCTTATAGGAAATGGTAGGAATATTTGTCATAGGTTGTTCTTAGATATTTGGAAGGGGTTTTAGTTCAATCATTGGTTCATCAAGGATAGGTGGATCAATCACGGGTTGAGGCATGTTTCTAAGGGATAATTTTGCTATGCGTTTTGGCTTAAACTTTTGATATGCTTTGAAAATGTATTCTTCACTAGGTCTAATAGGCTCAATAGGCTTGGGCCAAAAGAAATCGAATGAAAATTTCCCTCGAGAAGACACAAGATTAAAGCCACTATGATACACAATAAAGATTTCATTACAAAAGGGAAACTTTAAACATTGATGCACAACCAACGAGATGACATTCATGGAGTGAAGCCATGGGTAGCCTAACTTCACATGAAATTGGTTTGACAATGGGATGATGTTGAATGATACATTTAATGTTTTCATCCAAATTTTAAAGGGAGATCTATCAATCCTATCGTAGGACAAGAAAAACCATTATGCGTTTTGATCCATGATTTTGGTTTATCATATGTATCTTAATAGAGTTCATGGACAAATAGGAATTCTTCAGTGATCAAATTCTCTCCACAAACAGGATCAATTAATATCCCATTAGTAGGCTTGTCATTGATTTTGTTGACTATGTAAAGAGAACCATTTGGTGCATGTTTAATTATGTCTTTTTGTGAGAAATAAATATCAAGAGGCATTTTGGTTGATCCCTTATGAGGTTTAGCTTCGATAAATGACACCACTTTAGCTGTTTCATCCACATTTTCATATTTTATGGTTTTTGTCATCTGTGTCAACATTTATCACGTCATTCTTTGTTTCACTAGCTTTGACAAATGAAATGGTGTGTTTTGGCATGGGATTTGTAAATATTTGTAATTTTTGGTTAGGAGTAGCTATGGAATTTCTACCTTGATTGTTCACACCTCCAATTTGTAGATGATTAGAATCAAGAAGGTCTTGCACAAGATGTTTAATATGCTTACATTATTTTGTATCATGTTCATTTTATCGGTGGTAATGGAAATAAGAATTTGGTCTATACATTGTAGGTATTGGTTGATTAGGATCATGAGCTCTAACAGGAGGTAGGGAATGCATATTCTTTTCTATGAGTTGTATCATGATATTGTGAAGGGTATCGGGTAAAGGGGTAAATTTTCTATTCCTATTCGCAAGGGCATATGAATATTTCATCTTTATAGAAACCGCATGGTTATCATCTTGTTGATTTGGTTGAGGGGAATTAAGTTGTAAAAATCCCCTATTTTGCTTCTTGAAAGGTTGGTAACTATTTTGAGTTGTGGATTCTGACTTTTCAAGATGGCTAAGGGGTTTTTTCACATCATGACCATAAGTCGTATTTTGATAATCATAAAGGGTTGTACATAACTATGTAAAGGATGGGAATCTCAACATCTCAAGTTTTCTTTGTAATTTGGCAATAAACATTATTTGAAGGTCAAAATCAAGAATCTTAATGTTTATTTGTGAATAAAGCATGTGATATCTTGCTATGAAATTAGTCACTTTCTCATCATCATTTTGTTTACATGTCACTAAATCAGCTAGGGTCATCTTGGGACCAATGTGAATGTGGAAGTGGTTGTAAAAGGCATCAACAAGCTCATTGAATGAACCAATTGAATTATTTAGTAAAGAAGAGAACCACTCTAAAGAAATATCCATCAAGGATCTAGGAAATAGTTTAGCCAAGAGTTTATCTTCAAAGATGAAATCACTACATAGGGTTGTAAAAGTGGAAACATGGCTAACAGGATCTCCTTTGCCACCATATTTCTCAAATCTAGGAACTTTTATACCTTGTGGAATTTGTGCTCTCAATATCTCTAGGAATAATGGATTGGTTTTTGATGTGTTGTGAAGGTTGACCATTATTTTGATTTAGGGTTGTAACTTGTTGTTGAAGGGATACCATGCTTTGCATAAGTGTGTTAAGGATGACATCATTGTTATTCATGTAAGGTGGAGAGGAATAAGGTGGAGTGGTGTATATATGCAGAGGACAATTGAATTGTAAATTTTTGAGGAGGATGGTTGAGGAGATATTGTATTTGAATGCACAAAGCTAGAAGGATTCCTAGTGGAAATACCTAAGGAAGTGTTCACAATGCTAGTAGGTTGGATTGTTGTGGTAACTTGAGTACTACTTTATGTAGGAATGGAAATGGGTATTGTAGAAGGAGGAATTGAAGTTCCACCTTGGCTTTGGGTACACCCCAAAGCTTGGGTACAACTATTCATGATAGGGATAGTTTTGTTAACATTATGCACATTACTTGTAGGAAGTGAAGTCATGGGAAAGGAAGTATGCATACTATGATCTTCATAGAGGGTTGATTATCAACACTATTAGGAAGAGAGCTAGAAAACACAAGATCCCCAATGAACGAGATATCACAGGATGGAATGAGTCTTGAACTATGTCTCACAATATTATTTATAATAGGATACCAAGTTGTAAAGCTCATACAAGTTTTACAAACTTGGTGTGCAAACCCAAAATGGAAAGAGGCTTAAAATGCAATGCAGTGACCTAGAATGAAATGTGTAAATGCAATTTTCCAGATTCTAAACAAGGTAATTTATTGATTACACTATACAACAATCTGAAAATGAAATGTTGTAAATAATTTTTTTAATTTAGACAATGCACTAAATAAACCAAATTAAGCTCAATCTAATGAAATGAATGAAATAGAAAATCAGAAACTGTAACAAAGATCTAATAGTAGTAAAAAAAAGCACAAAAATGAAGTTTTTAAATTCCAGAAATGCAGATTCATGTTTGATCAGGGACACATTCGCCTGAAAGGTGAATGGGTCCTAGATTAGGGTTTTGAAATTGAATTTTATAGATTTTCAAGCCTTTTTTAATGAATTTCAGATTCAGGTCTACTATAGGAAGTTTTAGACCTTTAATTTTCTGTAAATGTAATGTGAAATGCAAGTTGAAAATGTGATAAAATGATGAACTAAAAGACCTAGTTTGATATGCAAATTTATCTTCAATTTTCAAATGCAAGATAATATGATCTAAATGATATGCAAGATGAATGATTTTTTTGTATTTTCAGATTTAAAGAATGCAAACAATGTAATTCTAAAACCCTATATGAGATGCAAATTTGAATGCAAAATAAGACACCCTAAATGAGATCTAATTCAATGAAAATGGATGTAAATGAATGCAAGATCTAATCTAAGATGAAATGAACTCCAAAATCATAAAACTACAATGCTCAAAAAGTTGGGTTCACCAAAATGAAACGTAAGAAAAGAGGGTGATTAAAATTGAGATTAACAAGAAGATAAACCACCCTCTTTCACTACTTATTTCATTTAATTATGCATAGACGAACATCAAAAAACAAACCTAACTGATATAATAGTAAAAAGGTAGGTTTTAAAATGGTAAAATGATGTGTACCTATTGCAAAAAAGTGCTTTTTCGAGCCTCACTAAGGACTCATTCGACCAATGGTGAATGGGTCCTTGTTAGGGTTATGGAAAAATAGTTTTTGGGTCATGTTCTTCAATGTATGCACTCCCAGATCCGAGGTGTTCAGCTCCTAAAAGTCAAAAATAAATTATGTAGAAGGATTTATGTGATCTTGCAAGAAAAATGACAACTTTGACAATTTTGCAACTTTGATAATTTTTGCAACTTTTTCTCTTCAATTGATCTTGAATCTAAAACCTATAATCACACATCAAGAGAGAAGAACAATGTTGATTTTTAGGGAATAGGGGATTGCCTTCGTCAAACCCCATTTTGGTAATTAAACCTTGAATTGAAATAATGCATAAAAGGAAAGATGAATGAACAATGTAATGCTACACCTCACCAATCCTCAATTAAACCTTGGAGTACAAATCAAAAATCTTGAATGAAGTGGCCTCAAAGAATGTAGATATTGATCACAACACTTGATTAGAAACAACACCTTGAATATGCTTGAATAGGTTCTTCAATGCTACATCCACACATTAGCTCTACCACATGCATGATGCACTATGCATTTGACATGATGATATGATCTTTTATTTTTTCAATAAACTTCAATAATCTACCTTTGAATGCCTTTGAAACTCTCTTGAATACTCTCTTGATCATAAAATTTATATAATTCTTGAAGACTTGAAGTTGCTAGGTGAAACTATGTGAAATAACCTTATATTTATACTTAACTTAAGATTAAATCTCGAAATTCAAATAACACAAGATGACATCAGACCTAAGATTTGAATTCATTAAAATACCACCAAAAACATATCCCAAGGGGGGGTCCTAAGTTAAGTGAGGACTCTTTCGCCATAGGGTGAATGGGTCCTAGCATACTTAACTAGGACACACTTCAAGGGATGTGAAATGATATGCAAAAAGGGGGACCCAGTGAGGACCCATTTTCCAAGTGGAAAATGGGTCCTAGGTCACTAGCCTAGGACACATTCCTTGCAAAATTAAGTGTTGTGTAATATTATTTAAGATTTTTGGGCTTTATCCCTCAAAAAATGCAATAAATTAGGCTTGGATTTGAATTTAAGGGGCCAATTAAGCTCAAATTAGCCTCAATTAATTAATAAAGCCCTAGTTAGTATGAAAGTGTAAAGATACACTTTACAACACCCTAAATAAGGCATCATTAAATCTATTTTATTATTAATTATTGATTTCCAAATTAAGTGTGAAAAAGGGTTACTTTTTTCAACGCTACAAAAAATCAAACAAATATTACAAAAAAATAGTTAGCAAACATAACAAGGATTGGAACACTTAAATCTCTTATGCATTATGGGCTTACAACAAAAGAATTCATATATCTACAATAAATAAACCATACAAACTTGTTTACGATGTGAATTCAATAATTACCTTAGAGTTAGAAATTCCCTCTTTGAGAATCTCTCTCAGTGGCCTTATTGATGATAACACTTATAGAGAACACCAATTGTAACAACTTGAAATGCTCGATGAACAGTATATAAACACTCTCAAACATCTCCAAGATTATTCTAAAATAATGAAACATATGTATAATGATAATGTCCTTCTTTGTTCTTTCAATAAAAGGGATTTGGTCTTGTATTAAAATCAACACAATGTCAACACTTCTCTAGATGAGAAAGGAAATTTTAGCCCAAACTGGTTAGGACCCTATATCATTGATGAAGACTATGGGTCTGGAGCATATAAAATTAAGGCAATGGATGGTACACCTCTCAAAGAACCTATAAATGGTGTTCCTTTGTGTAGATATTACACTTAAAAATTCTTTTAAATGGTATGTGTGATAAAGAATGTTGGTATATTAAGTAGATAGCTTCTATTTTATGTCACATTGCTTCATTCTTGACATACATGTTTGTGTGTCTTGAATTATTTTGAGTAATTGTTCATTTACTTGTATTATTACTTCTTTATGCATATCATTAAATTATGTGTGTGATGTGTTAAATTAGATCATTATATGTATTTAATTTTACATTTAATTAGATCATAAGGGAATCTAGTTTAACGTGATTAAACTTAACCCAAAATGTAGCATATAAGTAGACATAAGTATTTAATTAGATCACATTCCTAACATAGAAATTAGATCATTAAAGAATTTATTAAATAATCTCATCAATATTGCTTAATAGATCATATCAACATCTAATTTAAAAGAACACATAACTCATAAAAACAAAATCATACTCATATATAGATCATAAGATTCATATACATCAATTCACCACAGTAGAAAAATGCGGTATTTCATAAGAAAATACATCTAAATAGTTCTATGACTACTAGACTCCTCAAGGCCTAGTGGTGGTGCCCATCATGAGATGATGGCTCAAGAATATCCCTTGGAGCTAATCTTCTCCCATAGACCATCTAACTATCCTACTGTTGTGGCCTCACATACACGTGTTGTGATGTATTCCTGCTCTATTAATCCCTCTCTGCTCATACCCTACTCAGTTCCTCCCATAGAATGGCTTGTGCCTTGCCCTCGATAGGAACTCAAGTGGCTCTAATCTCCTCATGTGCAGCCCTAAGCTCCTCATGTGTAGCCCTGATCTCATTGTAGGGAGCTCTCACATGCTCCTCTCTAGCTATAGCCTGCTCCTCTCTAGCTCTAACCTCATCAATGGTGCTCATCACATCATCATAAGATTTCCTCCACCATGACAGGAGATCGAATAAATTAGTATGGCACCCTACACTCAATGGTTTCCTATGCTCAACCCGTATTGGCTAGTGTGGGAGCATTGATGGAACCATGTCTACACTAACTCAGCTGAAGAATTCGAGCCAATCTCGTGTATCAACTATAACAAAGAAACCATAAAATAAGTCAAAAAAAGATATGATATATAAGCATAAGAAACACCCTCATCACCCTCAAGGAGAATTAGATGATTGATTTGAATGCCTCCAAGTTAATGCTCACAAAACAAATAGACATGAAACATTAATTAAATCACATGAAAACTTGATGAATTGCTAACATGATACTTGATTGATAATAGATGTTGTAAACTCTAATAATTTTTCTCTCAACAGATTTTTAGAATGCTCAAAATTTTCAATCATTTCATTAGGACTTAAAATGGTGAGAAGGATGTGTATTTATATACATTTCTTTAATTTTCCACAAAAGTAATTATGGATAGTTGATAAATGAATTCAAAAATTCTAAATGTTAATATGCTGACAATGACATTTAAATTGGGGCCAAAACAAGTTGGAAAAAGGGGCTAGTGCCCTTGTCCAAACTTATTTTGGGCCTTTAAGTGTCTTTAAATAAATATTAATGGATAATTCTTAATTTAAGCAATTTTTTGAATATGATCATAAAATGAGAAAATTAAGAGCACAAATAGGTCTTAGAACATAGGGGAGCTAAACCTAGTGTGATATTGTTAAAGGTGACAATTTATGATACTACACAACAAAATGATAAAAAATCTTGGAATTCATCATTATTTAAAAGGATTATAATTATATTTTAATACAATATTATTAAGGCATGATATGCTCATAAATATAAGTACATTTAACAAGTCCGTGTTTCTTCAAGTACTAAATGATCATTATATTGAATAGAGGCAATCAAATAGTCTTCTAAAAAACTTCTTAGTAACAAGTAAGCCATCCTTTCTAGGCTTTCTCTCCAAACAATTTCTCAAGGAAACAACCACATGTTGCAAATAGGTGCATTAGTTTTAATGAATTTTGAATCTCATAAAAGAATTCTAAATGTATGTTTTTGATAAAAGGGTAAAACGGGTTTTACAGGGACTCAAAACCACAGCGTTTGCAAAACAGAAAAGAGGACACCAAAGTCCAACCAAAAAGACCAGCTGCCCAAAAAAAGATCAACAACAACCAAATGAAAAAGACCAGAAAGGTCAAGTCGAAAGGAACAACAAAGTAAGCACCAAAAAAACCCCAGCCATTAATTCAGAGTCTTGAGGACAGACTCTGTCTCCACCTCCAGATTTTGCATATCATTGACACCCTTTTTAAAAGTTTGAATCATATTTGAAGTAGGGGGGACCTTGCGCTTCAGATTGGCTCTGGTTCTTTTGGAAATTCCTGCATCCGTCTCCTGGCTTTTGTCCTTTGTTTCCTCCAGATCCACCACCAGAGAAACTTGTTGGGCTTTATCTATCTTTTCAGTCATCGCGTTAATGATAATGGAATTGTACCGTGCCATACGGTTGTTTTGCTTAGCAACGGTTTTGATGGTATTCCTTATGTTCTCAACCTTGGAATCAATATTTTTGTTACTGTGATCTACATCTTTCTTTTCAATCTCTGCAATCTTTGCACCCAGCTCTTCAATCTTGCTTTGCAGGGCCCAATTTTTTATTTTCAACTCATTAATTTCAATGAATGTCCATTCCAAGAGTTTGAAGTGGGACTCAGAATTGGTTTTGGCTAGGTTCAGAATATCTAGAGAGGGCTCTTTTCCAGTATTAGGACAAGTTTTCTCAGGGTTAGGAATGACAAGGGAGTAATCATTAATGTGTTTATCCGACAGAGGATCAGCACAAAGCTTAGTTTTGTTGGCATCAGATTCCTCTGACTCAGAGGATTCTTCGAAATAAGAAACAAGGCTTTTGGCTTGGGGTTTCTTGTCAATAGAGTTGTTCTTAAGGGAGGGGCTATTAGGCTCAAGCTCAACGTGGTTTTTACCAAAATTCCTAGAAGGGACAGCATGCAAGCTTAGGAATTTTCTAGCCAGACTAGAGTTAGGTAGATACTCTGAGCCACTGGGCTCAGTGTCATCACTCTCAGAATCAAGGATAGTTTCCAGAATAGTGGGAGCAGGCATATAGAAATGTTAAACAATCAAACTTATTAACCCATTGTGCAAAATGGGGAATCTTTTAGGGTTTTTCTTATTATCCTCCATGCTTTTCTTCAAGGAACAGAAAAGATAATAGGGGAGAGAGACCCTAACCTTGTATCAGAAGTGATTGAGAAGAGCAAAGTGATAGCCATAGAATTTGGTGAAGCGCCTGTCCATCATAATGTACTCCATGATGACGCACATAACCTTTCTCCAAATAGCCTTTATGGAGTCACCATCGAAGTATCTATTTGTATTTTTAACCAGACTTAGCCTTTCTTTGTCCTTTTTAGGAAATATGATCACAGCTTCATTGGAAAAAGCCCTGTCCCTAAAGAACTTCTTCTCTTCAGTAGATAACCCCGTGACATCAACAATAAGATTTTCACTGAGCTCCACATCCCTACCAAATAGGGTCAAGTTTCCATTATTCCAATTTTCAACAAAGAGATCCGTAGCCTCCTGGTTAGAACCATGAAGCTTCTCCAGGAAAGGAAGCAACCCTCCACTTTTAACCTTACTCCAAGCCTTGGCATTTTTCATGTGTGTATCATAGCTATCCAGCTCAATTCGCTTTCTGTCTCCTCCCATTTCGGCCGACACAGTGCGGTAGACCCAAATGAAAGCTTTACTAAAATTGGCCCCGCCAAATCTAAGAACCCACAAAGCATGCAGAGTTTTCTTGCATATTACATCGCTGGGCTCGGTCCCATGCACTCTAATAATTATGATGTGAAAGATCCAACTTGCCCTCATTAAAGGGATAACACGTCGCTTTTCCATGTGATTTATCATAATTTAATAGGGCACAAACATTAGAGTTTAGATCACTAGTATTAAGCCAGGTACGCACATCTTTACTCCTAACTCCTTCATTAGCGAAAAAATCCGCAACAGCATTGGCTTCTCTATAAGCATGTGATATTTTAACTTTTTCAAATTTAGCCAAAGTCAATATGGCATCCTCAACCCATGATTTAATGGTCCACGAGGGGGAGACTTGCCACAGAGGTAGTCAATTATGTTTTTGGAATCTCCTTCAAGCCACAGATTTTTAATGTTAAGACTTTGGGCTAAATTTATGATGTGAAAAGCACTAACAGCCTCCGCCAGATGATTAGTTTGAGAGCCAAGAGGAGAAGCAATCGCTCCAATGAAATTTCCAAAGGAATCCCTTATAACTCCACCATAGCTCTCCGCCCCCGGATTGCCTTTAGTCGCACCATCAAAGTTAGCTTTGATCCAACCGTTTGGCGGAAAAGACTAGCAAACACCCTCTCTATCCTTCTTGGCCTTCATTATAGTTCTAGAAAAATCTAGACTTATGTTCCAATCCTTAGCAACAGTTAAGTCATAGAGCGAATGCTCTGCTTTCATGGGCATGTTGTCCTTCTAAACCAAGGCATTGAAATTTTCTTTCAGGGATCTGACAATTTTATCAAAGACAATATCTACAGAGGCTTCTTTGCCCCTATAAATTCTATTGTTGCATTCTTTCCAGAGGCCCCAAGCAACATGAGGGAAGGATAAATCCCATAAAAGCCTGAGCATAGGATTTCTTGTCAGGGTTTTCCATTGAGTGAAGAAATCTTCAATGGACGAAGGGAAAACCCAAGGAAGGTGCCATAACTTGATGATTTTTCCCAGATAGAAGCAGCAAATGAGTAATGAAGGAATAAATGACGCACAGATTCAACCTCCATCTTACAAAGAAAGCATCTATTAGAATTTGAAATCCGCGTTTACACAGTTTATCAATCGTGAGCACCTTGTTTTGGAGAAGGATCCAGAAGAAGATATTAATTTTAGGTATCAAGTGTTTGAACCAAGCTTTAGACCAGAAGGGAGGATGGTCCAAAGAGGAATTAGTCCTGGAAAAAGCAGATGACATTGAAAAATTTCTAGAGGGTTCATCTATCCAAACCGCATGATCATCCAGCTGCTCAGAACTAAGTCTAACAACCATCAGAGAAGACTGGATAGGAGCCAAAGCCTAACTAACACTGCACAAGTTCACCAAATTACCATTTGCTTTGTAATCTTTCACATAAGTTCCAAACCGTGCCTTACAAATCTCTACCCATTCACTGAAGGAATTGATTTTTATAATGTGCTCCTTAAAAAGCCATCTATCCTCCTAGAATCTGGTGTGATTACCATTTCTCACTTGCCATCCAATACCATCATCCACAATATTTTTACCATTGATTATATTATTCTAGCATGTAGACCCTCTGGGAAGAAGGTGGGGGTTCTTCTTTATAATGGAGGAGCAATTTTTTTCTAAATATTTGCTAGCTAGGATATCAATCCACTCCCCAAAAGAAGAGGAGATTCTCCATATTTGTTTAGCTAAGAGGATTTTATTGACAATTATGATTCTTCTTAAACCAAGTCCTCTGGCCTTTTTAGGTCTACAAACCAGATTCCAACCAATTAAGGGAAGTCTTTTTTTTTCCTCAACACCCGACCAAAGAAATCTTTTTTGAATTTTTTCAATGGCATCAACAAATTTAGCAGGAATCTTAAATAGGCTCAGGGCATAGACAGGCAGATTCTGGAGAGAGGCTTTGAGGAGCTGAAGTTTTTCGGCTTGACTTAGCAGGGCTCCTTTCTATCCCGCAAGCTTCTTGCTGAATCTTTCAACCAACGAGATCCAGAAAGACTCAGGAGGTTTCAAGCTTAATGGTAGACCAAGGTAGGTGGCAGGAAAGGAATCCACCCTGCAACCCAGAATTCTGGCAATTTTGGTCTATCTATGATCTGGAGTGTTGAAGAAAAACAAAGAATTTTTTTGATTGTTGATCAACTGTCCTGAAGCTCTCCCATAATTGTCAAGCAACTATTTTATAGATTGCCTTCAGACACCGTTGTTTGACCCATTAGCATAGTGTCATCAACGAATTGTTGATGGGAACACACCAGATTGCCCAAGGAAGGTTTTAGACCAGAAAGAAATTTAAAGTCGACCAAATTTTTCAGATTCCTACCTAAACTTTCAACCATAATAGTGAATAAAATAGGAGAGATAGGATCACCCTGCCTTAGGCCTCTGGTGCTCTGAAAAAAAGAGGTGGGGGATCTGTTGAACATAATCGATATAGAAGTCGTGGACACAAGTTGTTCCACCAATTGGATAACCCTATTACAAAAACCAAAAACCTTTAAGATTTTAAATAAGAAAATCCAGTCAACTCTATTATAGGCTTTTGAGATATCAAGTTTTAATAAGAAGCCTTCAGTCTTCGACTCAACTAAGGAGTGAATATTCTCATGTACCGTAACAATAGAGTCAAGAATTTGTCTACCGAGGACAAAGCCATTATGTTGAGGAGAAATCAAGGAAGGCAAAAAAGTTAAAAATCTAGAGGTTAAGACCTTAGAGATGATTTTGTATAAAGAATTATAGAGACTTATAGGCCTAAAAGCCTCAAAATTATTAGCTCCAGGTTTCTTGGGGATAAGAACCAAGAAAGTAGCATTTAATTATTTTAGAAGACTTCTAGATCCAAAAAATTCCTTAATAGCATTGACCACATCTTCTTCAACAATCTCCGAGAGCCATTGAAAGAAAAATAAAGGGAAACCATCAGGACATGGAGCTTTACTCCCGTTAAAGGAAAAGACAGCCCGCTTGACTTCCTCATTGGTGGGGATAGCTGTCAGAAAAGAGTTGTTTTCCTGGTTGATAATTCTTGGTATAGCTTCAACTAACTAATCCTGCTCACTTTGGTTTATTTCATTACTTGTCGAGAGAAGATGTTTAAAGAAGGAACTCGCCTGCTTTCTAATATCCTCCTCCTCCTCGTACCTTGTTCCATTCACTTCTATTTGAGATATTTTGTTTACAGCTCTGTGTTTTGATGTCGATAAATGGAAGTACATGCTGTTTCTGTCTCCTGCAGACAGCCAAAGAGCTCTAGATCTTTGTCTCCAGAACTCCTCCTCCTTTCCAATTATATCATGCATCTTCGTAAGGAGCTCATTCTCTTTTTCCTTAGTGTCATTCAAGTAACCCTCCTTCTATATTTTAAATTGTACTTCTCCCAGATCCATCTATAGATCAGACTTAATCCTAAAGATGTTCCCAAAAGATTCCTTTTTCCACTTTTTAAAATTACATTTCACTTCCCTTAACCTTTTTAGCAATTCTGAACATTGCAGTTCCTTGAATTCGTATATTCCACCATTTCCTTATTTCCTCTTTGAGAGCAAGATGAGAGATCCACATTTTTTCAAATCTGAAAGGAGTGTTCTTCTTTTTTATTGGATTCGCAGTGAAATTGATCAGAACCAATTCTTGTAAGAGCTTTAAGGGAGCAATAATAATCAAAATACCAATGATTGGAGATCAAAGATTTATATAATCTGACTTGTATGAGATCCATCCCCTTTCTACGATTAGACCAGGTAAAGGAAGCTCCATGTAGATCCAGATCAATCAACCCTTGATTGTCAATGAAATTCTAAAGATCCTCTTTACTCTCCAAATTGATCTGGGATCCCCCAAAATTTTCTCTGTTAATTAGGGGTGTGTTCAAATCCCCCATAACAATCCAAGCTTCTTTATCAAAAATCCTCCTAAAGGCAGCTAATTCCAACCAAAAATATTTTCTCATTCCTTTTCCATTAGGAGCATATATATTCACTTGAATCCAATTGAAGTTATCTCTTATATGTGTAAATCTAGTGGCTATATGATTCATACCTTCCAATATCAGATCTCCTTTGATAGTGTGGCTATTCTAGAAAGTCACAATGCCTCCAGAAGTGCCAATCGAATTATTGCCCTGGTTACTGTAATACTGGAAAAGTTTCATCTTTTCAATTTTCTCCTTTGACATTTTAGTTTCCTGAATTAAAAGAATATCCGGCTTGTGATCTCTAACAAAATTGCGAAGAACATCCTACTTGTAGGGGCTATTGAGTTCCCTAATATTCCAGGACATAATATTCATTAGATATCGGGGGAGTTAAGACATTCCGGGATGGTTTTCTGAGATCCACCCACAATATCCTGAAAACTATTCAGCTCTCTTTTCTTTTTCAAATACTTTTTACCTTTTGAGTTCTTTACTACTCCACAATCTGCCTTAACTCTTGATCTAGTAGAAATGCCACTTGGGGTCTTCCATTGTTTTTCTTTTTTGTCTTCTTCTTTGATACATTCTCCTCTTTATCAGTCTCATCTTAGCTATCTGTCTCTCTACTAGACTCCCATTCCTTTTCAGTTGGTATTCTTTGTTCCCAAGGTAAGGTGTCCATGTTACCATTCTCTTGACATGATAAGACATTACTGGAAAGATTTACTGTTTGATCCAGATTTTCAAGGGAATCCTTTACCCAATCTATGGAGTTGGGATCCATTAGGTGCACAACTCCCTGAGGGGGAAGATTATCAGAAGACGGGGAGGGAAGAGGAATATTCAGAACCAAGGATAAGCCCTCACTCGGAATATCCTCCAGACCCGGGATCTCTTCGTTCTATCAGAAGGGACTGTCATTTGGAATAAGGAGGTAGAAAGGTTCCGATCTCCTTCTCCAACTAAGGTGTCCTCATCAGAATCCCTTTCCTTTGATGAAGACATTTTAACAAGATTCATGTAATGAGGATCATTAGGGATCTCACCTTTAGACTCCATGACCACTTTAATCTCTGGGGAACTATTTTGAATATCGAACTCTTTGTTTTCTAGTTCTTGCTCTTTATTTTCCTTCCTTTCTTCTCTTGAGTCATTCTTTTTTTTTTCCATGCCTTTTTTCTAGGCCCTGCTAGTTTTTCTTTCTCTGAAGTAGCATTTAAGGGGCATTTTTTTGCCCAGTGACCAGATTTCCTACATTTGAAATAGGCAAACAAGATGGTTTCAAACTCTATATTCTATTCCCAGGAACCCAGTTTAGATTGGATCTCAATCGATGATGGTAGATCTGCTTCTTGGGGAACTCCCACACATATCCTCGCAAAAACCAATCTCTTTCTAGCAGCTGTCATTGTGTTAATCGAAAGGAGCTCACCAAAGTAGCTCGCAATACCATGAAAGATGTCTTCACTCCAGTACTTCAGGGGCAGGCCTGGAAGTCTAACCCAGACTGGGACATTCTCAAAGATGGAATATGATAGATCCAAGTGCGAGGACCACTTTTTTAGAGCCAGGGAAGATTTCCCTCTCACCCAAGGACCTCCACTTCTAACAACCGTGATATCCTCACTACAAGTAAATTCAAATGTGAAAAAACCCTTTGGAAGAGCAGCAACTGAGACTTTCCCGCTAGTTCTCCATTTATTTTTAACAAACTCCCTAACCACTTCAATATTTGGTCTAGGGCCCATGAACTTCCCAACCAGAGTTCGTTCCATTAGGGCTATATTATGGTCAATGAGTAGATATGGAATAGAAATAGCAAACTTACCTCTAACTGGGGATGAGATATTTTGCACTAGAGGGAAAGCTGACTTTCCATTAGGTTTTACCCCGAATAGAGAGGTCCAGGGTTTGCGATTGCCTCCAATGCCGCCTGTGGTCCCCACTCCCCCTTTAGCTTTCTCATTTTTACCGGTGGAGGATGCAACAGGGTTAATCTCTGGATTTTCCTTTCCCCCAGGTTCCACCTGTATTTTGTCTCCGGAGTCCACATCATCCTGGTCATCCTTACCTTGCTTCTAACTCGACTCCAGCTCCTGATTCGACTGTAGATTTTCTGATCTTGCTCCATTTCCTTTTCCATTGCTTTGAATTTTGAAATCCCTTTTCTCCCACCCATGTCCGTGCTCGTGTTCCGCCATCCTATCACATGTTTCAATTCTAAATGTATGTTAAATCAATGGTGTTCTCCTTATAAAATAATTCATATGAAACCATCAATACACCTACATATATCTTGGCCTTATAATGTCATAATCACTAGAAAATAAATAAATTAAATTAACATAACATAGCCACTTTAATCAAAAAGTAAGAGTAATAGTTTATGTTGCAAATAATACGTATGCATCAATAAAAAATTAAATTAATCATAAAGTGATAGTTTACCTTCAATCCTCTTTATTTTTTGATAATTTATTTTACTATTGATAGGAACATAAATAAATATAATATCTAGTACAAGTTAATATAAAATTTGAATGGATCATTATTAAAGACTAGCATAGTCCATACACATGATTTATAAAAGGATTTTAGAAAGTATCTGGAGCAAGGTTTATATCGAAATAATAATTTAATGAATACTTATACTAGTGAAAAATCCTTGTAAATAAACAAACACTATTATTTTGTAATAAAAAAATATTCATATTTATATCATTTTATCCTAGGAGATTTATCATGATAATGAATATTAACTATTTATTTAATTTTGAGAAATGTTCTCTTATTTTTATTTATGCATAGATTAAGCACCATCAAGAAGAAGAAAAATACGTCTGCATTGCTTCAATAAACAAGATATAACTAATCACAAAGCTTTAGATGTCACTTATCTAAAAATATTTGATTTTTTTTTATTACTAAAATTAATTATAATTAAAACAACAAAATATAACACAAGATGCATACAATTATCTTTCAACATTTAAATAGTATAGGTCTGAATCATTAAAACTAAATCATTATTAAAAGATAGAACATGTAATACACATAACAAAAATATTTAGAGATGATATTTATTTAAAAACTAAAAAGATAAATATTAAATAAATACTAAATGATAGCTCTTCTAAGTAGAATAAAATATTATATTTATTTATTTTTGAATAGTAAAATACAAAACATAAACTAACATATCTATCTTTAGAGATATGATTCTCCAAGTGTCTATTTTACTTAAATCTAGTAAAAATAGATACCTCAACAATAATGTCTCTCATGACTAGGAAAAAGAAGATGGCTTTTAATGAAGAATTTCTTACCTTGGATAATAAGCATTATGGCAAGAATTGTAGGTGATGAAATAATCTATTGTTTAGTTACTTTTTGTTTTATTGATGTTTGTTTTGTTGCTTTTGGATACCTGTGCCTTGTAACACTATTTCATAATTTGTAGATTCTTTTATAAAAACCTCTCTCCTCATAATAAAAAACAATGTATCTCAAAATCTTTTAAATATACTTTTCTAAAAATAGATTTACTAATATAAATATCTACTAACAATCACACCTTGGTGTGCAATGGGTACGCGGAAGAGGTATGGAAAGTTAATTAGGGAGAAAATGTTTTAATTTTTTTTTGCATACATTTGTGTAATACATAAGATCAAATTGGTTGGTCATTTAAGAAATAATTTTGTTGATATATTTTTATTACTATTTTTATAATATTATATTATTATTATTAATTTAGTTTTTATTATATATTTATTTTTATTTTTATACATTTACTATTATATTATTATTATTTTATTAATATATCAAGTTTGCATTATGTTACATTATTATTATTATATTAATAAATGATTCGATTAGGTATTATATATTGTTAGTATTATATTATTATTGTTATATATTTACTATTATAGTGTTATAATTGTATTAATACATTACTATTAATATTATTAATATATTATTAATATTTAAATTATTATATTATTCATAATATTGTATTATTAATTTGATATCACTATTATTATTATATTATTCTACTATTATAATATTTTATTATTCTTATTATTATAATATTATTATTCTTATTATATAATTTTTGAAATATTATACTTAGTAAATTATATTTATCCTTAATATTATATTATTAATAAAATATGATTAATTGTAGTATTAAATTATTAAATTATTGTTTTATTATTATACTAAAGTTATTATGTTATATTATATTAATTTTATTATATATTTATTATTATTATATTATGTATATTATATTATATTATATTTTTTTATTATATTATACTATATTATATTATATTATATTGTATTATTATTATATTATATTGTATTATTATTATATTATTATTATATTATATTATAGGTACATTTTGACAGTTAAACTAAATGCATTTCTATTTTCATGTCACAAGATCCTACAATTTTGTTAATTATAATATTTTAATTTTGTTAATTTTTTTACTATTCATTCCGTTATAACCAAATTTTTATGTTTTTCACAGTTAATCATCATTGACGACTATGCATCCTTCGACCTAAAAATACTTTTTTTTTAAAATCATCAATTATCTGATACAATGACTCCGTAATAGAAATTAACTCGTAACACCACTTTCCTGTAGAGCAACCTCCAATGGACATGGTGAAGACTCTCTTTACTTTGATGGCAAGAAAGCGTAGGACAGAAATCCTTACCATCCCCAGAATAACCCATCTGGAATTATTCAAATGGGCTTAGCAGAAAATCAGGTGCCTATTTCGTTGGATTCAGCAAAGCCCAATCGTTATATATTGCGTCTCTGTTTATAGCAGAGCTTATAAATAATGCCATTGCTTTTTCAAATGTCTTGCAGCTTTCGTTCGATTTAATAGAAAACTGGGTGAGAGAACACCCAGAACAAATTAGGAGGCTATTTCGTTGGATTTAGTAACACGCGTATAGGTATCTGATTTTCTGCGAAACCCATTTGAATAAGACCGCGATGACATCATCTTGCAACTACATGCCACAAGACGTAACAAATTGCATTCACCAATCTGAAAGATCCCAACAATAATATATTAATACCATCTGGAAAATCTCTTCAACTGTTCTTTAGTACCATTTTAAAATTTAAGAATTCTAGACTTTAGGGTTTGAATAAAATATGTCTTATGTTAACCTTCAATCAGACCCTGCTCTAACTTGCATACATAGAAAATTGAAAGTATGTAAAGAAAAAAACAAACAATAAACCTGGGCTTAGGTAGCAGAAAATCTGGAATAATTTCGGATGAGCCATCAAAGTGGTGTTGGGAGTTGCATGGTGTTAAGCAATTGAGTAAATCCTCTGCTATGCTATGCTATGCTGCGAAAGGAAGAGATAATGGGTATCCTGTTTGTAGAGGCAAGGGTGAGAGGCGGTGAAGAGGTGAATTTCAAGGGGCCGGCTTAACCGGCACACTCTAAGCACTGACTGCTTAGGTGGCCGGGCCCATTCACCTGACATTTTATGTACTTTATCATATTCACGTTTCTGTTTTTTAGAAACTCCGTTCCGGTTCTTTCCTCCATTTTCACGTTTAAAGTTATTCATTTTACTCCCACATTCCATGCGAGAGTAAATAGCGTGAAATCCTTTTCTATAAATACTTCGCCGAAGTAATATTTTAGCATTGTATTTTAAAACAGATCTGTGCGCCTGTGTAGGAGATGAGTTGGGTGTAAGGGCAGTTTAAATAAAGATGGCTTGGTTTATATTTAATAATAAATATAATTTAAGATGATAGAAAAAAGTTTTAAATAATAAATATAATTTAAGATGACAGAAAAAAGTTTTAAATAATAAATATATATAATGATTTTATTTTAATAAATTTTATATAATACATTATTATTAAATTATTTTATATTTTTATTTTTTTTAAATATATTTTTATTATAAGGGTTTTTAATATACATACAAAAAGACAATAATTTCTTTGATAACATATCTTTTATGATAATATATTTTTATAATATTATTATTTTAGTTTTAAAATAATATAAATATACTAATTAAACTTTGTTAATATAATAATATACATATAATTTCTTCTCATAACATGTCTTTTATGATAATATATTTATTTAATATTATTATCTTAGTTTTAAAATAATATAAATATACTAATTAAACTTTTTAATATAATAATATACATTTTTTCATTTAGTATTTGATAATTTTTTACTTTATAACTATTGGAAATATTTTCATTATTTAGTCAATAGTTATTTCTTTACTTTATAATTATAGGATTTTTTTTCATTATTTAATCAAGAGTTATTTTTATTTATAGTTATTTTTTAATTTGAAATGATTCTTATAAAAATTTCTCAAGAATAAAATAATAACAATCAATATTATAATTTCTAACATATTACAACAAAATTAATTTCAACAACAATTATTATTAAAATAATTTGTGAAAAAATAATTCTTCAATGAAAATATAACAATAACATAAAAAAATATAAACAACTTTCAAAATATTATAATTTGGACAAAAAATATTTTATAGTCCATGTTAATGAATAGTAGGAAAATTTATAATATTCAAATTTAATATCATTTTTCCTTTCTTTTCTTCATTCATAAAAATATATTTCAATTTTATTAAATTATAAATATTAAACAATAATAATTCCCCCCATTGAATTATAACCATACTTGTACCTTTCAAAATCTAAATAAATAATGGATATCTACTATAGCAATAAGACATGAAGTGACATACCATGATCATATATAAAAATTGGAACATAATTAAATATTAGAAAAAATAAAATTATCTAAGAATTATTTATTTATTTTTTATTTAAAGAGTTATTTTATATATTATGATCATATATAAAAATTGAAACACAACTAAATGTTTCAAAAAAATAAAACTATTTAAGAATTATTAAAGTTTTTTGTTTATTTGAGAATTATTTTATAGTTTTTTCATTTACTTAGAATTATCTAAGTTTTTTTTTTAAAATTAAAATCTTCTAAGTAAATGGAAAAGATTTATTAAATAACTTTTATGTAAATAAACATAAATTAGTGTCAAGTTTCTAAACATACAATTGATCACCTATCTTTATGATTTTCCATGGATAAATTACTTCGTCTAATTATCTAAGAAAATGATATAATGAATTTATTAACAATGATAATATTAAACCAAACAAAGATTCCAACAAGTTCAAAACAAACATGATAAAGCATGAAGTAAAAGATATCTAATAACATACATATAGTCAAAGCTCTTAGCTCCCTCTATTGAACTAGAGATATTGGCATCATCACAAACCTTCTTATGGCTCAAAATTTTAATACTAAAATTAAATAGAGTTCTCTCAAAGTGCACACTCATTAGCATAATTATTTAAGACATCAATATATATATATATTTCTAATTCAATATTTTTATTTTTTTTATATAACAGGGGTGTCCCCCGACCTAGCCCAGCAAAAAGTGATATTTTTTACTTTCAACCTTGAGACTTAATAAGGGTTTATTTTCCAAGAAAAGATCATACCTTTCATCTTCTTGGTGGATTCTTCCAAAATCCACTCCCTTTCACATTCTTGCAACTTTGAATTTTATTCTTCCTCATGCTCAACTATCATAATTTCTCATTCACATAAGGATTTATACAATCCTTTTGAAAGTGATGAAACTCATAGTTCTTTTTCTATACTCCTCCATGATTTGTTTATTATCCCTTTCTTGTAGATTCATAATTGTTCTTTCTTTTGTTCACGCTCCATAATATTCTCTAAGATCCTTTCTTGTAGGTTTGAATCTAGTATACACATAATTTTTTGGTTCTATGATCTATTTTTCTCTCTTTAACAAATTTCTCTAACTCTTCTTTCGGAATTATTTCATTTTGTCTTTAGAATTTTATGAATTATAATATTTTGAAAGTTGTTTATAAATTTTATATTATTGTTATATTTTCATTTAAGAATTATTTTTCCACAAATCATTTTAATAATAAGTGTTATTGGAATTAGTTTTATTGTAATATGTTAGAAATTATAATATTGATTGTTGTTATTTTATTCTTGAGATTTTTTTATAAGAATCATTTCAAATTAAAAAATAACCATAAATAAAAATAACTCTTGACTAAATAAAATAAAAAAATTTCAATAATTATTAAGTAAAAATTAAAGTATCAAATAGTAAATGATTAAAATGCATATTATTGTATCAATAAATTTAATTAGTATATTTATATTATTTTAAAAATAGGATAATAATATTGTATAAACATATTATCATAAAAGACATGTTATATATATATTAAAAATCTTTATAACAAAAATATATTTACATCTTTGAATTTTTTATATATATTTTATATATTTTTTATTTTCAACATCTTTGATTTTTTATTGTAAAACTTTTTTCATCATCTGTGATTATATTTATTATTAAACCAATTTTAATTAATTGTTTAAATTTTTATATTATTTAAATACCAGTGCATCTTTACTTAACCTGCTCTAAAACGAATTCATCTCCTACACATAGGCACATACTTTTGTTTCAAAATACAATGCTATAATATTATTCGGCGGAGTATTTATAGGAAAGGATTCCACAGGTATTTATTCTTGCATGGAATGTGGGAGTAAACAGAGTAACTTCAAACGTGAAAACGGAGGAAAGTGTTTACCGAAACGGAATTTCTGAAAAGTAGAAACGTGAATGTGATAAGTACGTAAAATGTCAGGTGAATGGGCCCGGCCACCTAAGCAGTCAGCGCTTAGAGTGTGCCGGTTAAGCCGCATCGAATTTCAAGGTTGCTTCCAAGTTTGAAAAACAGCAAAATCCTCCAATTAACAACCTCAACAAGTGCAGGCAAGAGGATGTTGTAGCACAATTTACCACCACCATCTGGTGCACACGTGAAAGATGAAACACAAGTCAATATTTCCACGTCCTCTCAGCTAATTTAAAGTCAGGCAAGAGTATCAGGCCATGGGCGTTCCAAAGGTGAGAGCAGGTGAAGAGGTGAATTTCAGGGTTGCTTCCAAGTTTGAAAAACAGCAAAATGGTCCAACGTACTCAACATGAAGCATCGTCGCTCCACAATTTACGACGACCATCTGGTCCACAAGTTTCGAATTTGGTCCGTAGGAGGTATCTTGGAGCACAAGTTACGGCAGGACTTGCCTTGGTACGCAACTCAATATATCATTATCACCTATAATCTCTACTTCGTTGAATATCCTTGTGAATTTCTTCATCTTGAATAGAGATTTCACCCTACTAGACAATATTTTATGCACTAGCTTACTTTCACTAATCTCCATTCAATGTTTTGAACACAAACGAAAGGTGGTTAATTCACAAAATATGGGATAGTTTAAATTTTATGAGTAGAAAGTCACTGGAATTGATTTTAGAGAAACTATATGATTAAGGTTCTTTCATTTGATATAATATTATAATGAATCATTTTTCAAAAAGTCTTAAAGTTTCACCTTTTTCGCTGTCATATGGATGTAATGTGTGCTAACTGAGAGATGGCTCCATGAGAACCATAATTAAAGAAATATGAGTCACTAAAATTTGATTCAAAAATTATATAGTTCAATTTGATTAAATACCATAAATTTTAAATCCCATTGATTTTACTATCAAAGTATGCTATAATACAAATCTTACAACTTTATTAATCTTATAGAAGAGAAAAATGTATTTTTCTCTTTTTTATTTCTATGTTTTATTTCACTTTGTGAAGATGTTGTTTATGTATAGCTCTAGCAATTATTTTCACCTTTTTAGCACACTCATTGACCCAATCTTCAATCTACCACCATGTTATGTTAATCCTCTACTTTATAGCAATATTGTCTTAGTTCATAGAGCTTTTCATCTTCCCTTGATTTGAACACACCTACAATCTAGTCTTTCATATTTAAAATTTAAAAATCTTGATTTTAAGGCCAATAATCATGACATATTTGTTACTCATCCATGTGTACACCGAACATTTCAAATTGCATGTCTAAGGTTGTGTATTTAAGGACATCATACCAATACCCTTTTATGATCAATTATTAACATATTACACTTGCAAATTCAATAACACACATAAATAGTCTTATTTTCTATTAACCTTATTTTACATCAAGGGTAACTACTAAACACCTACAATTTTTTGTTTTCTATTTTTATCTTATTAGATCAATTTAGGTATTTGACTTCTATCAAGGAAATCAATCATTCTTCCCTCTATACACAAAATACTCCTAAAATTGATTCTTAACATCATGCTATTCTCAAACACATGTATACATTTAGAAAAATATTCTCTACGCAATTCAATGGATAGTCTTTTCTTCAAATGCAACAATTCCATTAAGGACATAATCACATCAATCAAACCATATGGCAACATGATCTTATCCTAGTATCTAAAATCTTGGGTTGTATTCATCTTAGGGAACTTTAATCTTCATTTATTCAATTTAAACTTTGAAATGTTAGCTCTATATCATAGTATCTTAGCATTAAAGTAAATAATATTCTAATTTATGAGTAAATCCTAATCCTTTCTACTTTCATTTATCATTTTTATTTGTTTTAGTATCTCAAATTTTAGCTCATAAATTAAGATAGTGAACTTAATATATATATATTTTATATCATTATTTAGAAATTCAAATTAGCTGTGGGGTGTTTTACTATAATGTTTTCAAAACATAATATCATCTAAAGATACCTCTTCTCAAATGGATATTGTCTAAGTCAATAAATATCTAGTTTTTATGATGTTAGGTGAACTTTGTTAAATAATGTTCTAATGTTTGTGAATAATTTGAGCATACTTAATTTAAAAAAAAAAATTAATGTCTCACTGCTTAGGTACACACAAATAATAGTAAGAGATTACTATTAAAAATATAGTGGATTGTTGTCTTGATAACATCAAACTACGTGTATAGATAATTGTGTTTATGTATTAACCAATATGTGAATAGAAATAAAACAAAAAAAATAGAAATAGAAAAGGAGAAAGAATAAAATCAAAAAAACATTTTAAAATAATTCCTCATAGCATTGGATGTATGTGGAGAAACTCTTTTGGGAAAACATCTCCACTATTAAAGAGAGGCTCATGTATGTATTAATATTTTGAAATAAGAGTACATAAAAATAATCCACCTTCAATTTGATAGTTCTTATTTACTTGAAAATCAAGCCATTAAATCTCTATTACCTACCTCCAATTTATAGAGAATAGGAATAAAAAACCATAAGTAGTTAAAACCATGGTATCTTGTCAAAAACTTACATCCCACTCATGGAGAGCATATCTCAAGAATAAAAAATAACAACAATACAAATATGTGAATAATTGACATTGAGTGACCACAACTTCTAAAGATGACATCCTAATTCCTTCACCAACATGCATGGGACCTACCCAATAAATGTGACATTCTCCATAACTTCCTCCTAGCACTAAGGATAGGAAAAATGCCATAAATAACCTTAAAACCCTTTGTAACTAATACTATCATTCTTCACCTTCCTCATTAATACTATTATTACTCATATTTAAATCAACCAAGAAAATAATTAAATAATATTAGCTCTTACCCGCTAAAAAGAGAATAAATTTTGCCTCCAAATATTTAAAAATATGACATACATTATACATTATTACACTTTCCTAGCATTGTCACACTTGATATTATACATTTGAATAACATACAAAGAAAACACAAGATAAATCAATTACAAGAGGATAAGACCAAGATAAAGGATCTAGTTTTTGGTAAAAGAGAGTCTTTTTTGTCTAAACATCAAAGTTTATCATAGTTGGAGCAAAAAATTGAAGCACTTATACACATTATTAATATTGAAGAAACTTGAAAGAACAAAGGATATTCAACAAAAAAGGATGATCTCATAATGCAATGTTAATGAATTTAGCTTGGTGTAAACAATAAGCTCAAACCCTCATTATAAAGGATGAGGATGAGAAAAATCATGCCACAAGTTTAAGCAATCACATGCCGAGGATTGAGGAGAGGACTCCTCATCCTACATTGGTGGCGAGTTGCTCTCCTCAATACAAGGGATCAACTCTTACACCTAACTAAGCTTAAGTTAGCCTAAGTAGAATACACTAACACCCCCCCTTAAGCTTAGCTTAGGTGGGTATAGAAGAAATGGCTCACAGCTACTAGCCAGATGAGGTACCCATGCACAATGCAAAATTCTCAAAAATGGAGAAAGATAGAAAACCCAATGGGAAAAAACTATCCTCCAAAAAGAGAGAAAAGAAGAGAAGACTAGAAATTCCACCCCAAAGATGATCTAGTTGTTGATGTACACCGCATCCCAAGAAGAGCTTGTAGATGAATGAGCTTGCTTTCAGTGAAAGGATTGGTGAAGATGTCAACAACTTGTGCTAAAGACTGGAAAAATACTAAGTCAATGACCTGACTATGAATGAGCTCTTTGATGTAATGCATGTGAATCTCAATGTGTTTTGGTTTGCTGATGCTGAACCGAATTCTTGCATATGTGAATAGTACTTTGATTATCACAATGAATGAAAGTTGGTTTCTTGAAAGGAATACCAAACTCTGTAAGAATACCTTGTAGAAAAATAGCCTTGTAGATGCATTAACAACTCCCCTGTACTCTGCCTTTGTAGATGATAAAGCAATAGTTGATTGCTTCTTGCTTGACCAGCTAATAGGACCTGAACCAAGTGAGAAATTGCATCCTGAAGTAGACTTGTGATTCTCTTAATCACCAACCCAATCTGAGTCTGTGTAGCCAACAAGATCAATATATGTACCAACTCTTTAGTGAATCCCAAATCCAAGTGACTCTTGTAGGTAGTGAAGAATCCTCTTGGCTTCTTTCCAATGCAACTAATGAGGTTCTTGCATGAATCTGGAAACCATGCCAACTACATATGAAATATCTGGCCTAGTATTATTCAAGTATATTAGACTCCCAACAAGTTGGCGATACAAAGTGGCATCAACCAATGGTGAAGTACAACAAGTCTCAAACTTGACCCTTGATAAAAAAGGAGTTGGAGATGGCTTACAAGAAGTCATGTGAAATCATGCCAACAAATAAAGAGTATACTTGGGTTGTGCAAGAGTGATTCCCAAATCAGATTGTACAATCTCAATTCCAAGGAAATAATGTAAAATACCCAAGTTTGTCATATCAAATCTGTCATGTAGAGTTGACTTCACTATTGCAATAACAGATGAAGAACTTCTTGTGATCAACCGATCATCAACATGTAAAACTAGTATCAATCGTGAATCATTCTAATGGAATAAATACACATTAGGATCAGAATGGCACCTAGTGAAACCTAAAGCTAGCAAGAAGGAATCCATCTTGGCATACCAAGCTCTAGGAGCTTGTTTGAGGCCATATAGGGATTTCCTCATCCTACATACTAAGGATGAATCTTGAACATACCCCTGTGGTTGTTTCATGTAGATTTCCTTTTCTAGGTATCCATGTAGAAATGTACTCTTAACATCCATCTGATGTACTTCCCATCCATATGAAGCAGCCATAGAAAGTGTGAGTCTAATTGAAGTCATCTTAGTGACAGGTGTAAAGGTTTCAGTGTAATCAATACCTGCAACTTGTGAAAAACCTTTTGAAACTAATCATGCCTTATACTTTTCAATTGACCCATCTACTCCATATTTAGTTCGATATATCCATTTGCATCGAACTAGCTTCCTTCCCTTAGGAAGTGAAGTCAAATCCCAAGTGTGATTTCTAAGTAAGGAATTATATTCCTCATTCATAGCATTATCCCACTCAAGTATGCTTGATGTCTATCTAAATGTATGTGGATCGGAAACTGAGGCAAAGTAGGCATGATGTCCCCCTAAATATCTAACTCAATGTGTCTATCACCTGTTGAATCCTGTGCTCCTAAATCTACCATATCAAGTGAATGAGAAGGAGGTGAATCAAGTCCAAATATGTTAACCTCCAATGGAATCCCTAAACTAGATGAAGAGGAATCCTCATCACTTCCCTCACTGTCATAGCTAGAAGAATCTGAATCAAGAATCTATTGTGAATGATCTAAATCATCAAGGTATAGTGAGCCCAAGTTGGAAATGTTAAGTGTAGATTCATTGGGAATCTCATCAAAATTAACAATTCTCTCAATGAACAACTCATGTGCAGTAGGGTGGAGTAGACGATAACCCTTAACACCATTTGGGTATCAACGAAAATACAAGGTTTGGATTGAGGATCCATAGCCTTGCATTGCTCCTTTGGAATGTGTGCCATAGCTGGAGACCCAAAAACTCTGAAGTGATCAACTGAAGGTTTTGTTCCTTTCCAAGCTTCAAAAGGTGTTATTCCTTTCAATGCTTTATGAGGTACCATGTTCTGAATATAACATGCACAATTGATAGCTTATGCCCAGAATTTTGGTGCAAGATCTTTATGATGAATCATGTTGTTTTCCATTTCTTTTAGTGACATGTTCTTGTGTTCTGCTACTCCATTTTTTTGGGGAGTGTAAGGAATTCTATATTGTAATTCAATCCCCTCTGATGTGTAAAACTGTTCAAACCCTGTTGTTTACCTACTCACGTCCATTATCTGTCTTGAGAAGTTTGATAGATTTCTCATATTTCTTTTCAACTAAGGATTTGAAATCTTGAAAGCATTCAAAGACTTCATATTTTTTCCTAAGGAAGAAAACCCAAGTGTATCTAGAGAAGTCATCAAGAAATGTAAGAACATATGGGTATGTGCAGGATCATGATGGGCCAAAAAGTGGCAATATGATGGGTATGTGGCTGACGACTTTTTTTTACCCAAAATTGATGAAACAAAAAGGGTTTTTAAAGGAGATTTTTAGCTTTCCACCAATATAAATTATGCTTTACTTTGAATTTAATAAATAATTATTATTCATTTTCTATTGAATTATGACTAAAGTCCTAATTTCTAGGCTGATTGAAAAACATCTATAGCTTTCAAACAGTATCATATTTTTTGAATCCAAAACATGTGTCACATTCTATATTTTTCATACTATAAGATTAGAAAATAAAAAAATGAATTTCATGAAGTTTTGACCAAGTTAAGGTGGCCAGACATATGAGTCTTTATATTTTTAAAAAGTTGTCATAAAAAAATTATAATTAATTATTTACTTGGAAAAAATTACAAAAAATATGCATCACACTGGGACATGAGTCCTCTACTTATATCTAAAATCTTATAAAAAAATATTATCATTTTAATGTGGTTAGGGTGGTCAGATAGATACCTACTTCTTATTTTTTCCCTGAAATTTAAGTACTACTGTATTGAAATTTCAAATTTTCACCAAATAGATTTTTTTTTTGTAAATAAAACTAGTAATTTAGAAACTACATTCAATTTCCTAAAATTTATATTCTTACATAATTTTTAATATAATATAGATAACTTATTCAAATTTTTATGTCAAGTTGCCTAATTCTGATTTTTCTGATTTTTTTGCCACTTAAGGGCCTATTTTTTCCATGATGATCCTGCACATACCCATATCTTGCCTTAGTGAAGGATGGGTGTGGAAATGATCCTGAAGCATCACTATGAACAAGTTCTAAGACTTGTGATTCCATCCATGCTTTACCTTTGTCAAACTTTTGTTCTAGGTGCTTGCCTAGTGCACAACCTTCACAAAGCCCCTTAGCAAATTTGACATTTGGAAACCCTATTACCATGTTTTGTCGATTGAGTTGCTTGAGATAGTGATAGTTTAAGTGGCCAAATCGCTCATGCCAAAACTTTCTTGTCTCGTCAGAATGAGTGAGCAAAGCTTTTGGAGGAGGACTATGAGAAAAACTAGAAAAAGTATACAATGTTAATTGATGATATGCTTTTCCTGTAGCTATCAAACTATTTCTATTCAATTCCATGATTTCAATTGCATTTGGAGAGAATTCAACTGTCATACCTTTGCCTAGGTGAGTTATTTGATACACAGAAAGAAGATTATTTGATAGTGAAGGTACATTTAGAACTTTTTGGAATGTTCCACCTTCAACTTCAATAGACCCTCTTCCTTTAACCAATGTTGGAGTATCATCACCTAAGGTGATTGAAGATATGCCACATGATTCCAAAGATGAAAACTCAACTTGTGATGATCCCATATGATGAGTAGAACCTAAATCTATTATCCAAGATGGTGATGAGGATGAAGTAGCAACTAAAGCTTTGCCCTTTTCCTTCTCTTTTGCCTTCAATTTATCTTGATTTGATGAAGATGTATTGAATGAATTTGGAACCCCTATGATTTTCTTCTTGAGAAGATAATTAAGGTGGTCTATTTTCTTCTTCATGCACTGATGTTCTTCATGATTATATTTTTTACAATAGGCACATTTAGGTAACTCTTTCTTAGATTTCTTTTTCTTAGAGTTGCCTTCATTTTTATCAGCTTTGTTATCAAATTTGTTGTCTTTCTTATGATCCTTGTCCTTCTAATTTTGTTATTTCTTACCCTTAGAAGATTGATCTTTCTCATTTCCAGAAATGAGTGCTTGAGATTTACTAGTCTTCATATTTCCCATTTGTATTAACTTATCTTGCTCCCTTGTTAGATCAGCAATGAAGTTATCAAGAGAGGGCATAGCTCATGAAGTTCCAAGAGCTCTCTTTGTAGAGTAGAAAGTAGATACAAAAACAGAGTATTCGGGACCTAACTTAGACAAAATTGATATTATTAACTAATTATCTTTCTTATCAATACCACATTCTTTAAGTTGCAACCTTAAGAATTTGAACTTAGTAAAAAATTCTCAAAGAGAAGTAAAGTTTCTTGGACTTAATGCTATGAGCTCATTTTATAGCTCATGACCCCTAAATTCATCTATCTTTCCAAATAGCTAATCAAGACCTTCCCAAATTTCATTGGGTGTTTTCAAGGACTGAATATGAAATAGCAATTCAGGTGATACATTAAGACATAGAAACCAAAAGTTTGATCTCTTTTGTTAAACCATTTTTCCTTATCCTTGACAGTAGTAGGTTCTTTTTCTGTATTCATTACTACCCTATACAAACCTCTATTCATGAGTGAAATCAATATTTGTATTTTCTAGTCATGATAATTAAAAGGTGTTAATGGTTGAATTGTTACATTAGAATCCATTTTACCTTAGTCGATTTGTTGAGTGTGAAAAAGAAAGAAGTAGAATTGCTTGCAGAAGTGAAATTGAGACACAAAAGCACAAGAGCACACTAGACCCCCCTTAATTATTTTGATCCCCCAAATTTGGTAGTTTATAAAGGAGTGCATGTAAGGAAACAATTTTTCAACCGTTACAATTGTTTTCTCCAAACAAATTGTGACATAATTTTTGAGCGGGAAAAAAATAGAAATAAGAAGATGAACCATGTAGAATTTTCCAAATCTACTCTAACAAATTATCAAGCACAAAATAGAAAATGCATGGATGTACAATTTTGCATGGTGGCCTTGGTGAAAGATCACGACATGCAGTTGAAAGAAATCATGCCTTCACAAATGGGCCTGAAAAAACCAGTGAACAATGCACCCAACAACAACTTTGACGCCAAAAATAGGTACGTGTGTCTCAGAAACATGCCTCTACAACTACCATGACCAAAATATGGTGCGACTTTCCTTGTTTCAATCTTTCATGTGTACAACTTAGTAACCGGATGCCATCAGATCTCTCATGCGATGGATCACAGATAGGTCGCTAGTATGGAGCTGGGCGCAGCAATTTGAATGCCTCTGCCCAGCGATTGACAAGCCAACATTCTTCAGGAGGCGTCATACACGATGAAGCCTCTGTTACAGGCTGACAAATCGTTGCCTTTCACTAGATCAACCGACCTATGAATGCAAATCGTGGTCAACTAGCACCAAACTCTACGCAAGAAATTGTTGAGAAGAGGCTGCCAGGCAGATCAAATTCTACGAGTATTAAATTACTCAAGAAAAAAAAAAAAACAAAAAACAAACAAAGGTTCACCTACGTGGTCTGCTGGAACCCTAACTAGCTCTGATACCATGAAGAATCCTAAAAGAACAAAGGATATTCAGCAAACACAGATGATCTCAGAATGAAATGTTAATGTATTTAGCTTGGTGTAAACAATAAGCTCAAACTCATGCTACAAGTTTAGGCAATCACATGTCAAGGATTGAGGAGAGGACTCTTCATTCTATAGTGGTGACGAGTTGCTATCCTCAATACAAGGGATCAACTCTTACATTTAATTAGGCTTAAGTTAGCCTAAGTAGAATACACTAACAAATATGGTGTAAGAATATGAAATACTAGATGTGGTAATGAAAAAAGTATCCCTTAACTTTTCCTTGCTTTTTTGGGCCCTCTTTGTTAAATTAAACATAATGTTGCTTTGATTTAGTGTTGTAATGTGTTTGACACATTCAAATTAGGTCTTGCTCCCTTGTGAGCTAAATGAATTTAATTATACCTTATTTAAGGTGTTGTAAAGTGTTGTTTCACACTTTCACACTTTTCTAAGATTTTCATTATTAATTAGCTTTATTTTACATCCACAAGACTCATTTAATACATATTTTCAAAGATAATCTCAACATAAATCAACATCCAATCATAATTAAAGTATCTTTAGGTTGTGTGGCATAGATTTAATAATTTGGGACTCATATGCCACCTTGGGCATATGAGTCCCACCTAGGCTTTTGGGTCCCAATGTGGATTTTGCATCATTCTAAGGATTTTTGAAAATGTGCCCCATAGTTATGCCTAATGGGACTCATATGCCACTTCTGGCATATGAATCTTGTGTGGCCCAAAATTAAATTTAATTCAAATTCTTGACAGGATTTTATCCTCCTAGATTGGATGTCAGTTTGTAGTGTTGTAATTTTGAGAAATTTGGTAATTTTAATATCAAGGACCCAAAGTATAATATATAGTCTACTCTTGCCTATTATAATTTTAATGAATTTTTTTTAGTAAATTTCAAGAATATGTCTTAACATAAAATCAATACTTGTAAGTTCTATTTGAAATCTTTGACATTAAAAACATATTTGAAAGAGTTACAAAGAACTACTACTAGCTTTCTTAGTTCTATGCCTAATAATATCATCATATCTTGTATTTGTCTAATCCTTTTTAATTCATCACTAGATAAAATTTTCATAGAGAGACAAAGATGTGAACTTTAGATATTAGAAAAGTCTTGATTTGTATATTTTCGAGTGTTCTATATAATTACTTTAAATGTGATAAGGTCTTATATATATATATATATATATATATATATATTTATTGATTGATAAAAGCTAGGTAGAATTGACTTTGTAGAAGAGTATGTACTATTTGATACAATGCATAAGTATTGATATGTATATAAAAATAAATTTGTATCTCTATAAATTTTTATCTCTTACATATATATTAAATAGATTATAGTATCTTGCATTATTTATAAAATTTATATTTTTCCTTGAAAACGTATACAAATGATAATGTTATATACAAAGATAAGGCTATAGTCATAATCAACTATGACCATGGTTTGAAATATCTAACTATTATAAAACCATGTGTCTCATTCTTACAATGTATATGGTACCCATCATATCAACCATACTCTTTTATAATAAAAAATTATATCTATCTGAATTCCATTCAAAAAAAGTAGAAAAAAAAATTACTAAATAATTTTGATATGTATGTACTAATATATTATATTTTAAATATGAAATACATCATATTAATTCAATTTAATATATTTATTATATAATATACCTTGTATTAAGTTAAACATTAATTATATAAGACTATAAAAATCACTTCATTTTACATCTTAAATAGTTAGAATTTTACTTTATAACTTAAACTTTATTTTAACTTGATCCTAATTAGTAATGAGATTACTTCACGTCCTATCAGCTTTGAAAGTTGAGGCTTGTTGACAGACAACGAAGATTAGAGCTATGGACGTTGGCATCATTATGACCTATAAACGTTAATTCGTTGAATTTCCTTGTGAATTTCCTCATCTTGAATAGAGATTTGACCCTGGCGGACAATATTTTATGCGCTAACATACGTAGAATAATTTTCATTCAATCTTTTGAAAAGAAACAAAAGGCAGTTGTTTTACAGAATACAAATTTTATTGGGACACTTCAAATTTTATCTGTAGAAATTTAGGTGGAATTGATTTTGGAGAAATTATACAATTATATGTATTTGTTTTGGAATAATATTATAATGAATGGCTTCCCAAAAAGTCTTGAAGCTTCACATCTCTCACTATCATATAGATGTAATGGGTGTTACGTGGACAATTCATATTCATGAGTGATAAATCAATGTAAATTACTACTAATGAAATATGAATCACTAAAATTTAACTCTTAAAATTATATAGTTGAATTTTGATTAAATATAATAAATTTTAAATTCCACTAGTTTTATCCAACTTTATAGAAGACAAAAGTACATATTTCACTTTTTTTCTATTTCTGGATGTTTTATTTCACTTTGTAAAGATGTTGTTCATGTATAAATTTAATATTTAATTTCACTTTTTTTGGCACACTCATTGACCCAAACTTGATTCTAGCACCATGTTATGTTAATCCTCCACTTTTATAGGAATATTGACTTAGTTCCTAGAGTTTTCATCTTTTCTTAACTTGGTCACACCTACAATCTAGTCTTTCATATTTAAAATTTAAAAATCATGATTTTAAGGCTACTAGTCCTGATATATTTGTTACACATCAATGTGCACACCAAAAAATTCAAATTGCATGTATAAAGTTGTGTATTTAAGGACATCATTCCAAGACCCCTTTATGATCAATTATTAACATCTTACACTTACAAATTCAATCACACATAAATAGTCTTACTTTTTATTAATATTAGTTTATATAAATGGTAACTACTAAACACTCACAATTCTTTGTTTTCTATTTTTATCTTGTTATATCAATTTAGGTTTTTCTATCAAAGAAATCAATCATTCTTCCCTCTATACATAAAATAATCCTAAAGGTGGTTCTTAGCACCATGTTATTCTCAAACACATATATACACATAGAAAAATATTATGTATATAATTTTGTAGATATTTTTTTCTTTGAATGAAAAAATAACATCCAGGACAATCACACTAATCAAACCATAAATTGCAACATGATCTTATCCTAGTATATGAAATCTTTGGTTGTCTTCATCTCAGGGACCTTTCTTCATTTATTCAAAGTTCAACTTTGAAATGTTAGCTCTATATCATAGTATCTCAATAGTAAATTCAATTATGTTCCAATTTATGAGAAAATCCTAATACCTTCTACTTTCATTTATCATTTCTATTTTTTTAATGTCTCAAATTTTAGGTCATAAATTAAGCTAGTGAACTTGCAATATTTTTTTGTTTATTTCTTTATCATTATTTATAAATCCAAATTAATTGTGAGATGTTTTATTATAATATTTTTAAAACATAGTATCTATTAAAGAGGCCTCTTATAAAATGGATATTGTCTAAGTCAAAAAATATCAAATTTTTATGATGCTAAGTGAAATTTGTTAAATTATGTTATGATTAGATGAAAAATGTGGGTGCTTTATGGTTTAAGACATAGAACATCACTTTCTCCAACTAACATTCAATAATTCCCTAGAGATCTCAACCCAATGAATAATGAAGGAAGAGATCTAACAATAGGGTATCTTAGGATATGATTTCAGATTACAAGAGGGGTTCACCACCAAGTTAAGACTTGGAAAAGACAATGATATGCAAGATGAAATGCAAAACCTAGTTTGATGCAATGCTTCACTAAATGACTTAGAAATGTAAACAAAGTAGAACAAAAAACTGTAAAATAGGAAGTGTGCACCTGGAAACTTGTTGGAGATGGAATGGAGGTCTAAAATCTTGAAAAACATAATTTTTTGGCCTAGTGGGACTCATTTTCTATTCTGGGTGAATTAGTCCCAAATCCAAGTCTTTTCTTAGGATAAAGTTTAAGCTAAATGGGTATCCAAATCTACAAAAATCTCTGAAAAAATCCTACTCAAGTGGCGAATGAGTCGAGTTTGGCTTTTCTAGAAATTCAAAGTTTTGATCTACACCTCTCAGTCTGCTCTTTTTGCTTCTCCAGGTTTCCAAATCCGAAACCTTGATTTCAAGATTGTAGATGACCTTTTAGTGGAGATTATGACCTTGCAAATGAGGAGACAACTCCAACAAGCTTGTAACCTAATCTTCAATGATCTTCAAGTTTCCAAAGGACCTAGATCTGCAATTACACAAAGAAAGAGAGCAAAAGTGTTGATTGTTGGGGAATAGGGGTTTGCCTTGGTAAAACCCCTTTTAGGTAATTAAACCAAATGATGAAAAATGAAACAAGGACATGAAACATGAAACATACGATATGAAACATGAACAATGATACCTTGAATGATGATGTCTTGTAAATCTATGACTCAACATGAAATGGCCATGAAGGATTTAGATCTTGATCTTTGGCAATAGGAATGTAATAATGCTTGGTCTTGGATCTTCAATGCTACATCACAAAACTAGCTCAATAACATGCTTGATGCTTGATATGCTTGACATGATGATGGATCTTGAATGGTTGCAACAATTGATGAATATTTTTTCCCTTGAATGTCTTAAAGCTATCTTGATAACCTTGTAAATACTTGGAATGCTTAACTCTTGAATGCTTGACTTGATGACATGAATGTATGGTTAAATAATTATTTGATAGCTCATTTATATATGAAATCCACTCAAATGGTCGTTAATTTTGATCCCAAAGGTCAACATAGAAGAAAATTGAACTTAAACCTAGTTTTTCTCACTCAAACCTTGAAAATAGCTCAAATGGGACTCATTCTCCATCCTAGGTGAATGCGTCCCACTTGGATGGGACTCATTCACCCAAGGTGGTGAATTGGTCCCAAAAGGGCTAATTTTCCTACTAGAATGTCGAGGAGTGAATAAATTAGGTTTATCTGTTGATATTGTAGGGTTTTTTATCGAAATATGCCTTGTGATACATAATATGGGGTCATAGGGGCCTATATTAAGGTCATAAATGCAAGCCTGGAGTCCAAGATCCAATGTGAAACTGTAAGTAAATATATTTTACAACATTAAATTAAGGCAAAATTGAGTCTATTGAGCTTAGAAGGGCCCAAGACCTAATGTGGATGTGTAAAACACATTGCAACACTAGATTAGGTCTACTTGATTTACAAGCCTCCTACATTTAATGTGAAGATGGAAATAGATACATTTTACAACATTAAATTAAGAAAGATTTAAGTTAAATTAGCTTAAAAAGGGGCCGAGACTTAGTGTGGATGTGTAAAATTGATCACAACACTAGATCAAGGTGACATTATGTCCTATTTGTCATTAATTATTCCCAAATTAAGCAAGGGGAATTTTTTTTTATACTAAATTTAGTCCTCACTTTAGTGAGAGGATGAACTTGCTTCAAAATCACACTAAAGTAGACATTCAAGAGGGGTCCAATTGTGCCAATGTGGATGGTCTAGGATAACAAAGATCAAGGAAGTGGTCAAGCCCCTAGGGCCCAAGATCCTAAGTCAAACCCACATAAGCATGAAAGGACATGCACAAGGGTGTATTGTATGCAGTAAAACAAGAAATGTGATCATGCAATATTGATAACTAGAATAAAGAAGAATAAGTAAAAATAAAAAGGCAAATCAAGCTTCGACCGTTTTTCCAACATTATGTGGATCAAATCTAAGTTATTTTTTCAAAAAATGCACTCACCCTGAGGCCACGAAACTTTAGGTTGTCTGTGGGGTGAGAAGTCCTAGAAGGTGAGACACATACACCCATGGTTGGTATGTACTCACACACACACATAAGTGGCTATATGGCAAGTCATGCCTTGCTCAAGCTTCTTGCTCAACCATACCAAAGTTATACCTCTTGATAACTTTGATAATGTGCCATGTAAAAATGTTTTTCGAGCTTCATGAGGCAAGCAAAACTTTATATAATTGGAGCTCATAAAAAAACAAGATGGCTCCACAGGCATGCAAAGTTTATTATGCAAGGTGGCCATATAATAATTTTGTAAACGGAAAATAGTGTAAGGAATGTTCAAAGGGATTTTTCTTAGTTCATGTAAGGTCTCTTGTTAGGGAAAATTGTGCTCAATGTTTCCAAGAGAGAATAAGTCAAAGAAATATCACTCTTGGAGAAAATCAAACGCAATGACACCACCAAGAAAAGGACATATCACAAGAAAAAATAAAATCGCACAATGAAATATGAGTCTCGATGTATGCCCCCAATTTAAAGTGGTTGCTAACACCATCGCTATGAGAAATTGCTTTAAAGTAGAAGAAGATACGAGAGGTTATTTGGAAATCTCTATGCCAAGTCATATGTTTCTGAATTAGATTACGTCATGAATAAGTATGTTGCATGCAAGTCAACTTAAGGTATGTCGTCCACATCTCAAGCTTGCTCTTATATGTTCATGAAAGGTGATCAGCTAGCCAAAAGAGAAAATGATAAGTGGCATACAAGGACAAGGCTAATTAACCCCTTGCCCCCACTTAGTGCAGGACAAGGGTGATTTGAAATTTTACTTTATAACTTAAATTTTATTTTAAAATTATGGTAATTTGTAACACCCCACCAAGAAACCTCAAAGGACAACACGAAACATGACTTAATTAAAGGATTTTTTTTTTTTTATCATAAATAATAGTGAACTGCACATCATAAATAAACTTACAATCTAATCCTAAGTCCTTTAAGGTTCCATGACTACACTACTAGCACATCTATTAATAAAAAACTAGAATCATTACATTAACTATAAGGATATCATGATTCATCTAACAAGCTAAGTGCATTTTAAACCCCCACATTAAATGATCTACATTAAGTATTTTCCATAACATTTCATCAAATAAATAACATTAATGATCATTTATAAATAACAAGAAAATATATATATACAAATTCCATTACATCAGAATACATCAGAATTTGTTACATAATTACATTAATTCAATAATACTTCTCTTAGTACAATTGGGAAGAATACATCTGATTATGAGAAATGGCACAATTGATATACAAGTCCAATACATAAACACAAAATACTATCTTCTCAAATAGGATCATGAACTAGAATCCGCTACACAAGGTGCAACCTCCACGCACATGAACATGCAACAAGGAAACCCAATGGAGAAAAAATAACTAACCTCCTGACCATGTGGAACCCTGGGGTCCACCCCCTTGTGCTAGGAGATAACACAAGGTCCCACTACTAACAAATAGTCAAGAATATAATAGGCTAACATAGATAAGGGGAAAACATGACTCCAACACAACATTGCAACAATATTAACATCACAAACAATACATACATCACTTACAACATTGACTTCACTTCCAAAGGCACACATACAACAGAAGGAGAACAACTAGAGAATACTAGATTGCAATAGGGAATAGTGTCATTGCATGGCCCTGCCATGGGTTGTCCGACATCCCTCTCACTAGGTCCTGACCCCCATATATGGTTGTTCGGTATACCTCTCACTAGGTCCTAGCCCCAAAGGGTGACACATGGAGAACCAACATTGCTTTCATGAGGACAAGGAAGTTGATCTTGCCAACCAGGCCTTCTCAACCAATCCTTAGCCTAAATGAGCACTAAAATCATGGGATATGCATCAATTATCTTGTTTAATGTGAAATTTACCCATGCCCCCAATTCATTTTTAAGTTATCACTAGATTAAGAAACTCTCAAATGGGTTGTTGGTGTAGGAGCACCCATGATATTTTGGTTTTGTCATTGTTTTTGTTTGGTGTCTCTCTTATGTAATAAGGTCCTTTTGGATTATATTTATGTTTGTAAGGGTATATATGAGGTATTAGGGGATAGGTGTGGTCAAGTTGCCAAAAATGTAAAAGTTGCTATAGGTTTTAAAAGTTGTTAATATTGTCTAAAATGTTGCAAATTGTGGAATTTGAAGAGTCGCATGGTGTAAATGAAGGAATTAGAATGGTTGTAGTTTCAAAATTAGTTGTAAATTGTTGGTACATGTTTAAATATCCTTGGGGAGGTTGAACCCAAGGTTGGTGGTGACATTTTTGAACTGAAATCAATAAAAGGCATCCTTGTTTTTGCATTTCTAAACATTAAATTATTGTGTTAGAGATTTGTACAGCCTTGTACGGTTGGTTCATGATTTAAAACCAATTGGATTTGATAAATAATTGAGTCTAATTTATGTTTCACTTTTTCTCATTTAATTTTATTAATATTTGAGTGTTTTAGAGCCAATTTACCTCAGACTAGTTGAAAACCCTAGGTTCAATTCCTTGACAGAAGAAAAAATGAATATCTCACAATTCCACTAGTGAAACCTCGTGAAACTTGGTGGAATGGCTCTAAATATTTTTTTTTGGTTTCTATAAATTTTTAGGATTAGGGGAGAAGGTTTTCACAAGTTTTGGTGATGCCCTAGGTTGGATTGCTTTATGTTTTAGATCTAATTGGTAGAAGAAAAGTCAATTTTTGAAGGGTTCCGTACAAAGTAACCCACATTGGTTCTAAAGTATGTTTTATAAAGACAATGGGTATCTGAAACTATTTTTTATATTCTTGATATCATTTCCACATTGAAAATTATGACCGAAAAACCACAATTTTTTGTTACACTTCAAGCCTAGTCAAGAGTAGAATAGTCAATTTTTGAACCTTTCCTTCCAAAATAACCATATCTAATTTATTTGTATGTTGAATAAAGCGATAAAGGGTATCCAAATCTGGGTTTGTATTTTGGAGATCAATTATTTTTGGGAAGTTCTACCCATTTTAGTCAATCTAAAGTACTACTAGGAGATTGAGGCCTAATGAATGCAAACCATCATGTGAATTTTTAGAGATTGAAAGTTTTCTTGTTTGAGTATTTTTTGAGTTTTCCACCCCTTCTCTACATAAAATTGATATTATAGCCTAAAAGGTCTAGGAAAAATAAGTTTGGAGTTTGTGTTTTGTCTTTTTCCAGGTTGAAGCAAGAACCTAGATGCCAAGAGACTAAGCCAAGGAAAAGAAAGAGGCCTAAGGTGAGGTATCATGAAGACAAGAAGAAATAAGGTGAAAGAGACTTTATTGAGAGAGGAGAATGGAACATTTGAGGAGAAAAGTCTATAGAGACTTGTAGAGTAAGGAGGTACCAAGTAAGGAATCGGTGATGGGAAAAAGAGAGGAAAGGGAGATGAAGAAGAAAAATGAGAAGGAAGAATAGATAAAAGTGCAACAAGAGATAATGGAGTTGAGGAACGCATTGGAAGAGATGGAAAAATAAAGGAACTTGAGATGCAGTAGTTGCTTGAGAGAGAAAACTAAGAAAAATGTTGGCATTGGCCAATAAGGAAGAAGGTTAAATGGCCTATCAAGGAGATTATTCAAAAGGGAAGAATCCAAGAGAGGATAGCAACACCAGATATTGAAGAATCTTTGTTGATGAAGGAAGAGAAAAATCTATTTGAGAAAGATGAAGATGTAAGTAATGCAATGGTAAGCAAACCTAGGGATTTTTTGACATCAACAAGTATTGAAGAGTTTCCTTGGGAAGTTCAAGATGTCTTGAAAGGTCATGTAGACATAGTGGTTGATAAATTTTCTAAATTTTTGCTTCCAAGGAAAGGTGTTACTAACTATTTAGATTTTGTTCTAGGGGTTGGTTTGTCATATACTGTAGCCTATGACAAGCAAAATGAAGAATGTGATGTGTCTAAAGAAGGAAATGGTACCAATACAAATGATGCACTTGTTTGGAAGGTTGTAAAAGAAAGAAATTTTGATGCTAAAGGAAAGAGGATTGTTGGGAAAGAGATTACATAGTTGAGAAACCAATGTTTGAAGGGAAAATAAGTTATGGAGAAACATAATGGACAAACTAAGTTGAATATGGAAGATGGATGGTTAGACAAGCAACCACTCCAAGTGGAGCAGCAAAAGGGAGTTGCAGATGTTAGAGGTGAAGAGAGAAGACAAAGGGATCTTGATGAGATTGTGTCCATGGGAGACAAGAAGCCTAAGGTGAAAATTAAACAAGTAATTGAAGGGGAACAAGGTACTATTGTATTGCATGATATCTATCAAGGAAAAATGGATCAATTACAAGGTAGAGGTGGAATTGGAGGACAGGTTTATATTGAAAAGTTCAAATATCTTTGCCAAGTGTTTAAGAAACCTATAGTGAAGATGGAGCAAGCATTGAATTGTTCCAAATTAGACAATATACAAGGATTTAAAGGCATCCAACAAGATTTTTCAAGCATGGTTCTCATGATTTCTACCTTCTATTCAAGCAGGGCTTGAATCTTTTCTTTGCTTGGGAGTATGGTGTAAGAGCACCCATGAGATTTTGGTTTTGTCATTGTTTTTGTTTTATGTCTCCCTTATGTAATAAGGTACTTTTTGATCATCTTTATCTTTGTAAGGGTCTGGATGAGGTCTTAGGGGGATAGGTGTGGTCAAGTTGTCAAAAATGTAAAAGTTGCTATAGGTTTTAAAAGTTGTCAATATTGTCTAAAATGTTGCAAATTGTGGAATTAGAACATTTGTAGTTTGAAAATAAGTTGTAAATGGTTGGTAAATATTTAAATATCCTTAGGGAGGTCAAACCCAAAGTTGGTGGTGACATTTTTGAAGTGAAATCAATAAAAGGCATCCTTGTTTCTGCATTTTTGAACATTAAATTGTTGTTGCAGATCTTGCTACCGACTTGTACGGTTGGTTCATAATTTAAAACCAATCAGAGTCAATGGAGAATTGATTCTAATTTTTGTTTCACTTTATCTCATTGAATTTCATTAATATTTGAGTGTTTTAGAGCCAATTTACCTATTGAAAACCCTAGGTTTAGTGCCTTGAAGAAAGAAAAAATGAATCTCACCATTTCATTGGTGAAACCACATGAAACTTGGTGGAGTGGATGTAAATAGGTTTTTTTTGGTTTCTATAAATTTTTAGGATCATAGGAGAAGGTTTTCATGTGTTTTGGTGATGCCCTAGGTCAAATTTCTTTTTGTTTTAGATCTAATTGGTCGAAGAAAAGTCAAGTTTTGAAGGGTTCCGTACACAGTAATTCACATTGGTTCTCAAGTATATTGTATAAATCCCAAATTGGTATCTAAAACTATGTTTAAACTTTTGATATCAAGTTTTCCCTGAAAATTATGGCTGAAAAACCATAATTTTCTGCTACACTTCAAGCCTAGTCAAGAGTAGAATAGTCAAGTTTTGAACCTTTCCTTCCAAAGTAACCTTATCTGATTTTTTCATACGTTGAATAAAGCCATAGAAGGTCTCCAAATCTAGGTTTATCTTTTGGAGATCAATTATGTCTAGGAAGTTGTACCCATTTTAGTGAATCTAAAGTACTACTAGGAGATTGAGGCCTAATGAATGAAAACCATCATGTGAATGTTTAGAGATTGGAAGTTTGCTTGTTTGAGGATTTTTTGGAGTTGTCCATCTTTGCTCTGCATCAGTTGTCCTGGTCACCACTTTGGGATTTCGCCCCCATTGAGAGCCACTCCCCCTACTTGCATCTAGTAAACCCTACACAACAAGCAGGGCATTTACCATCATGCACACTTAACCTACTCACTTGAGTCCAACACAAAGCAAGGCATTGACCATCTTGCACATTCAACATAATCACAGGGATCCATACCAAGATAGGAGGCAACACAAGGCACACAACTCAAAACATTGTCAATCCACTTCTAGAGTGAAACAATCATAAGAAATAATCACACCAAAACACCCCCCTAGGCATGTGGAAACTGACCCTAAACAACTTACAATGACACCCACTTTAAACAATAACCAATATCACCCAAATTCCACTAGATCCAACACATTATTCAAAACGAGCACACAAATAAATAGTGCAACAAAGAAATCAACATACACTATTAAACCAACTATTGGTTGATTATGAAGGTCATCTAGTTCACTTATTTGAATAAACCCTTCCTTTATCTAATTATAATTAAATCAATTTATTTTCTTTTCTATTTAATTTTCCCATCTACTGATTGACATTCTCAATTAATTCACATAGGCAGAATAATTCTTCTATTATGACCATGATATATACGTGTATACATATACATATATACATACATACATACATACATATATATATGTATGTATTAAAATTTGAATGTTGTTTGTAATTGAATATTTAAGTTTATATTGTGACATATATATCTATGTATCCATGCATATATATATAAATAAAATCAAATATCATTCATTAAAATTACTCATCGAATTACAGACACACTACAATATCGAATACTCTGAATATGAAGTCGCAACTTATAAGATGAAATCACTAATTACAGACAACACATAAAAATTGAATTTCAACATGATAGAAATGCAATCATAAAAAACATAATGAATATCTGCATCGAACTCTGAATAGAACAAACAATGGAAACAAGGCAACTAAATCGAATTCCAAATACAACCTAATTTCCATCGAAAATAAGGCACAATACCAATATCGAATGCGATGAATGGTTAAAACATCAAACTCCAAACACACTAAATGTTCATCAAATATCGAATGCAATGAACAATGAATACAATAGATTCCATTCATGAAGGTATTCATCGAACACCAAACAGAAAAAACATGCCAACAATAGCTATTGAATGCTATAGCACAAAAGCATCAATGTAAAATCAAACCTTTAGTGTTGATTAAAGCATATCCATCGATTACTAATCAAGAGGAATATATATACATCAAACTCTATGCAAATTTTTTTCTTCAAAATACAACACACTATATAGCAACACATAAAATGCAATCAATGGTGGTGTTGTAGCGCTCTCAACAGTAACCATTAAATATGCAGTGAATACCAAGCATAACACAGTTCTATTTCAAGGTATGATGCCAAGCATAGATAGAATCACCAATTAAAATCACAAAACAAAGCATCAAACATCATAAAATGGAATCACCGATATAAAATCAAACCCTTCAATGTAGAAAATAAAACACAGGGAAGAGTCACTAAGAAACTTTCAAGGCCGAATAATCAACTGGGAAAAATAAATTTGCCTCCATAATGAAAAGATTGTAGATTTTTTTTGATTGAAATGCATGCAGGCAAGCAGATTTAGAGGACAAGGACTACACATGGTGAGTAATGGAACATGGATATAATAAATGTCCAAAGAACCATTAATGCAAATGCGGAATTGAGGATAGGGGTGCACGACTCATGGGCAGAGTTCCTCCAAGTGATGTCAAGACGTGGAATGCAAAGGTTGAAAATTATGCACAAACGAATGCATATCTTCCTAGAATACAATGGTTAAAAAATATATTTATATAAATGTATATTTTAATGGTTTCTCTATGGGAATAAAATATATAAATACCATGTTTTCTAGAAATATCATGCAAACAAGCATTTGTTTTCAAACACAGAGATAAAATTCAGAAGAACAATGGAACCTAGATTCAGTCGCTTAGAAAAGTTGGAGATTCAATACCAAGACGACTCCTCTGCTACAAGAACTGCCTCTTCGAAATCCCCAATCAATATTTTCAATAATTCCCCAAATTTTTCCCCCAAAAGTTATTTTACAACATCCCAAATTATCTTGCACACCAATGTTTTTTCTTCTTCCCCAAAAAATAAAAACCAATAATAATCAAAATATCTTAAAAAGATAATTATTTACAAAAAAGAAAGCTGTTTGATTTTTCAAAATCCAAAATTCTGATAAAATATCTAAAATCACCAATAAACATCAAGTTTCCTTTTCAAAAATCTCAAAGTTATGCATGTGTTGCATGCATAATCTTTCTATCTTTTATTTATTTTTTGTTGATTGTTAATTGCAACATTCCATTATAATATTTTATTTTATTTTAATATTTCATTACACTTATAAATTCACTATTAACCATAATTATTAATAAATATATTTATATCTATTTATCAAAATAATTTTACTTAATAATTTATTTAATACGTCAATTAATCAAAACAACATTTTATCAAAAAAATTAAATTAAAAAAACCAAATATCAACAACAATTACTTAAACATAATCAAGGTCGAAAACAAGACCAACTGATCATAGACAACAGACAACACTAACGAAGTGACAGACTAGATACGCATCCTCTTCAAGGATGATGGCTAAGGTAGGGGACCAAATGCTATCTCTGAACAAATTTTCCATTGGGTTTAAGGAACACTCAGATCTACCAATTTAGATGGAGTTGATGCCTGGTACTTGCAACCTATAACACATAAAATGGACGAGCATATATACATAATCATACAATCAAGCACACCATGAAAGGAAATTGCAGTGTAGCAAGGTACTCACAAGTGAGTAATGCGACATTGTCCCTTTAACCAAAACACATAAACAAGTAACCACATTAACGCATAACAATTAGTTACACAACAAACAAGATAGAACAATCACTAGATACTCACATAATAACTATGATCGAATAATCACATAATGCTCATAATAAGATTAATCCACATAATCAAATAAGTCCATATAACAGTCATAGCATGTGCATAAACTCAAGTAATAGAAGTATCACCAAAGTAACATCCAAATATCATTGTAACAGTAAGTCCAACATCAAATAAAGTTTCATAATGTTTGATCCTAAGTAGATCAACTGCCAATCTAACAGAGAATAATATGAGGGGCACTACATAATTAATAATGAAATTACAATGTATAAGTAAATTTTTTTTTTTAAATGGAAATTAAAAGTTCACTTTATAAAATATAAATTAAATTTTGTTGTATAAGATTTATATATAGATTTTATGCATTATGCAATAGATTTAAACATATAATATAAATATTTTTATTTTATTGTTTAATAATAATGAATTGTATTCTAAAGAATCTATATTCTACATTGATATTAAGAGATGAAACATATTATACACATAAAAAACCTATTTAGAGATGATATTTATTCAAAAATTAAAGGATATTTCTAATTATGCAAATCAAACAAAATAACTCTTAAATAAAAAATATATGATAACTCTTCTAAGTAAACATCATGTTATATTATTTTTGAAAAGTAAAATAAAAAACTTAAACTAACATACCTATCTTTAGAGATATGATTCTCCAAGTGTCTATTCCATTTAAATCTATTAAAAATAGATACCTCAAAAATAATGTCTCTCAAAATATTTTACATATATTTTTTTAAAGATAGGTTTACTAGTATAAATATCTTAAATACATCTATGTAGATGTCATCAAGAATTATCTTGTATAAATGATTCCATATGAAAATTAACTCCATTACATAGCACCATGCAACTGCCAAAATGACTTTCCTATAAAGCAACCTCCAATGGCCATGGTGAAGACACTCCAAGTACTTTGATAGCTGGAAAGTGTAGACATAAATCCTTTAACATCCTCAGAATAGTTTCGTTGGATTTAGTAATGCATATAGGTACATGATTTTCTATGAATCCAATTTGAATAAGTCGATGACATCTTCATGCAACTCCATGTCACAATAAGTAACAAATTGTAGTCACCAATCTGAAAAATCTAAACAACAATATATTAATACCATCTTAAAATTCAAGAGTTCTACACTTTAGAATTTAAATAAAATCCATTCATGAATTTGGAAAATCTCTATAGGTTAAAATTTAACAATTCTAGACTTAAGGGTTTGAACAAAAAAAATTCTTATGTTAACCTTCAATCAAACCCTATTCTAACTTGCATATAGATAAAATTGAAAGTATGGGAAAAACAAACAACCAACCTAGGCTTGGCAATAAAATTTGGAATAATTCAAGATGGGCTATTTTGGGGATGCTAAGGATTTTAATTGTACGCTTTTCGACCATCAAAGTAAGGAGTTTATTCACATTGGCCATTAGAGTTTTCTCTCCATGAAAGTGGTGTTAGCAGTTGCATGGTGTAAAACAATTGAGTTAATCTTCTGCTCCCTATCAAAAGCTAAGATATGTTGAAAAAGAAAGAGATGGGTATCCTATTTGTATGGGAAAGGGTGAGAGTAGGTGAAGAGGTGAATTTCAGGGTTGCTTCCAAGTTTTAAAAACAAAAAATGGCCCAACATCAAAAAGTGGTGGTGCCACATTGTTGCTCCACAATTTACCATGACCATCTGATCATTCAAATTTGGAACACAAGTTAAGGTGGGATTTGGCTTGGTACGCAAGTCTATATATGCATTGTTTTTGTGACTTGAGGGTTGGTATAGGTAGGAATAGAGGCAATTGTTGTGGGAGGAGGAATTTGAATTCCTCCTTGGGTTGTGACATTGTTCATAGGATGACTACTGGTTGAGGTGAGATGTTTTCCAAAGATCAGAACTATGTTACAGACAAGGTCAAGTCCATCTTCAATTTTAAGCATGCGGTGAATGTTATCTATGGTAGGGATAGTAGTGGTTGAAATATTGTCATTTTGCACTTGATGTATTTTTACTAAGTCTTCATGAATTTGAATTATGTTTTCTTGCAGAACAGTATCAACCCTTGTTTCAACATGTATCACACTACTTGAAGGCATGAAATTTTTAAGGGTATGCTCCATACCTAGTGTACTAGTGTCAATACTAGAAGTGAAAGAGCTAGAAAACCCAAGATCCACAACAATTATGCTATCACGGGATGACATGAGCCTCAAAATTTATCTCACTATAGTATTAGAAATAGGACACCAAATACTCATGCAAGGGATACTAAATGCAAGATAAATACAAATGCAATATAAGCTAAGAACAGGGTATGTGCAGGATCATGATGGGCCAAAAAGTGGCGATATCAAAGTGATATGATGACCCATGTGGTTGATGAATTTTTTTTTACCAAAAATTGATGAAACGAAAAGGGTTTTTAAAGGAGATTCTCAGTTTTCCACCAATATAAATTATGCTTTACTTTGAATTTAATAAATTATTATTATTCATTTTCTATTTGAATTATGACTAAAAACCTGATTGATACACTGATTGAAAAACATCTACAACTTTCAAATGGTATCACATTTTTTGAATCCGAAATAGACGTCACATTCTATGCTTTGCATGCTACATAATTAAAAATAATAATTAAATTTCATGAAGTTTTGACCAAGTTAAGGTGGTTAGATATACAAGTTTTTATATTTTTTAAAATTTGTAATAAAAAAATCATAATTAATTATTTACTTGGAAACAAATTACAAAAAAATATGCATCACATTCGGACATCAATCCCCTACTTATATCTAAAATCTTATAAAAAAATATTATCATTTTATTGTGGTTAGGGTGGTCAGATAGACACCTACTTCTTATTTTTTCCCTGAAATTTAAGTACTATTGCATTGAAATTTCAAAATTTCACCAAATAGATTTTTATTTTTTTAAATAAACCTAGTAATTTAGAAACTAAATTAAATTTTCTACAGATTCTATTCTTACATATTTTTGAAATAATATAGATAACTTATTCAAATGTTTACGTCAAGGTTCCTAACTCTAATTTTCTGAATTTTATTGCCACTTAAGGGCATGTTTTTTCCATGATGATCCTGCACATACCCAACAATGAAATGACTATAATAGAAACCTCTATAAAATTAAATAGAAAGGTATCCATAGCAAAAAGGAGCACAAAAACATAGTTTTAAGATCTAGAAAATGTAGTCCAGAATCTACATTGGAACTAAATTGCCTAGAGGGGTGTATGAGTCCCAATGAGGATTTTTTTCAAAAATTTCAAGTGATTTTTATGTTGTATGATGTATAACCTAGATGCAAATGCATATTTCAAATGTTTTTCAATGATTTGAGATGAAAAAATGTAACCTATATGCACTTTCACTAATGCAAGATTTAGAAACCCTATAATTCCAATTAAATAATGCAAAATGCAATGCAATATTAATGCAAGCTAACTCTAGGATGATGATGCACTCCAAATAGGATTTGTGATGTTCTAAATGTAGGTTCAAAAAAATGAAAAAATGAAAAATAGAATATATATTATTTCGTATGGTTAGAACATAGAGCACAACCCACTTTCCAATTATTTCATTGAAGGTAAACCTTAGAGATCTCAATGCATAGGAGAAAGAGATCTTGCAATAGGGTTTCCCTTAGGTCTAATTATAAACTAACGAGGGGTTCACCACTAAGCTAGGGCTTGGAAAGACAAATGTAATGCAAGTCAAAATGCTAATTACCTAGTATGATGCAATCTTTAACTAAATGACCTAAAAATGTATGTAAAACAAAACAAGAAGATGCAAGAAGGAATGTGTGCACCTGGAAAATTGAAGGAGATTGAATGAAGCTCTAAAATTTTGGAAAAATTTATTTTAAGGCTTTCCGAGACTCATCCACTAGACTGGGCGATTTAGTCCCAGATCTGAGTTTCTATGTAGAAACTAGAATTTAGCAAATGGGTCTCTAAAACTGCAAAAACCTGAAAAAGTGACCTAAACTGGGACTCATATGCCAAGACTGGCATATTAGTTCAATTAGGATTTCTTTAAGCTTCAAATTCTAAATCTAGTCTTCAAGGTCTACTCTATGCTTCCTAATTAATTTCCAAATCCCAAACCTTGATTTGCAACTTGTAGAAGTCTTCTAAATATCTCCAATGCAAGGTGACAACTTTGAAAATTTTGACAACTTTCTCCAAACTTTATCTTCAATGTGTCTTCAACCTAAACCTACAAATCACACACAAAAATGTTGTTTTGTTAGTGGATAGGGTTTTTCCTTGGTCAATCCCCTTTTTGGTAATCAAACCTTGTAATGAAATGAAATTGGAATAGAGAATGATGAATGAATATGATAAGATATTGCAACTCACCAAACCCTAGCAATGAATTCATGCAAACATGTATGAGATGGCTCCAATGGATGTAGATCTTGAATCTTGCTTGAATATGATAGATCTTGAATTAAATATTTGCTTGAATTATAAAACTCTACATCATAATTGTTAGCTCAAAAACAAAAATGATGCATGAAGACTTTGATATGATGCTTGATGCTTGAATAGTTCTCTAAAATGCTTGATAATATACCCTTGAATGCTCTTGAATGATCCTGTAAACTCTTGAATGCTCTTGTGAACTCAAATTTTCTATAAAAATGTTCATTCAACTTGCTAGGTGTAAAATGAGTGAAAAAAATTTGTATTTATACTTAATCATGCAAGAATTCTTTAAATTACAACACTACAAGCCGACATCAGATCTTGGAGGATAAAATCCTACCATGAATTTGAATTAATTTTAATTTTGGGTTGCACGATACTCATACGCCCAAGGTGGTGTATGAGTCCCATTAGGGATAATTTATGGGACCAACTTAAAAAATGATTCGAAAGGTGTGAAACCATGATTAAGGCCCAAAACCCCAAGTTTCCCATACATCCAAGGTGATGTATGCATCCCAGACCACCAAATCGGCCACACAACCTGAAAAACACCTAAATTATGATTGGATGTTGATTTATGTTAGGATCATCCTCGAAAAGATGCATTAAATGAGGCTTGTGGATGAAAAATACGGCCAATTAAAGCATAAAAAATCCCAATTATTTAATAAAACCCTAGAAAAGTGTGAAAGTGTGTTACAACACTCCAAATAAGGCATCAATAAGTTCATTTAGTTCATAAGGGCCCAAGACCTAATGTGAATATGTTAGACATATTACAACACTAAATCAACATTGTGTGAGGGTCTACTTTTTCCATCATTATAGTTACAAAGAACTACTAGTATCTCTCTTAGTTATATGCCTAATAATATCATCATCTCTTGTATCTGTCTAATCCTTTTTTATTCATCACTAGATAAAATTTTCATAGAGAGATAGATGTGAACTTTAGATGTTAGAAAAGTCTTGATTTGTAGATCAAATCCTAGACAATAATTTTATAACTAAATATATAGTTCAAACATATATAATTTTATTTTTACTACTATATTTATTAGTGAATTAGAAAAGGTACGCTTATCTACAAATAACCATTCAAAATTTATTTTAAAATGCTAAAGAATGTCATATTATATAAGGAAACAACATACATTAGGTACATATATACAAGCATAATACTTACTAATATTTTAGAGAGTTCTAAACAATTACTTTAAATATGATAAGGTCTCAAATATATTGAATTTTCTCATATATATATGGATAAAAGCTAGGTATATTTGACTTTGTAGAAGAGTATACTATTTTAAATCATGAATAAGTATTTATACAAATATGAAAAATACATTTTTATCTCTTACATACATATTAAATAGATTATAGTATCTTGCAATATTTATAATTTATAATTTTTCTTAAAAATGTATACAAATGATAAGGCTATAGTCATAATCAACTATGACCATGGCTAGAAATATCTAACTATAACCAAACCATGTGTCTCATTCTTACAATGTATATGGTACCCATCATATCAATATCATTTACTCTTTCACAATAAAAAATTATATCTAGTCAAATTCAAGAAAAGTAGAAGTTTTTTTTTTACTAAATAATTTTGATACGATTTAAAATATAAAATACATCATATTAATTTAATTTATTATATTTTTTATATAATATACCTTGTATTAAGTTAAACATTAATTAGATTAAGATATAAAAATCACTTCATTTTACATCTTAAATAGTTAGAATTTTACTATATAACCTAAACTTTGTTTTAACTTGATCCTCATTAGTAATGAGATTACAATGTTTAAGTACATTTTTTTTAAATGAAATTAAAAGTTCACTTTATAAAATATAAAAAAAAAAAAATTGTTGTATAAGATTTATATAGAGATTTTATTTAATAGATTTAAAAATATAATATAAACATTTTTATTTTATTGTTTAATAATTATGAATTGTATTCAAAAGAATCTATATTTTGCATAGATATTAAGAGATGGAACATATTATACATTGGTCGTTGGAGGTTATTCTCTAGGAAAGTGGTGTTAGTAATTACATGGTGTAAAGTAATCGAGTTAATCCTCTGCTCCTTATCAATAGCTAAGCTATGCTGCCAAAGGAAGAGATGAAGGGTGAGAGGTGGTGAAGAGGTGAATTTGAGGGTTGCTTCCAATTTTGAAAAACAACAAATGGTCCAATGTCAACAAGCGATGGTACCATGTCATTGCTCCACAATTTACCACGACCATTTGGTCATTCAAAATTGGAGTACAAGTTACAGAAGTATATGGCTTCATATGCAAGTCTATAACATTAGGATTCGTAGGCAAGCGATAGGCAACGACCTCTTCAAAACTTCAAAAAGCTCAAGCAAGCGGTAGGTAGGGTCAACATTAGTGATTTGAAAGCTTAATGCTGGTGTTTTGAAAGGAACGAGTTTCAGGCTTCAGGCGAGACAACCAAAAATGCTGACAGGCATGGGTTTCAAGATTTTCCTATGCGGGCAGTGGGTCCAGTTACTTTAAACAAAGGTCCAGTGGGTCAGGTCAGTGGCTGCAAGGTGCTTTTCTGTCTCATTTTTTAAATTTTAAAATAGGGTTTTCCCCCTTTTGCACTTGTCTTTCCAATGGATAGCACACAAGCAACACACATTGAAAATGAAACCTTTGGTGTTGGGAAAACAATTTTTTTTGGGAATATGAAAATTGCTTTTCTGGATAAAACTGGCAAATGGGTGTGGGTAAATGCAAAGTAGTATAAAGGTATTCTAAAATGGAGAATATATCGGGTAAAACTAGAACATACAAAAAGGAAACAAATGCAAAAAGGGAAGGCTACAGCTAACACACAAAGCACAAAAACTCATAAAGTAAGGATTATGGAAAAAAAAAGTAGGGGTGCAAGCTGCTAAGGATGCATCTGATGGAGATGGTGTTTATAGCCCCATCTCAACTCCTCTTACTTGGTCTGCACATTTATATGTGTGAGAGCTTTTAAATGTTAAAAGTTGGGTAGAACTACTAGAAGTAAAGGACCAAGAAACTGAACACAAGGTCAATGGGTGCATGGCAATTAACCAAGCTCTAATGGAAGAAAATAGGCTACTAAAATAGTAGGTGGCAACATTGAAAAAGGTGTTAAAAGCAGGGCAGATAGAATGGAAAGGTATGAAGCAGGAATGGCTATCATTGCAACAAATGATAGAAACAATCTCAAATATGGGAGGGTCAAAAATGGAAAATAACGAGACTCAATCTTTGAAGCAAGCAAGTGGCCAATTTCTTGAGAAAAAAGAAAGTAGCAGGGAAATCAACTCAAAGGGCATCAATTCATGGACTCAAGCAGTTAAAATTTCAGTAGATGGGTTAACAAAAGCAATGGGTAAAGCAAGTAAAGAACAAGAAAATGAGACTAGAGAAAGGCAAGAAAGGGAAAAAAACATAATCATTAAAGGGGTTAAGGATTATGGCAGGAATGAGGATACGTACAATCTTTCAAGCGATTTTTTGAAGGAGATGCTACAATGGAGGGGTCAAATTTTGCAAGTGAAAAGGGTTGGAAAGCCAAGAGAGGGGAGTTGGAGGCCCATCAAAGTTGCTTTGAGGAGCTTAGAAGAGAAACACCAGCTGTTAAGCCAAAAGGGGCTTTTGAGGGGCTCCTATTTTTTCTTAGATGAAGATTTAACTGTCATGCAAGAGGCAACAAGAAGGGAGGAGCTGTCCAAAATAAGAACAACTAGAGGAGAGGGTAAAAGGGCATGGTTGTATAAGGGAAAAGAAATCATTATCAATCCTTTGTCATAAAATAATACAATGTAGGAAGGGCATAACAAAGGAGATGTAGGGACAACAATGGAAACAACAAATGGAACACAACAAAAATGGTTGAAAAAAGATAATAATTTAGTGATGAGCCTTTGGTCCCAAGGTAAATAGAAAGTAGGCCCCCCTCCTAGGAAAAAATAGAGTTAGTGTGTTGGAATTGTAGAGGCTATCCCATGGAGAAGAGGACTTGGGTTAGGTTCGATTGTTGATGGGAGAGACATTGTATGTCTTGTAGAAACGCATGAACATGAAGGTTGCAAGTCACCTATTTTTGAAGGCTATACAAAAATTTTGGTTTGGAATGAGGCAACTAGTAATGGCAAGGGGTATGGTGGTATTATGGTCTTAATAAGAGAGGCTTGGGGCAGAAACATTCAATTAGAAAAAATAGACCCAAGTAAGCAATACATATGGTTTAAAATCTTGGAAAATAATAAACTCATATTAATTATAACATGTTATTTTGCTCCACAAGGGTCAAAAACTTACAAAAAGAATGGCCTAGATGGTTAGGACCCATATGCATCTCTCAAAAAATATATTTCCTCTTTCTCACAACAAGGAGAAGTTCTTCTAGTGGACAACTTTAATGCAAGGACAACCAATGAGCAAGCATGTAGCTTGTGCAACAAAGAAGATAGCAATCCTCTTTGGTTAACAGAAAAAGACAATCAGCTTTGGGTGAGGTGTTTAGAGGATAGAGGGGTCATCAACCATTTTGGGGAAGAGTTACTTGCCTTCTATGGAATTTTTGATGTATTTATTTGTAATGGAATGGGACATTGGATGAACTCTGGTAATTTCACATGCAAAAATATAATGGGGCAAGCGTTGTTAACTATGCTATTTTCTCACAAACCCTTGTTTCCATAATAATGAAAGTTGTGGTTGAGGAACCCATGGTAGACTTAAAGTCTGATCATAATCTTGTTTGCCTTTGGTTGTCCTAGCCTAAAAACTTTCAATCTATGAAACAAGAGCAGCCTAATCATCAAACTGAAAAAAAGGGCATAATTCTATTAACACAAGAAAATTATAACATATTTATGAAAACTTTAAGGCAGTTAATGCAACAAGAAAGGAATCAAATGCAAGGTTTAAAAATTCATTAGCTAATGCATAAAATTCAAGAGGCTCTTGTTGGCTACAAAAGGGCAAAGAATAAGAGAAAAAAAGGAAGTCAATTTCCAACAAATGCTTGGTTTGATGAGGAATGTAAAGTTGCAAGGAAATAAAGCATGCAGCTAGGTAAAGAAAAGGAAAATACAAAATTATACAAGCAAATGGTAAAAGTTAAAAAAATAGGTTTCATGAGCGCTAGATGGGAAGAATTGTTTTATCTTGGGAAGAACAACCCAAGGCTCTTTTGGAAAGAGCTTCAAGCAAAGAAGGAGGAAAAAAAGAATAACATCACCTCAACTCAATGGTTTGAATATGAAAAAAACTTATATGAGCAAGATGTAGAGAATGAAAAGCCTCCAAGGGTAAACACATCAACAAAGCTTTTCACTTTGCAAGAAGTTAAAGAAGGTATCAAAAAGTTGAGGATAGGAAAGGCAAGAGACTTGGTTGAGCTTCAAGCGGAGTATCTAAAGTGGGGGGTGGAAATCATTGCTCCTCACATTATACATATATTTAACAACATCATTCAGTGTGGGTTTCCAAAAGATTGGATAACTAGCTTAGTCATTCCCCTATTCAAGAGTGGGGATGCTAAAAACCCATCTAATTATCGTACCATCATGATCAAGCCTTTGTTTGCAAAATTGTTTGGCAGCATGATTGAGCACAAAATCGACAAATGGGCATAAATTAAAAATAAGAGAGCAAAGGGGCATGCGGTTTTTAGGCCAAAACACTCAACAATTGATCATGGCATCACTTTAAGGAATATCATTGAAAATATTTGGGATGAGAAAGGGGATGCCTTTTGTTGTTTTGTGGACTTTAGGAAGGATTTTGACACAGTACCTAGGCAAAAATTGTGGGATAGAATGAAAGATCTTGGCATTCCTGAACATTTTAGAGTTTTTTTTCATAGGCTTTATGAGGATGTTAGGGTAAAATTCATAACTTGGGTAGGTACTTCATAAATCTTTAGGAGTGACATTGGGGTTAAACAAGGTTTCCCTCTTTCTCCTACTCTCTTTGGCCTTTATATCGATAAGCTTGAGGAGTGGTTGAATTTGAAGGGTGGAGAAGGGGTCCCCTTAGGAGTGTATGTTGTAAAACTTATTTTATATGCTGATGATCTTATTTTGATTGCTAGATTTTGTTCAAGGGTTGCAAGTGCATTTGGTTGCTCTTGAGCATTTCTGCAAAGATGTTGGTATGCAAGTTAACATTAGTAAGATCAAGATCATGGTATTCTCTAAGAAGAAGAAAAAAATTAGTTCAAATTTTATTTCAAAGGGAGTATCCTAGAGGAAGTAACATAGTATAAATACCTGGGAATTGAATTCAATAACACATTATGTTGGGAAACTTGCAGAAGGAAAAGAACTCTGGGAGGTTGGAGAGCATTGTTTTCTCTTGAAAATAGATGCAGAGAAGCAGAGTTATGGGATTGGAAAACTATTCAAATATTGTTTGGGTTGCTAGTTATACTAGTGGTCCTTTATGGGTGTGAAATTTGGGCTAGCAGCACTTCAGAAATCAAATGGGTATGATAGAAAGAATTCAAAAATGTTTGATCACAAGAAAATTCAAACTAAAATCTTCGGTTCCCTATGAAATACTTCTTGTTGAAATAGGGGAAATTCCTATTGAGGCCATAGCTATGGTGAGTCTTTTGAGATATTTGAAAAAGGTTGAGCAGATGGAAACACATCAGTGGCCAGATGTTGTTTTTAGAGGTGTCTTAGGTGAAAGAAAGAAGGCATGGATGAAACAAAATTGTAATTGGATGAGCAAGTGGAACATTCACTTGAACGAGTGTTCTAATAATAGTAAGGAATTAAAGTTGTATGTGGTTGAAAAATTTCACAAGATTATGTGGAAAAGGGCAGTTGGGAGAAAGAAAAAGTATTATGTAGAAGAATTCAATCCCAACTTGGACCATCAACAAAAATCATATATAGAGGAAAATAATCCGTGGAGGTCAAAAAAAATCATATATAGAGGAAAATAATCCGTGGAGGTCAAAGATTCTCATAGCAATTGAGGACTAACTCGCATCGTCTTTGGTGTGAAACGGGGAGATGGAAAAGGCTAAAAGAATTTTGGGAAGAGAGGATTTGTATCTTCTGTCCAGCAGGGCAGATGGAAACAAAAAAATATTTTATCCTAGATTTCAAAGCTTATAGTGACATCAGAGGAAGCTCAATAAGTGAGTCAACAGTAGAAAATTTTCAAGATTTATTCAGCATGGAATGGGTGGGAAGAATGGGAGAGCTCATTATCAAATTAAACAGTAGGAGAATGACACTTCACAATGCTAAAATTGTTGGGGTCACTATCCCATAGGCCTTCTTTTGGTCTCATGGATGTAAAAATTCTTCTATTATATTCTATTCTATATCCATTCATGTCCTCTCAGCTTGTTGCCAGACACAAAAGATTAGAGCTATAGAAGTTGGCATCATTATGACCTATAAACTTTAATTCATTAGATTTCCTTGTGAATTTCCTCATCTTGAATAGAGATTTGACCCTGACTACAAACAATATTTTATATGCTAACATATGTAGAAGAAATAAAAGGTGGTTATTTCACAATATAAATTTTATTGGGACACTTCAAATTTTATGTCTAGAAAGTTAGGTGGAATTGATTTTGGAGAAATTATATGATTACACATATTTGATTTGGAATAATATTATAATGAATGGCTTTTCAAAAAGTCTTGAAGCTTCACATCTCTCACTATCATACAGATGTAATGGGTGTTACGTGGAAAAAATATCCATGAGAGATGAATCAATGTAAATTGCTACTAATGAAATATGAATCACTGAAATTTAACTCTTAAAACTATATAGTTGAATTTTGATTAAATATAATAAATTTTAAATTCCACTAGTTTTATCCAACTTTATAGAGGACAAAAGTGCATATTTCATTTCTTGTTTTATTTCCATGTTTTATTTCAATTTGTAAAGATGTTTTTTATGTATAAATCTAATATTTAATTTCACTTTTTTTGGCACACTCATTGACCTAATCTTGATTCTAGCACCATATTATGTTAATCCTCCACTTTTATAGGAATATTGATTTAGTTTTGAGATTTTTCACCTTTTCTTAACTTGGTCACACCTACAATCTAGTCTTCCATATTTAAAATTTAAAAATCGTGATTTTAAGGCTACTAGTCCTAATATATTTGTTACACATCAATGTGCACACCAAAAAATTCAAATTGCATGTCTAAGGTTGTGTATTTAAGGACATCATTCCAAGACACCTTTATGATCAATTATTAACATCTTACACTTACAAATTCAATCACACATAAATAGTCTTACTTTCTATTAATATTAGTTTACATCAATGGTATCTACTAAACACTCACAATTCTTTGTTTTCTATTTTTATCTTATTATATCAATTTAGGTATTTCTATCAAAGAAATCAATCATTCTTTCCTCTATACATAAAATATTCCTAAAGGTGGTTCTTAGCACCATGGTACTCTCAAACACATTTATACACATAGAAAAATATTATGTATATAATTTTGTATATAAAGTTTTCTTTGAATGAAACAATAACATCCAAGACAATCACATTAATCAGACCATATTGCAACATGATCTTATCCTAGTATATAAAATCTTGGGTTCTGTTCATCTCAGGGACCTTTCTTCATTTATTCAAAGTTAAACTTTGAAATGTTTGCTCTCTATCATAGTATCTCAATAGTAAACTCAATAATGTTCTAATTTATGAGAAAATCCTAATACCTTCTACTTTCATTTATCATTTCTATTTTTTTTAGTGTCTCAAATTTTAGGACATAAATTAAGCTAGTTAACTTGCAATATTTTGTTGTTGATTTCTTTATCATTATTTATAAATCTGAATTAATTGTGAGATGTTTTATTATAATATTTTTTAAACATAGTATATGTTAAAGAGGCCTCCTATCAAATGGATATTGTCTAAGTCAAAAAATATCAAATTTTTATGATGCTAAGTGAAATTTGTTAAATTATGTTATGATTAGATGAAAAATGTGGGTGTTTTATGGTTTAAGGCATAGAATGTCACTTTTCTCCAACTAACATTCAAGAATATCCTAGATATCTCAACCCAATGAAGAATGAAGGAAGAGATCTAACAATAGGGTATCTTAGGATATGATTTTAGATTACAAGAGGGGTTCACCACCAATTTAAGACTTGGAAAAGACAATGACATGCAAGATGAAATGCAAAACCTAGTTTGATGCAATGCTTCACTAAATGACTTGGAAATGTAAACAAAGTAGAACAAAAAAATGTAAAATAGGAAGTGTGCACCTAGAAACTTGCTGGAGATGGAATGGAGCTCTGAAATCTTGGAAAACTTGATTTTATGGCCTAGTGGGACTCATTCGCTATTTCGGGCGAATCAATCCCAGATCTAGGTCTCTACTTAGGATCAAGTTTAAGCCAAATGGGTATCCAAATCTACAAATATCTCTAAAAAATCCTATAGTGTAACTCATTCACCACTTGTGGTGAATGAGTCCAGTTTAGCTTTTCTAGAAATTCAAAGTTCTAATCTACACCTCTCAATCTACTCTTTTTGCTTCTCTAGGTTTCAAGATCTGAAACCCTAATTTCAGGGTTGTAGATGACCTTTTAGTGGAGATTGTGACCTTTCAAATAGGGAGACAAATCCAACAATCTTGTAACCTAATCTTCAATGATCTTCAAGTCTTCAAAGTACCTAGATCTGCAATTACACAAAGAAAGAGAGAAAAAGTGTTGATTGTTAGGGAATAGGGGTTTGCCTTGGTAAAACCCCTTTTAGGTAATTAAACCAAATGATGAAATTTAATGAAACAAGGACATGAAACATGAAACATAGGATATGAAACATGAACAATGATACCTTGAATGGTGATGTCTTCTAAATCTATGACTCAACATGAAATGGCCATGAATAATGTAGATCTTGATCTTTGACAATAGGAATGTAGCAATGTTTGATCTTGGATCTTTAATGCTACATCACAACACTATCTCAATAACATGCTTGATGCTTGATATTATTGAAATTATATGGATCTTGAATGGATAGAAAAATTGATGAATAATTTTTCCCTTGAATGCCTTAAAGCTATCTTGATGACCTTGTAAATACTTGGAAAGCTTAACTCTTGAATGCTTGACTTGATGATATGAATGTATGATTAAATAATGATTTTAAAGCTCATTTATATATGAAATCCACTCAAATGACTGTTAATTTGATCCCAAAGGTCAACATAGAAGAAAATTGAACTTAAAGCTTAGTTTTTCTCACTCAAACCTCAAAAATAGCTCAAATGGGACTCATTCGCCATCCTAGGTGAATGGGTCCTACAAGGGCTACTTTTCTTGCTAGAATTTTGAGGAGTGAATAAATTAGGTTTATATGTTGATATTGTCAGGTTTTTGATCAAAATATGCCTTTGATACATAATATGGGGTCATACGGGTCTATATTAAGGTCATAAATTTAAAGGAGTCCAAAATCCAATGTGAAAGTGTAAATAAATACATTTTACAACATTAAATTTAGGAAAAATTGAGTCTATTGAGCTTAGAAGGGCGCAAGACCTAATGTGGATGTGTAAAACGTATTACAACACTAGATTAGGTCCACTTGATTTACAAGCCTCCTAAATTTAATGTGAAGATGTAAATATATACATTTTACAATATTAAATTAAGGTAGAGTTAATTTAATTTAGCTTAAAAATGGGGCCAAGACCTAGTTTGGTTGTTTAAAACTGATCATAACACTAGATCAAGGTGACATTATGTCCTATTTGCCATTAATTATTCCCAAATTAAGCAAGGGATACTTTATTTTACACTACATTTAGCCCTCACTTTAGTGAGAGGATGAACTTGCTTCAAAATCACACTAAAGTAGACATTCAAGAGGGGTCCAATTGTGCAAATGCGGATGGTCTAGGATAAAAAAGATCGAGGAGGTGGTCAAGCCCCCACGGCCCAAGATCCTAAGTCAAACCCACATAAGTATGAAAGGAAATGAAAAAAGGTGTATTGTATGCAGTAAAACAAGATACGTGATCATGCAATATCAATAACCAGTAGAAAGATGAATAAAAAAAAATAAAAAATATGATTCAAGTTTCAACTGTTTGTCCAAGATTATGTGGATCAGATCTAAGTTGTTTATCCGAAAAATGCATACTCACTCTAAGGCCATGAAACTTTAGGTTGTCTGTGGGGTGAGAAGTCCTAGAAGGTGAGACAAATACACCCATGGATGGTATGTACTCACACACACACATAAGTGGCTATATGTAAATTCATGCCTCGGTCGGGCTTCCCGCTCAACCATACGAAAGTTATACCTCTTGATAACTTTGATAAGGTGCCACGTAAAAATGTTTTTTTATCTTCATGAAGCAAGCAAAACTTTGTATACTTAGAGCTCATGAACAAACAAGATGGCTCCACAAGCATGCAAAGTGTATTATGCAAGGTGGCCATATAAAATTGTTGTAAATGCAAAATAGTGTAAGGAATGTTCAAAGGGATTTTTCTTAGTTCATGTAAGGTCTCTTCTTAGGGAACATTGTGCTTAATGTTTCCAAGAGAGAATAAGTCAAAGAAATATCACACTCTTGGAGGAAATAAAACCCAATGACACCACCAAGAAAATGACATATCACAAGAAAAAATAAAATTGCACAATAAAATATGAGTGTCGATGTATTCCCCCACTTTAAAGAGGTTCCTAACACTATCGCTATGAGAAATTGCTTTAAAGTAGAAGAAGACACTAGAGGTTATTCAGAAAGCCCTATTCCAAGTCATATGTTTCTGAATTATATTGTACATCATGAATAAGTATGTCGCATGCAATTCAACTTAAGGTATGTTGTCCACATCTCAAGCTTTCTCTTATATGTTCATGAAAGGTGATCAAGTAACCAAAAGAGACAACGATAAGTGACATACGAGGACAAGGCTAACTAACCCATTTCCCCCACTTAGTGCAAGACAAGGGTGATCCGAATAGAATGAAAATAGTTGCCAGCTAGAGGAACTAGGTGCTTCAACACAAGGAAGAGTACCACACTCCTTGAGATGTTAAATTTTGTTGCTAAAAGCCTTATATTCATTATTAGATTGACCATGAACTCTGTGATATGCACAAAATGAACCCTTAGAGTAAAACTTCTTTCATGTTCTTGGAGGAAGGGATATCAAGCGATCTTGGAGGGGTCTTGACAAGATACCTTCTTGATCAATAGTAGAATATGTTTGTTTGTTTGCACAAGATTTCATACACACACTAAATGATAAGGCTTTAGATGAAAAGGGAGATAAAGGTGGTAAACCTAAATATTTTTTGAAAGAGTATGGTAAGTCAGTTTGCTTGCTTTGTTCATTGCATCCATGTGTAGGAGGAAGATCATGTATGATACCATAACAATCTTCCAAGTCAAATGAAGGGGATTTGTGTTTCTAAGAAGGATTGGCTTCTTCATGAGAACACAAATCATTTTTAAATTTATGTGTCATCCCTTCATGAGGAATGGGATTTATATAGCCCCCCTCACCACCATGGGGTAATGTTGTAGAACTAAGTTGAGCAAATGAAACACAAGGTTGTTCTGGTTTAGGTTGTAAGATTTTTCACCCTCCTAGAAAGGAAGGTGTGAAACCCAAATTGTTACTAGAACTTGTATCTGAAAATGAATCATTTTTATATGACTCTTTGGACCTTGAGGGTAATATTTTGGATTCTTTATTGAAAGGAGGCATAAAATCTAATGACCCCCAATTGTCACTAAAAAGTGGGATTAATATCAAATTGTATTGGCTCAATTTTGATCTTGGAATGAAAGTATTAGGGGAGTTGGAAGTGTTGTGATCATATGATTCATAGCTTCATTCATCTGATTCAACTGTGTACATCTTGTTGTTGTATTCAAATTTCATTGTATAGTGGAGAGTAGAGGGGACTCCTTTCATAGCATGAATCCATGGTCTCCCTAGGAGAAGATTGTATGAAAGGGGTCCTTACATGATATGGATAGGGGGAGGAAACACTATAGGTCTGAAATCAATAGTTAATGTGATCATCCCTAGTGTTTTCCTATTAACATTGTCAAAGCCACGGGGTGATCCCACACTAGTGGTTTACAATTATTGGCCAAACTGGACATTGCAATTATTATTTTTAACTAAATCTTCATATTTGGGCACCTATATCAGCTAAACTGTGAGGATTTTGAAGATGATGAATACTAGAGTCTCATCACATTTTGTTTGTAGATTCTAAAAATATTTTTTTCAAAATTTTTGGAATTAGATTGCACTTTTTTTTCCATCTCCCACGAAAACTGTTTTTTTTTAGAAAATAATAGTTTTAAAAAGTGATGCTCATCGTATACAACATAAATTTTTTTGTATGAAGGATAAAATTCTAATTTTTTTGAATTTAGATTTGTAACTACAATATATAGCACTTTCATTTGGGCTCATTGTTTTTTATTGAATATTTTTTCCTTAATCAAGTTTCAAAGTCAAAGCAATTGTAATTTAGACATAGGCAGACTGTATACAACATAACTTTTTCTATATGTATTGAAATTCATTTTTTTTTTTAATGGATCAAGGACATCAATACCCAACATGAACATATTTTAAATTTTTTTATTTTGATAATTTTCTATTTTTCCACATGTGCAAAACAGAGAGCTTGATTTTTGGTGAAAAACCTATGTTTAATAAAACTAAAAAAACACATACATAATAAAAACCAAAAAATATTAAAATTATATTCGTTGGATAGCTCATTCCAAGGACTACCATATTCCAGTTGGGTTTGTGAATTCTCCTCCATTTTCATCCTTAACCCGAGCTTTGAAGGGCGAAAATCTGGAGTCTTTTTGTGTCAGAGGGTGGGAAGGTGGAAAAAAGGGGGTTCGAGCAAACCTAATGGGCTCGCTCAAACCCCTAGGGGTTCAATTGAACTAGGATTTGACCGAACCCCCTTTCCACAATGTGGTAAGTGCACCAAGATGGTTCCCAAAAAGGGGACTTAAGTGGACAACTTTTTTTTGAAATCAGGAAATACTAACCTTGGACGTGAAATTGAGGATAGTTACACTCAAAATTTTGAGATGGAGCAAAAACAAGGATCAAAGTGCTCTGAGTATACTTTCTAAACTACTAATTTATTTTTAAAATGGTTGATATTAAGAGGTTCAAAAGAGGGATGTACACAAATTGGTGTTGATTTTGTCAGAGAAACATAACATAGCAACGGTGAAATTGTTTTTAGTATTTTTAAAATCACAATGGTCAGAAGTTAGCTAACCCTATGTAGTTGATGCATGATTTTTCTGATAATTTTTTAATGAATATTTGATTTTTTACTAATTTTTGAAGTGGACATTTCCTAAAAAACAAAATTTTGGCCGTGCTACCCCTACAAATTTTGGAAACTAATTGAATTTTATTTTATTTTTATTTTTATTTTTTGAATTTGTAGAATGGAGTGTAGTTTCTAAAAATGTAATTTATTTGAAAATTTGATGAACAGTTAATTTATAATTAAATAAATACCAAACACTGCTTTTTGGCAAAAAAAAGGCATACAAATAAAATAAATTATGGATGAAAGGCTTAAAATTTTCAGAAACTGAAAAAAATTACATCGTTTGATAGCTAAGAGAGAACCCAACATTACCCATGTGTTCGATTTTTTTGATATTGAACCACGTGTAATCCTGACGGCGAGCACGAACTCGATTATGTGAAATATGGTAGATTTTTTAAAAACATGTCTCTAGTCGTTGGGAATGCCTTTCAAGCCTTTGGGTTGGTATTCCAAGGAAAATACCAAGCCTAAGGCGCGGGAATTCCCAAAGAAAGTTATAACACGAGCACGCAATAACGCGCTCGCATTATATTTCAGTTTTGATATTGTTTTTGCTTATGCGAGAAACATGCCAACTAAGACATAACGCGAGCACATTATAACGTGCTCACATTATGTCCTCCTTTATGTTAAATTCCAATATATTGAATGTATGCTGATATATTTGTATGTTTGTATGTACATGTATGCTTGTATGTCATGTATGCATGCTTGTATGTCATGTATGCATGCTTGTATGTATGTACGTATGCATGTATGTATCAATGCATATATATTGTATGTATGTATGTAATATTGTATCTACACATGTATGTATGTATGCTTGTATGGATGTAGGTTTATATGTACGTATGTATTATGCTTGTATGTATTTATTTATGTATGTCTTTAGAGGGAGGGAGAATTTAGAGAGAGAGAGAGAGTTTGGAGAGATAGAGAGGGGGTGGAAGTGAGAGTTTAAGAGAGAGGGAGTGGGAGAGAAGTGTTTGGAGTGAGAGGGACTTAGCTAGGTAGGGTAGGAGGGATAGAGGGAGGGAGAGAGAGTGGGTGGGTGGGAGAGAGAGAATTGAGAGAGACAAAGAGAGAGAGGAGGGAGAGAGAGATAGAGAGAAAAAGAGAGTTATGTAGGTAGGGTGCCAAAGGGAGAGACTTGAAATTGCGAGGGGGGTGAGAGGGAGAGGCTTGAGATATTGGTAGTGAGAGGGAGTGTGAAAGAGAGGGAGTGAGAGAGAGAGAGGGAGTGGGAGAGAGAGGGACAGGGTGTGGGAGGGAGTGACCTGATAGAGGTAGAGAAAGAGGGGGGTGGAGTGAGAGGGACTTATCTAGGTAGGGTGGAAGGGATAGATAGAGAGAGGGGAGAGAGACAGAGAGAGAGTTACCTAGGTAGGTTGCTAGAGGGGGAGACCTGAGAGAGAGGGGGGTGGAATGGGGAGACATGAGAGAGAGGGATAGAGAGGGAGTATGAGATAGTGGGATAGAGTGGGAGGGACATAGAGAGAGATGGATAGAGGGAGCGAGAGAGGGTGGTAGGGATTGATTGAATGAGAGGTATGTAGAAAGAGGTAGATGGTAGATAGAGACAATTAGAGAGGGTAGGAGGGAGGGAGGGAGGGAGGGAGGGAGAGGTGATAGGTATAGATAGAGAGAAAGTGATAGGGGTTGAGGGTATAGGGTTGAGGGATTAGGGTGGAGGACCTATAGGGTTGATGATTTCTAGGATATTAGGGTTTAAGGTTTGACGGTTGAGGGAATAGGGTCAATGGTAGAGGGTATTTGGTTGAGGGTATAGGGTAGAAGGTTTAAGGTTTTAGGGTTAAGGGTTTAATTGGTTGATTGTAGAGGGTTTAGGGTATAGGCTTGAGGGTATATGGTTGAAGGATTAGGTTCAGGTTCCAATGTAAGGGGTGGAGGGTATAGGGGTAGAGGGTTTAGGGTTTAAGGATTGAGGGTTGAGGGATTAAGGGTTGAGGGTTGAGAATTGAGGGTTGAGGGTTTAATGTATAGGGTAGAGGGTAGAGGGTAGAGGGTTTAAGGGTTTAGGGTTTAATGGATGAGGGTTGAAGATTGAGGGTTTAAGGTTGAGGGTTGAGGGTTGAGGGTATAGGTATAGGGTTGAGGGATTAGGGTTGACGGTCCAATATATAGGGTATAGGTTATAAGGGTTGAGAGATTAAGGGTTGAGGGTTTAGGGATTAGGGTAGAGAGTTTTCTTGGATTTAACAGTGTAAGGGTTGAGGGATTAGGGTAGAGGGTAGAGGGTAGAGGGTAGAGGGTAGAGGGTAGAGGGTTCTAGAGTTTAGGGTTTAAGGGTTTAGGGTTGAGTGTTTAAGGGTTTAAGGGTTGAGGGTTTAAGGGTCAAGAGGGTTGAGGGATTAGGGTAGAGAGTTTACTAAGTGGGTTTAAGGTTTGGTGGATTAGGGTTGAGGGTAGGGGGTAGAGGATTGATGGTAGAGGGTAGATGGTTTATAGGTTAGGGTTTAAGGGTTTAGGGTTTAGGGTTGAGGGATTAAGAGGTTATAGAGTAGAGGGTATGGGGGTTGAGAGATTAGGGTTTAAGGGTTGAGGGATTAAGAGGATATAGGGGTTGAGGGATTAGGTTTTAAGGGTTGAGGGTTGAGGGTTGAGGGATTAAGAGGGTATAGGGGTTGAGGGATTAGGGTTGAAGGGTTGAAGGTTGAGGGATACGGGTTGAGGGTTGAGGAATTAAGAGGTTATAGGGGTTGAGGGATTAGGGTTTAAAGGTTTAAGGTTGAGGGTTGAGGGATTAAGAGGGTATAGGGGTTGAGGGATTAAGGTTGAGGGTTGAGGGTTGAGGGTTAAGGTTTTATGGTTAAGGGTTTACTTGGTTGAGGGTAGAGGGTTTAGGGTTTAGGGTATAGGTTTGAGGTTATATGGTTGAAGGATTAGGTTTAGGGTCCAATGTAAGGGGTAGAGGGTATAGGGGTAGAGGGTTTAGGGTTTAAGGATTGAGGGTTGAGGGATTAAGGGTTGAGGGTTGAGAATTGAGGGTTGAGGGTTTAATGTATAGGGTAGAGGGTAGAGGGTTTAAGGGTTTAGGGTTTAAGGGTTGAGGGTTGAAGATTGAGGGTTTAAGGTTGAGGGCTGAGGGTTAAGGGTATAGGGTATAGGGTTGAGGGATTAGGGTTGAGAGTCCAATATATAGGGTAGAGGTTATAAGGATTGAGAGATTAAGGGTTGAGGGTTTAGGGATTAGGGTAGAGAGTTTTCTTGGATTTAACAGTGTAAGGGTTGAGTGATTAAGGTTGATGGATAAGGGTTTAGGGTAGAGAGTATTGGGTTGAGGGTAGAGGGTAGAGGGTTTTAGTGTTTAGGGTTTAAGGGTTGAGGGTTAAGGGTCAAGGGTTTAGGTTTGAGTGTTTAAGGGTTGAGGGTTTAAGGGTCAAGATGGTTGAGGGATTAGGGTAGATAGTTTACTAAGTGGGTTTAAGGGTTGGGGGATTAGGGTTGAGGGAGAGGGTAGAGGATTTATGGTAGAGGGTAGAGGGTAGAGGGTTAGGGTTTAAGGGTTTAGGGTTTAGGGATTAAGAGGTTATAGATTAGAGGGTATAGGGGTTGAGGGATTAATAGGGTATAGGGATATCCATATCTCACACTATCTCGATCTACCCTTTATCTCTTAACCATTTAAACCCTTAACTCTTAATCGTCTACCCTCTATCTCTCTCTCAATCCATCTCTCCCTCCCTCTATATCTCCATCTCTCCCACTATCTCTATCAAAATGTTAATGAAAAGACACTTTTGATTTACCTTTTGGGAGATCAAATGAATTCATATAAAATTTATTTTTTGTAAGTATGTAGTCCTTATTATAAGCTTCCCAAAAAGTGTAATTTTAAATAAACTTAATTTTATTATTATATTTATTTTGTATTTCTTGTGAATGTAGGTTTTTCATTGAAAATCAAGCTCTTTGTTCTGCACATGTGGAAAAATAGAAGATTATAATTTATTTATTTTAAATATAAGTGCACCAGATATTTAAGTCCTTGATCCAACCAAAAATAAATAAATTTTGATACATACAAAAAAATTTATGTGCTACATGGTTTTTCTATGTTTGAATTGTAATTGGTTTGACTTTGAAGCTTGATTAAGAAAAAAAATTTCAATAAAACACTATGAAACAAATTGGAAGCACTAGATATTGTAGCTGTAAATCTAAATTCAAAAAAAATAGAATTTTATCCTTCATGGAAAAAAAGTTATGTATTATATGGTGAGCATTACTCCTTAAAAATGGTGTTTATCGAAAAAAAAAAAATTCAAAGGAGATGGAAAAAGAAGTGTAATTTGATTCCAAAATTTTTGAAAAAAATATATTTAGAATCTACAAAAAAAAATTCACAAATAACTAGTTTGCATCATCTTCAAATTCCTCGTAGTTTAGCCACTATAGGTGTCTGAAAGTGAAGATTTAGTTAGAAAAAATTAGTTCAATGTCCAGTTTGGCCAAAAATTGTAAACCAGTATTGTGGGATCACCCTATGAGGAAATTTCAAATCACTCCCAATTTTTTACAACTTATTTGGCAAGTCTCCTACTTATAACTAAGGTTTCAAGGCCACGTCATCAAATATGATGCCACATCAACATGCTTTTTGTCAAGGTGTCCAAAAAGGCCCCCAAAAAAGTGATACCAATACTTGTGCATTCACAACATGTTTTATTGAGCATTGATGTGGAATCACATGATTGATTGATTTTTATATCAAAGGAATACATTTTGTTTAATTATGGGTAGTCATTATCAACACTAGCAACTTTAAATGAACAACTATTAGTCCAATATTGATAAAAAAAATATGGGGCATTATATAAACAACTACTATCACAACTATTGAAACATGCTCAGGTACTAGGTCCTTTCCCCTAATCTATTTGGTATTCAATTTCTTCCTAGAATAGCCCCTATCTATTGCAAGCAACCATTGTTACGTGATTGGTTGGACCTTTTGGGGGGCCCACCATGAGTTAAAATTTGGAGGCTACAAAGTAAGTCCATGCACTATATGAGCAATAATGGTTTGGAACTAGCCAAGTACTGTAAATTTTTGTGGCATTGGAATAAGATTACACCCCCTTGTCCCATTTCCACATGTATAGGTGGCATAGTCCATAGACACCTTGAAGCATATTCAATAACTTTGATTGTGAGATAGCCTAGAGCCATAAGCGTGACCCCACTCTTTTTCTCTAACTCATGACACTAAACCTAATATAGTTCTAAGTCTTCTAGAAACAAGCCCAAGTGGGAATAGATTCTAGTGGGAAGTGTAAAGGTTGTGATACTTTGTGTTTTGTCTGAAATCTTCAAGTAAACATCTTTCACTTGCTCTTGCAAAATTTCCCTCACTAAGCCACATGGCATTCAATTTTTTCCAATAATAGCTCCTATTTTTTGCAGGAAACTAATGTTGTGTGATTGGTTGGACCTTTGGGGGATCCTCCATAAGTTAAAAATGTGGTGGCTAAATAGTACTGTCACACATTCTTCGAGAAAGAATGGTTTAGAATTTTCTAATTGGTACCTCACAAGGTTGGTGCATCACTAAATATTTCTACTAAATTTATCCAATTATCATACCAAACATCTCAATACATTGTACCTTATTTCTTCTTTGAGCACCTTTCCAAAGTGATAACTCCCTTGTATTGTGAATAATTGACATGTTTCCATTCTGGCTTCGAGTTACGTATACCCCACTTAAACACATTAATTTCCACACCTCATGCCTCCTATTGGATGTAACATGAATTTATTTTCTCTATTTAACCTAAAGGATTTGCCAATTGAAAATTCTTAGTAGGGTTGATCACTTTGATGCAAATTGGTGGTTGTTGCACAAGTTAGCTAGTCATTTGGGGGATATATCATTAATGCCAATTTGGGTGTGCAGTACTTCATAGTTGAGTTTCTATGTGTCAAAAATGGTAATAAATTTTGTTTTAAAATTACTCCAATACTTCTCTTGTTAAGAAAGATATCATAAATTATTCCCTCACCTAAAACATTTGTGACCTAGGAATCTCTTCCTAATTATAGAAGTGGAGTGATACCTTTTTTGTCATTCTTCATAATATTTTCTGGCATACATGTTGTAATGAACACTCCTATCCTTCTTACTTGCTACCGCCATCAAATTTCCTTCACAAGGGTCATAACAGACCTCCACCTAAAGCATAAAATGAAAAATCTAACTGGTAGGAATATAAAATTGATGAAAATGATCCTAAGTGTCGATTTCGTCAGGCCTACTAAAAGGTATATGGTTAACATGGACATCACTTCATGCTTTTTGGCATCCTTGTTTGTTCTAGGGGAGAAAAAGGAAATGGTGAAGAAGTTATCCTTTAAACTATTTAAAAAACACAATCTGGTAGGGTTGGACGAAACCCTTTCCTTAGTAAGGCTTGGTGTTGGTGTCCCAAGGTTGTAGGTCATTAAACATGGGCATGTCGGGGTTGGAATAGTTAAATGGCTTCCCTTACTAGGAATTTTTTTCTCAATTATATAGGCATATAACACAAAGCATTGATGAGTATGGGGTGTGTTTTTCTGAAGAAAGTCAATAACCTAGAGACCATCACAGATATCCAATGTATTATAGGTTTTGATACCTCACCTGATGTTGTGTGAGGGCCTCAAATGTTGGAGTTGAGAAGATACAACACCACAGAAGCCCAGAAGATCTTTGCAAGCAGATAACCTATTACAAGGAGAAGCAAAGAGAAGCAACAAAGGAAATGCTCAATAATGTGGAGCAATGTATTCACCTGAAAATGTAAAATGAATAATGATACAAAATATAGTTTTCAACTACATATAGATGAAAACCCTAAAAAGGAAAACCCTAGGCTTGCACAATAATAATTAATAAAGTAATTAATTATTATGTACCTAATGTTAGCTTAAGTGAAAAAGAGTTAAAAGGAAACTTTACGTAATTAAACAAATATTGTTTAATTAATAAAGTAAATGTCCAATTACTCTAACACCCCCCTTAAGATAGACATAGGGAGAAGCTAAAACCTAGAAGAAGCTACTGAAAGAAAAAGCAATGGGTCTCAACAAGGCCAGATCAGGTACCCAAGTACAAAGAAATCTCTATGAAACAGAGAAAAGGAGAAAACCCAGTGGGAAAAACTCCTCTCCAAAAAGAGATAGAACAACATGCTGAAAGAAACATGAAGGAAGGAAGGCCTCATAAAGACCCCCCAAGGACAACTTCCTTCACCCCAAGCATAGAGCACAACTGAAGATAGCGCGGAGATGCAAAAGGTTTCGTGAAGATGTCTGCAACCTGCTCGGCAGTGGGAACATACTCCAAGATGAGAGAACCATCCTGAATCAACTGTCTGATGAAATGCATATGAAGCTCAATGTGCTTGTCCGCTGATGCTCCACCGGGTTGCGCGAAATGTGTATAGCACTCTGATTGTCACACCAAAGAATAGTGGGACTATTAGGAGGAAAACCAAACTTAGTCATCAACTGATGAAGCCATAAAATCTCTTGACTAGCGAGCACTAGCTCGGTACTCAGCCTCTGTAGATGATAATGCATGAGTAGTCTGCTTCTTGCACGACCATGTGATAGGACCAGAGCCAAGACAAAAAACAAAGCCAGAAGTAGACTTCCGATCATTGACATCACCAGCCCAATCTGAGTCAGTGTAGCCAACAATGTGAGGATCCCCTAATGTGTAGTGAATGCCATATGAAGTGGTGCCTTGAATGTACCTCAAAATACGCTTGGCAGCTTGCCAATGACTCTCATGAGGATCATGTGAGAATCGAGAGACAAGACCAACCGCAAAGGAAAGATCAGGACGAGTGTGAGTCAGGTACAACAAACTACCAACCAACTGCCTGTAAAGTGTAGCATCTACTGAAGGAGTGGGGCAAGTAGTAGTCAAAACAACCCTTGACTGAAAAGGTGTGGGGGCAGGCTTGCAATCAAGCATGCCAAAGCGCTGAAGCATATCAAAAGAATACTTCTGCTGGTAAATGGAGATCCCCTCTGAAGACTGAATCACCTGAAGACCAAGGAAATAGTGCAGAAGGCCAAGATCTATCATCTCAAACTGCTCCATCAAGGCTAGCTGAGAATTCTGAATCATAGAGGATGAGCTACCTGTGATGAGAAGATCATCAACATATAGCACAAGAATCAAGATCTCACCCTCAAGATGCTGAATATAGACCGTGTGATCAGAATGACAACGAGTGAAACCAGTGGAGAGCAAAAAAGAGTCCATCTTCTCATACCAAGCCCGAGGGGCTTGTTTGAGACCATATAATGAATGCTGAAGTCTGCAAACCAAAGAAGAATCATGAACAAATCCCTGAGGCTGCTCCATATAGATCTCCTCCTGTAGGTCACCATGTAAGAAGGCACACTTCACATCCATCTGAAAAATGAGCCATCCTCTAGAAGCTGCAAGTGATAATACAAAGCGAATAGAATTCATCTTGGTGACAGGGGCAAATGTCTCAGAGTAATCAATACCCTCAACCTATGAGAAACCCTTCGCAACAAGACATGCTTTGTACTTATCAATAGAACCATCAGCAGCATACTTGGTGCGATACAACCATCGGCACCGAACCATCTTTCTGCCCTTAGGAAGAGGACAGAGATCCCATGTATTATTCCTCATCAAAGAAGAATACTCCTCCTCCATGGCACTATCCCACTCAGGGTGACCTATCACCTTTGAAAATCTCTGAGGATCCTCTGAAAGAGCATGAGTCAAAATACTAGAACCCGTAGTATGAGAACGAGTGCGACGAGTGTCTAAAGGATCACTGGCCATAGATCCTGCTGCCTCAATAGTAAAGCGAGCCCATTTGGGCCGCTGAGGTGGAGCAAGTGGAGGTGGAGATGGGGGATCATCAATATCATCATCAAAATCCTCAAAATAATCCTGAAGAGCTATAGTGGGTGGAGTAGGTAGTGAAGTAGACACTGGAGACAGGGTATCAACTGGAGGAAGGTACTCATCAAACTGAACATCCCGTCGAAACAGGACCTCTTTGGAATCAGGATCAAACAACCTGTACGCCTTAACACCCTCATAGTAGCCAAAAAAAATGAGGGGTCGACTCTTCCACTCCATAGCTCTCCTCTGAGCATCAGGAATAAAAGCCCACGCCTCAGTACCAAATACTTGAAATGATGAAATATCAGGCTTGTCATGAGACCAAGCCTCTTCAGGAGTAATATGTCGAATCGCCTTGTGAGGCATCCGATTCTAAATATAGTTGGCACAATTGACTGTCTCAGCCCAAATAGATGAATCCATGGACCTGGACTAAATCATACAATTAGCCATCTCCCGTAAAGTTTTGTTCTTTCGCTCAGCGATACCATTCTGTTGAGGGGTGTAGGGAACATAAAACTAATGCTGCAAACCATGCTTAGTGCAAAAATCTTTGAAAGCCTGATTCACATACTCCCCCCCATTATCTGTATGTATCTGCTAGATAGAAAGACTAGACTGCTTCTCTACAAATGTCTTGAAGACACGAAAGGAATCAAAGACATCAGACTTGTACTTAAGAAAGTACAACCATGTGCATCTGGAGAAGTCATCAATGAATGTGAGTACATACTTGGCCCCTGAAAAAGGAGTGGGAAATGACATGAGGTCACTATGAATAAACTCCAAGGGTGCCAAAGCACGAGTGGTACTTCCCTTCGGAAAAGGATCCCTGTGATGCTTGCCAAGAACACAACCATGACAAACACCATCAGTGTAGGAGATATGTGGAAGACCAAGAACAAGTGACTGTGTACTCATCTGCTGAAGATATCTATAATTGACATGGCCCAAACGCTCATGCCAAAGCTGACTCACTGAATCTACATGTGCTATAAGAGATGAAATTTTACCCTCAGAAGGCGCAAATCCATCAAATCTGTAAAGACGAGATGCAGTATCAACACTACCAGTAGCCACAACCAAATCAGAATCATGGAGGTCCCAAATAGCCACATCATGTGGTGAGAACTCAATTGTCTTACCAGAGCCAGTGTGGCAAATCTGATAAATGGACAAGAGGTTCATTGAAATGTCACGAACAACCAAAACATCCTATAGAGTGGCCCCATCCAAAGAGACAGAACCTGAACCCAAGACGGAAAGCTGTGAAGAGTCACCCACTGCAATCTGTGAAGTACCACAAGAGGCAAGAGAAGTGGCCAACTGCTGAGTGTGAGTCATATGGTGAGAAGTACTAGAGTCTAAAATCCAAGTGGACTCATTGGTTGATGCTCATGCAGTGAGAGCATGACCCTTCCCTTTTTGGAAGAAGAAGAAGACTGAGGTGAGGAGATATGTTGTTACTGCATGGCATCCTCTAAAGCCTCTAATCATTTCCAAAACCTAGAAACTAGATGACCTTGCTTGCCACAAAAACTGCAAGTGTCTCCTAATTTCTCCTTAGTCTTGGAGGAAGACTCACTAGACTTCAAAGATTTCCCATGTTTTGGATTAAATGGTGGTTTAGAATCAGACTTAGGAGGCGGTTTGGAAGAATACTCACTACCTACAAAATCTTTCTTGGGCCTCGGTTTCTGCTTCTGTTTCTCCTTCGGTGATTGAGCAACCAATGCTTTGCTCTTTGAACCTGAGAGCATATCCATCTGAGAAAGGTGAGACTGTTCCCGAGACAAATGCTCACAAAACAAATCAAAGGTAGGCATGGTAAAACTGGCAACCAAACCATCCATGGTGGAGTAGAAGGAGGAAACAAATATCTAAAATGGACCACGAATCTTTGAAAGAATCAAGTAAATGCACTCTGTGTCTGTCTTGTTCTTCCCACAACCCTGTAAAATAGTGCGGCTAGTTTTGAACTGGTTCAAAAAATCCTCAATAGTGGGAAATGAATCAGGTAACAATGAAGTCAGGTCTACCTCAATCTATAATGTGTGGAACTCATTAACGGCCCCAAAAAGTGTCTCAAACTTCAGCCACATGGCTCGATGAGTGAGCAAAGCATCAAGGTGAAACAAAAGACTGTCTGAAACATGCATGCATAACAAACCCATAGCCTCATCTATCTTGTTCCTGTGCTGCATAATCTCAAAAGGATGCTGCAACTGAGGTTGAACCTCATCTAGACAAGACCATAACCCTCATGATCTAAGTGGCCTCATCATATGAGACTTCCAAGTGTGATAGTTATGTGATGTGAGTAGCTCAATTGAAGAGTCTGCCATGAAACCCTACACCTGTACCTGCTTGTGATTTTTATTATTATGTGATCTTTCAGAATAGATAGAAGATACATAAGGGTTTGTATTTTTGAGAGTTTTGGTGTTTTGGTTTTCTAATATAAATTACAGAAATCAAGAGAAAAACACCCCCCACAAAAGATAAACCCAAACCCTAGTACAAACTGAGAAGAAGGAAGCAATGCATAAGCAAAAAATACTTCAAAACAAATTCTCATGTACCTAGTGAAAATTTTGATAAAATAGATCACATCACTAAATAGAGCATGTTGAGAGCTTTCCAACACCTATTCAAGTTTGAAAAATGAAGTCTATTTGCATCTTCTATGACCTCGAAAGTGAAGAAAGAAGACCTCACTTTGACTGGTAAAAAATATCTAGACTGGTAATTTTTTTTATAAAATTACCTACACCATCAGATTGGTGCCGAAACCAGCTTTCCAACGCTTCTTCCTGTTCGAAAAACGGAGATAAAACGCCCGAGTTATGCCTGATTTTGTGAAAGAGCAAAAAAAATGCCCTATTAGACTCCTCTAGCACCCGGGAGCTTAAAAAAAGGGCCCCTGCTCGCGTGGGCGAACCAGGGGGCTGAAGCTGGTGGAGCCCTTGGTCACCATATGACTGGGTGGGGGTGTGTTTGAAGCCCGCGAGGGCTGAAGAGCCGACTCAGGTCGGCGAGCCCGCGGGCGAGCTCGGTGTCAGCGGGGCGAGCTAGCGGTGTCAGCGGAGTTGGCAGGGAGCAGGCTCGGCGGACAGAGCACGGATAGAGTGAGCTCAATGGAGCATGGGGAGCTGGGGTGGGCTGAGCGTGGATAGAGCAAGCTCGTCAAAGCGGGGTTGGCGGAGTCGGGGCGAGCTCGGTGAGCTAGGCGTGGCAGCAACAGGTGGCGGAGCAACTCGGTGGCAAGCGCAGCGGTGGGTGGCCGCTTGGCGGCACGGTGGTGGCTGTCGGGCGGCGGGAGAAAAATGCATGGGCCACACAAATAATTTATCAAAAACCATTGGTTTTTTTATTTTTTCAATATTTTTTTTGCTTTTTTTTTTCTGAGGGGGCCGTACGGCCAAACCCTAAAAAAAATTTGCAACCCTGGTTGACTGTGGCCAAAATCGACTATTTGATAGTCGTTTCAGGGGTTTTTGGGCACTACGAATCCAATGGCACTATCCATTTGGGCCCAAAGTGAACCCAAAATTAGGAGTATGCTGAATCCACCCAAAAAAAAACTTAGAACCCTAGATTTGCTTCCAATGCAAAATCTCAAAACAAGAACACGCAGCTGCAAATCTGAAGCTTTGATACCATGTTGGAGTTGATAAGATACAATACCACAGAAGCCCAAAAGATCTTTGCAAGCAAATAACCTATTACAAGGAGAAGCAAAGAGAAGCAACAAAGGAAATGCTCAAGAATGTGGAGCAATGTATTCACCTGAAAATGTAAAATGAATAATGATACAAAAGATAGTTTTCAACTACATATAGATGAAAACCCTAAAAAGGGAAAACCCTAGGCTTGCACAATAATAATTAATAAAGTAATTAATTATTATGTACCTAATGTTAGCTTAAGTGAAAAGAGGTAAAAGGGAACTTTACGTAATTAAACAAATATTGTTTAATTAATAAAGTAAATGTCCAATTACTCTAACATCAAATTATCTTTTTTTTTTAAATTGTCATATTTTTTCCCCCCCTTTTTGTAATGTTTGAGGCTTAATTTTGGCTTCCCTATGCATCTCTCTATTTTCTAGGGATATTTTATTTTGTGTTTTTTGGTCCCTTGCTTTCATTGTAAGCTTTATTATACTCTTATGTATTTATACTTACTATTAATATATACATATATAGTTCAAGCTTATTACCTTCTATTTAAAAAAAAAACCTAATACTATCATGCTCCACCTTCCTCATTAATATGTTTATCTCATATTTAAGTCAACCATGAGAATAATTAAATAATCTTAAAAAGATCTTACTCACCTAAAATAATACATTTTCTCTTTCCAAAATATTTGAAAATATTACATGCACAATACATATTAGGATTGCAATTAAATATCGTACTTTCATTGGATTCTCCTTCTTGATATTATACATTTAAATAACATAAATATAAAACACAAAATAAATCAAGTACAAGAGGGTAAGTGGAAGATAATGGATCTAGTTTTTGGTAAAAGAAAGTCTTTTTTAAGGTTTCAAATATGTAATTCTAACATCTAGATGATAACATTTTATTTTGTATATGATATATTATAAAAATATATTTTATAAAATTATATTTTTTGGGTGATAATATTCATCTCTATAGCAGTCATAATTTGAACTTAATGAATTTTTTTTATAATTACTTTTTTTGAAAGGTGCATATGATAATCACATTTTTTTTGTAATTTTTAAATAAATAATTACTTTTTATTGACCCTGATTGTGTCTTTTAAAACCCCTCATGTATGATAAACATAATTTGAGTAAACTGGTTGCAAAATATGTTTTCTCATCATGTAGAGAATGATTTCTAGATTGAGAAAACATATTTCAAAATTCAAAATTAGAAGTTGTTATCTATAATAGGTTCCAATTTGGTTCAAATTTTCAGAAAATAAATTATCAACCATATTGATAAACTCAATTTTTTTATTGTTGTTAACATAAAATTATACTTGTAACTCTAAGGATGAGGGTTGGATTTGCAAGCATTCAAAAAATATAGGTTTCAAATTTATAATTTTATAGGATGCAAACCCACTCCAAAACACATACCCATTTAAAAAAACAAAAGGTGTATGGTGTAAATAGAAATGGTTACCCATTTTGAGAACTAAAATGAGTACCTATTTAAAAATCAAAATGGGAACCTATTTCATACTTGTAGGATTTTAGGCTCAAGCACTTGTTCCTAACGAGTTCCTATTTTTCACAAAATGTGTACCCATTCCTATTAGGATTTTTTCTCTAGTGAGACTTCCACTAAAATTAGACTCAATTTATTGCACATACTCAATATCCAAGGGCCATGGAATTTAAACACCAAGAGAACATATTTTTGCTCACTTTATTTATATAGAATCTACAACATTATCTTGAGTGTCAACCTTATATAAAATGACCTTACTATTCTCTATTATCTTGAAAAAATTCAATACTTAATTTTAATATATTTAATATGAGCATGGGTAATTGCAAGAAGCTTGGTCCACAAAGAGGGGAATTTTCGGCCTAAGAATAATTTTAATACTTAACCCATATTCTTAAATATGTAACAAAATATGGAAAAAATATTCAAGAACTCATAGAAATAATGAGGAAGTGATTTGTATGAATGATACATTGACATGCATGATGAGAAAGGTGTTAAAATTTTAAATTATTGAATTTGTGTATTGCAATTACTTTTCCTATATATAATTATTTAAAATTAATAATTTAATTGAGAAATCATGATTACTTATCTAGTGGACTATATAGACCTAAAACCTAAGCCCTAAATGATAGGCCCTAAACCTTAAACAATAAACCCTAAAACATAAAATTAATAATTTTTATCACTAAAAATTTTGAAAATTAGATTTAATATATAAACCCTCAATGTTGAACCCTTCATCATAAATCCTAAACCCTAAGCCCTAAACATTATTCAATAAAACCTAAAACATAACATTAATAATTTAATACTAAAACTGAAAAAAAAACCTCCATCATAAACAGTAAAGACTAAATGCTAGGCCCTCAACCTTAGAACTTGAATAATCTAGATAGAGGGAGAGAAATAGATTTAGACAGGTGATATACAAGAAGAGAGGGAGAGAGGGAGAGAGAGATATGAATGAGGGAGAAGTGTGGTTTTATCATCATACACAAGCTATCAGGAATTTTTAAAGCAAACCAGAGCAATGTATCCTAATATGTTTAATCCAATTCACTCTTCTCTCTTATAAAATTTCTTCCAACATCAGCTCAAATATTCCTAATATCATGTACCCCTTATCTTACCATTAAGGTTTCTCCACTTATTAATCCAATAGTAGTATGTAGGGGTCCTTTCAAATAATATATGATCGATCCCTAGGTTTGAAAGATATACATAGCTATATCCCTCACATTAAGACATGGATATGTCATATCAAATAATAATCAACTAAATTATACCCAAACACCATAATTAATTTTTAGTGTATGAAATTGTACTCCTTTTATGAATGATAGTATAATTTTACACTCAATTTGGACCTATTTTAGTGACCTCACAATTATGAATTTTTATCCTTCATAAATAGGTCCCTAAACCTCTTTACTATGCATCCCAAGGCCTATTTTGATCATTTTCTGGCATTGCAACATGCATTGAAAACATTCATTTAATTATTTTAAAGCCTTGGAACACATTGTCCTAGATTTTTATGCAAGGTCTCATTCGCCCTTGGCAAAATGGGTCCCCTTTAAAATCAAATTTCAAAATTCAAACATGTTTTTGGTAGAATTTTAAAGTCTTAGATTCAAGTTTTACTTGTCAGCTATTGGGATCTAATATTCGAGAAATTATAAAGGAATCCTATATAAAGCCTAGTCTTTTTATCATTTCAAACTAGGTTGAAGAGAGATTTTCACAAGGAATTAAGTAGATCAAGAAGAGATTCAAAAGAATTCAAGCAGACAAATCTAAAGTCTTGGAGCAAAATTTCATTTGTTGTTGTAGGTCTTGAAGCTCATTTTGTCAAGATTGATCAAGCATTGTTCATGATTGAAGATTGATACCTATGGAGGATAATGATGGATGCTATGTTTTGGGACATGCAACTAGCCATTTCCCTTTATCTAAAAACTTGGTTTCTAGTGATCCCATCTTCTATCTTCATTCTACTAGCCATCTAAAGCAAGGTAAAACCAAATTTTTGATCTATTGGGGTGTTTGATTTCTCCCAAACTAGGTCTCTTTTTTATTATTCATGTTCATTTAGGGATCTTATTCTAACACACTTGAAAAAGGTTTATTTTCATTTTAGATCTAAAAAATATTAGACATACTTAATATTATAAAGGCTCACACACTTATGTTTTATATTTATATTTTCATCAAGGTTGAATTAACAAACTTGGGTTTTGACTAAGGCAAACCCCTATACACCCAAATACAACATTTTATTTTGCAAATTTGTTATAGGTCTAGATCTGGAAGTGAATATTGAAAGGTACAATTAGGAAGTGCAGATCAAAGGCTATAGATTCAAATTTTGGAATTTTAGAAAAGGCTACTAGGACTCATTCACCCTAGGGTGAACTAGTCCCAACATGACACTTAGCAAAAAAATTTAGTGATTGGTACACATCAATTTACCCTTCTCAAATATGTCAGAAATATGTTGTTTTTATTTTTGTTATACTTTAAATTGATGATTCAAGTTTCACATTGCATAATTAAGTTCATCAAGCTTTTTTAGTTTTTCTCCCAAAATTCCATTTTAGTCATATTTACCCTATCTTTTTAAAAAGGAAAAATAACCAAGATCTCCAATAGTGTCGACTCACCTAAGGGTTGAAATCCAATATTACCTTTGGGTATCTCTTTTTCCTAATGAAATAAGAAAAATATGTGCATCATCTATTCAATCACCCCATTTTCCTATCACCTACTTTTTCTTATGTTTCATAAATATAGTAATATTTATGTAGTGCCTAGAGTGTAACTTAATAAGTCTAGTTCATCCTATTTAAAATGAGATATATGGATAGATATGTGGGGTTACATCGTCCCTATTTCCTTAATTCCTTATCTTTCATCCAATTTATTAAATTATCAAGTACATCCATTCTAACTAACATATAGACATATAATCATGAAGTATACAAATTAACTTTCATTACCATATTTAACATGTAAATTCATCTTAAATATTAATATTTTAATATATCACTATTTTATATGACCTCCTAGTTATGATTACATATATTATGAATTACTCTATGAACATTAATATTTTTAAATTACTTTTCAGAAATATTCCTAGTATTCTCAATTTAAATTTATTCACATTGCAACTTAGTCTTATGTTAGCACTACTTGCCTTATGTCACTATAACATTCATCATGTAAAAGAGATCTTAACCTAACAAATTCAAAATTTCCTTTATATTTAAGTGTCTCTTTGAATGAAGCAATGCCACCAAGTACATAATCACATCAATTAGACTATATTACATAAAAAGAAGAAAAATAGGTGGGTGGGTGGATGAAAATGGATTGGGTATGATGCACCTATTCTTCTAATTTCATTCAATATGCAAGCTATAATATGCAAATGAGGAACACAAATTAAATCTAACCCAACTACTAATCAAACGGTATATCTAGTAAAGGTCAAATGTTGCATACATGTCACCAAAGTTTCTTTCTCAATCCTCACTGAGGACTCATTCACCCTATGGCGAATGGGTCCTAGCTAGGACTCCAAAAACTCAATTTTTGGGTTCTATTTTGCTCAGTCTGCACTCTGAGATTCTATTTGGTCATTGTCAAAAAATTTAAAATAAATCTTGCAGCTCAATTTCTATGATTTGACAGCTTTTCTTGTAACTTTGACAACTTTTCAACTTTCTTCAATTTTTCTCTCCGATTGATCTTCAAGCTAAAATCTACAATCATACATCAAAGAGAGAAAAATGTTAATTGTTAGAGAATAGGGGTTTGCCTTGGTCAAACCTTTTTTTGGTAATTAAAATTTGAAATGAAATAGAAATGTATGAAGGAATGATGAATGGACATATACAATGTCACAACTCATCACACCTTATTTGAACCTTGGATAAATCTACAAACTTGCATAATGGTGGCCTCAATGAATATTGATCTTGATCTTGAAACTTGATTAGAAACAATTCCTTTAATATTCTTGATATATATTGAATGCTACATCAACACATTAGGTCAAACAACATGCATGCTATACTAGATCTTTGACATGATGAAATGAATCTTGATTGTTGTAATAATATTCTTCAAATATGCCCTTGGATGCCTTAGATATGCTCTTTAATGCTCCTATAATGCTCTTGTTAAAGTAATCTTAAGATAAATTGAATTTTCTAGTTTAAACTAGGTGAAATAGCCTTGTATTTATACACATCTTAACATTAATTCTTAAAATTCAAATATCACAAGCCGCCATTGAATTGTGGATTTCAAATAATTAAAATCCTACCAAAAAAATATCCAAAAGAGGGGTCCTAGGTCTAAGTGAGGACCCATTCGCCATGTGGCGAAAGGGTCCTAGGTCACTTACCTAGGACACACATCAGACAAGGTGAAATGTCATGTAAAAATAGGGTCCTAGGACTAAGTGAGGAATCCTACACATCTTCCAAAATTAAGTGTTGTGAAATGGCATTTATGAATGTCAAGTTTTATCTCTTCTAATTTGCAATTAATTAGGCTTAGATTTGAATTAAAGGGGCCAATTAAGGAAAATTAACCTCAATTAATTAATAAATCCCTAGATTAGTGTGAAAGTGTAAAGGTGCATTTTACACTACCCTAAATAGGGCACAATTAAATCCATTTAGTTATAAAGTCCCTAAACTTAATGTGAATGTGTAAAACACATTACAACACTAGATTAAGGCATAATTGAGCTCATTTTATCATTAATTATTCCAAAATTAAGTTTGAAAAAGGGATACTTTTTTGGACACTACATTTTTCCCCCACTTTAGTGAGAGTATTACCCTATTTTAAACTCACACTAAAGTAAAAATTCAAGACACTTATGTATGAAACAATGACAAAGATACACAATCATTCAACATAAAATACTAGGAAGATCAAGCCCAAATTGTCCAACGCGATGTGGAACACATCTAAGCTATCAATTTGTGCTCACTCTGAGGTAGACGAACTTTAGGCTATCCACTAAGTGATTCTTCCAATAGGGTGGAAAATGAGAGAACCATATTAGGCTCCCATACCATATCAAAGATATCCTTTTGAAAACTTCAATAAGGCACCACAATGCTAGGCAAGGATCCATAGGCAAGCAAGGTGTGTTATGCTAGGAAGCCTTGAATTTAGGGTTTCGAGCTCCATAGGGTTTAACAAGTTGTGTTATGAAAAACACCTATTAACATGTGGAAGGCTCCACAGGAAAGCAAGGTGTGTTATGCTTGGTGACCTTTATTAGGGTTCGAGCTTCATAAGGTTAGAAAGCTATGTTATGCCAAACACTTATGAACAATAATGCTAGCAAAAGGTTTTTGTTCAAAGGGATTTTTCTTAGTGTGTGTAAGGTATTTTCCTTAGTTAACATCATGCCTAATGTCTCCAAGAGAGGACATGTCAAGAGTAAAAGATCCGCAACTTAGGGAATGCAGTGTGTCACATCACCACTAAGAGAAAAGTTGTAAGCTAAGAAATATTGCTCTCTTGGAGGACATCAAAATTGATGACACCACCAAGAAAAGGATAGATTATGAGAAAAAATAAAATCACACCATGAAACATGAGTTATGTCGAAAGATATAATCAATGTATGCCACCACTTTAAAGTAGTTGCTAACACCATTATTATGAGAAATTGATTTAAAGTAGCCAATGTTCAATCCTAAGACATGAGAGCTTCCTTAGAAAGCCCTATGCCAAGTCATATCTCTCTAAAATAAAGCTACTTCATGAAAAAGGAGGGATGGGTTGCCCCCCAAAATACATAAGGGATCTATGGATTCGGGGTCATTATATCTTTGCTATAATGTTGTTATAGATCTCAAAAATTTAATCATTCCCCAGATACTCATAGTGCTGGAAGAATGACAAAAAAAGAGTGAAAAAAATGAAAAATCCTTTTGGGTTTGAACAAATGGAAATAGGGAGCTCCACCTTTTAGAAGATGGAACACATAAAGAGGGACTGAGTATCCTCTTCCTATTTCAATCTTAGTTCATTCATGGAGACCCTATAGATCTCAGCCTAATGATTGAATTAGGAAAAGAGATGGCTACAAGGTGTCCTTAAATGTGATTAAACAAAGGGGGTTCACCACTAAGAAAAGGCTTAGAAAGAAAGAAATGCAAGTGATATGCAAATCTAGCTATGTAACCTAGGAAATGAAACTTTAAAATCGGAATGTGAAAATTAGAATGAGCAAAGGGGCACTTGGAAGATTGGAGATGCCTGAAACAAGGTCTGTAATCCCAAAATTATGACTTTTGATGTGAACTGGAACTCATATGCCAAACTAGGCAATTTTGTCCCAATTTAGGGTTTATGGCTGAATTTGGAATCTACAACTAGTAAACTATGATCTACAAGAGGGTATGTGTAGGACCATGATGGGCCAAAAAGTGGCGATATGTAAGTGATATGATGGCCCATGTGGCTGATGAATTTTTTTTTACCCAAAATTGATGAAATGAAAAGGGTTTTTAAAGGATATTCTTAGCTTTCCATCAATATAAATTATGATTTACTTTTAATTAAATAAATAATTATTATTCAATTTCTATTTGAATTATGACTAAAGTCCTGATTGATAGGCTTATTGAAAAACATGTATAGCTTTCAAATGGTATCACATTTTTTGAATCTGAAACATGTGTCACATTCTATGCTTCACATACTATAGGATTAAAAAAAAAAAATTATTTAAGTTTTGGCCAAGTTAAGGTGGTTAAACATTCAAATTTTTATATTTTTTAAAAGTTGTAATAAAAAAATCATAATTAATTATTTACTTGGAAAAAAATTACAAAAAAATATGCATCACATCGAGACATGAGTCCTCTACTTATATCTAAAATATTATAAAAAAAATAGTATCATTTTATTGTGGTTAGGGTGGTCAGACAGACACCTACTTCTTATATTTTCCCTCAACTTTAAGTACTACTACATTGAAATTTCAAATTTTCACCAAATAGCTTTTAAAAAAAAAAACCTAGTAGTTTAGAAGCTACATTCAATTTTCTATATATTATATTCTTACATATTTTTGAAATAATATAGATAACTTATTCAAATTTTTACATCAAGTTGCCTAACTCTGATTTTCTGAATTTTCATCGCCACTTAAGGGCCTATTTTTTCCATGATGATCCTGCACATACCCAAGAAATGCTTGAAAACTGGTATACTGGGAATCATACGCCCAAGGTGGAAATTCAATCCTAATATTAGGGTTTGGATG